>CM042837.1:9276623-9779931 GCA_023653725.1 Bungarus multicinctus
GGTGTGTGAACAGGATGTGATTGCCAAATGGTGGCTTCGGGGTGTGCGAATGGAGTGTGATGCGTTGGGTTGTGTTGGATGAATGTGGGTGTGCTGTGCATGGGTCTGCTTGCGCTGGGTGGGCGGCCATGGGGGTGCTACACGGGGTGTGTTGCACGTGGTTGTGCTGTGCATGGGTCTCTGCTGCGCTTGGGTATGTTGCTAGGCATGTGGGGTGCTTACACGTGGGTTGTGTTGCACGTGGTGTGTGTGGCATGGGTCTGCTCGCTTGGGTGTGCTGGCATGTGGGGTGCTACCGTGGGTTGTGTGGCCGTGTTGGGCTGTGCGTGGGTGTGCTGCACATGGGTGTGCTGCATCTGGGTTTGTGCGGCACGTGGGTATGCTTATGGGGTTGTGCTGCATGGAGGTGTCCTGCTGTGTGGGTCGTGTGTGGTGGGTGTGCTGCACATGGGTGTGCTGCACATGGTGTGCTTCAAGTGGGTGTGTGAGTGTGGGTTGTCCTGTTGTGTGCGGTATGCGCGTGTGGGTTGCATACGTGGTTGTGCTGCATGGAGGGGCTGAGCGTGGTAGCTGCGTGTTGGGTTTTTGCATTACGGGGGTGTGTGCTGCATGGAGGTGATGCTGCAAGTGGTGTGTTAGCACATGGGGTGTGCTGCACGTGGCTGTGCGTAGGGTGTGTGGTGCTGCCACGTGTGTGTATTGCACATGGTGTGATGAAAGTGGCTGTGCTTTAGGGGGGTGTATTTGTTGAGAGTGGTGTACTGCACATGGTGTGTGCTGACATGGGGTGCTTTTGTGGGTGTCCTGAGGTGTGGGTATGCTGCGTATTGTGGGTTTGCATTACGGGGGTTGTGCTGCATGGAGGTGGGCTGCACGTGGGGTGTTCTGCACATGGGGCTGCACGTGCTGTGCTGTAGGGGGTGTTGAGAGTGGGTGTTGCTGCACATGGTTGTGAGCAGTGGGTGTGCTGCAGGGGGTGGCTGTGTTGTGGGTGTGTTGCATGGGGGAGTGCTGCAGGGGGTGTGCTGTACGGGGGTGTGCTTGTGTGGAAGGTGTGCTGTGTTGGGTGTGCTGCACATGAGTGTGCTGCGGTGTGGGTGTGCTGCGTGTGGGTGTGCTGCTGTGGTGTGATGCTGCACATGGGGTGTGTTGCACATGGTGTGTGCTGAAATGGGTGTGGAGTGTGGTGTCCTGTGTGTGGGTATGCTGCGTGTGGGTTTGCATTACGGGGGTGTGCTGCATGGAGGTGTGCTGCAAGTGGGTGTTGCTGCACGTGGCTGGCTGCTGTAGGGGGATGTGCTTCTGTGTGGAGGTGTGCTGCGTGTGGGGTGTGCTGGGTGGGTGTGCTGTGTGTGGGTGTGCTTTACGGGGGTGTGGTGTGTGGAGGTGTGCTGCACGTGGGTGTCTGCACAGAGTGTGCTGCATGTGGGTGTGCTGCGCTGTGGGTGTGCTGCACATGGGTGTGCTGTGTGTGGGTGTGCTGCGTGTGGGTGTGCTGCACCTGGGTGTGCTGCACATGGGGTTTTGTGCTGCACATGGGTGTGCTGTGTGTGGGTTTTTTGTCCTGTGTGGTGGGTATGCTGCGTGTGGGTTTGCATTACGGGGGTTGTGCTGCATGGAGGTGTGCTGCACGTGGGTGTGTGCACGTGCTGTGCTGTAGGGGGATGTGCTGTGTGGAGGTGTGATGCGTGTGGGTGTGCTGGGTGGGTGTGCTGGTGTGTGGGTGTGCTTTACGGGGATGTGGTGTGTGGAGGTGTGCTGCGTGTGAGTGTGCTGCACATGGGTGTGCTGCACTTGGGTGTCCTGCGTGTGGGTGTGCTGCATGTGGGTGTGCTTTTACGGGGGGGTGCTGCATGGAGGTGTGATGCAAGTGGGTGTGTTGCGTGTGACTGTGCTGCACGTGGTGTGCTGTGTGTGGGTGTCCTGTGTGTGTGTATGCTGCATGTGGGTTTTAGCATTACGGGGGTGTGCTGCATGGAGGTGTGTGCTGCACGTGGCTGTGCGCACGTGGCTGTGCTGTAGGGGGATGTGCTGTGTGGAGGTGGCTGCGTGTGGGTGTGCTGGGTGGGTGTGCTGTGTGTGGGGTGTGCTTTACGGGGGTGTGGTGTGTGGAGGTGTGCTGCGTGTGAGTGTGCGTGCACATGGGTGTGCTGCACTTGGGTGTCCTGCGTGTGGGTGTGCTGCGTGTGGGTTTGCATTACGGGGGTGTGCTGCATGGAGGTGTGATTCACATGGATGTGTGCTCGTGGGTGTGCTGCATGTGGGTGTGCTGCATGTGGGTGTGCTTTACGGGGGTGTGCCGCATGGAGGTGTGCTGCACGTGGGTGTGTTGCGTGTGAGTGTGCTGCACGTGGGTGTGCTGCACGTGGGTGTGCTGCACGTGGGTGTGCTGCACATGAGTGTGCTGCACATGAGTGTGCTGCACATGAGTGTGCTTTACGGGGTTGTGCTGCATGGAGGTGTGCTGCGCTTGGGTGTGCTGCATGTGGGTGTGCTGTGCATGGGTCTGCTGCGCTTGGATGTGCTGCATGTGGGTGTGCTGCACATGGGTTGTGCTGGCATGTGGGTGTGCTGCACGTGGGTATGCTTTAGGGGGTTGTGCTGCATGGAGGTGTCCTGCGTTTGGGTTGTACTGTGCGTGGTGTGCTGCACATGGGTGTGCTGCACATGGGTGTGCTGTGTGTGGGTGTCCTGCATGTGGGTATGCTGCGTGTGGGTTTGCATTACGGGGGTGTGCTGCATGGAGGTGTGCTGCACGTGGGTTGTGCTGCACATGGGTGTGCTGCACGTGGCTGTGCTGTAGGGGGTGTGTTGCGCGTGGGTGTGCTGCATGTGGGTGTGCTGGGTGTGGGTGTTGCTGCACGTGGCTGTGCTGTAGGGGGTGTGTTGCGCGTGGGTGTACTGCACATGGTGTGCTGCACATGGGTGTGCTGTGTGTGGGTGTCCTGCGTGTGGGTATGCTGCGTGTGGGTTTGCATTACGGGGGTGTGCTGCATGGAGGTGTGCTGCACGTGGGTGTTCTGCACATGGGTGTGCTGTGTGTGGTGTCCTGCGTGTGGGTATGCTGCGTGTGGGTTTGCATTACGGGGTGTGCTGCATGGAGGTGTGCTGCACGTGGGTGTTCTGCACATGGGTGTGCTGCACGTGGCTGTGCTGTAGGGGTGTGTTGCGCGTGGGTGTGCTGCACATGGTGTGCTGCATGTGGGTGTGCTGCATGTGGGTGTGCTGTGTGTGGGTGTGCTGCATGGGGGTGTGCTGCATGGGGGTGTGCTGTACGGGGGTGTGCTGTGTGGAGGTGTGCTGTGTGTGGGTGTGCTGCACATGAGTGTGCTGCGTGTGGGTGTGCTGCATGTGGGTGTGCTGCACGTGGGTTGTTGTGCATGGGTGTGTTGCGTGTGAGTGTGCTGAACGTGGTGTGTTGCGTGAGTGTCTGCACGTGGGTGCTGCACGGGGGGTGTGCTGCACGTGGTGTGCTGCACGGGGGTGTGCTGCACGTGGGTGTGCTGCAGGGTGTGTGCACGTGGTGTGGCTGCACGTGGGTGTGCTTTACGGGGTTGTGCTGCATGGAGGTGTGCTGTGCTTGGGTGTGCTGCATGTGGGTGTGCTGTGCATGGGTCTGCTGCGTTTGGATGTGCTGCATGTGGGTGTGCTGCACATGGGTTGCTGCATGTGGGTTTGCTGCACGTTGGGTATGCTTTATGGGGTTGTGCTGCATGGAGGTGTCCTGCGTGTGGGTGTGCTGTGCGTGGGTGTGCTGCACATGGGTGTGCTGCACATGGGTGTGCTGTGTGTGGGTGTCCTGCATGTGGGTATGCTGCGTGTGGGTTTGCATTACGGGGTGTGCTGCATGGAGGTGTGCTGCACGTGGGTGTGCTGCACATGGGTGTGCTGCACGTGGCTCTGCTGTAGGGGTGTGTTGCGCGTGGGTGTATTGCGCGTGGGTGTGCTGCATGTGGGTGTGCTGCATGGGGGTTTGCTGCATGGGGGTGTGCTGTACGGGGTGTGCTGTGTGGAGGTGTGCTGCGTGTGGGTGTGCTGCACATGAGTGTGCTGCGTGTGGGTGTGCTGCATGTGGGTGTGCTGCACATGGGTGTGCTGCACATGGGTGTGCTGAGTGTGGGTGTCCTGTGTGTGGGTATGCTGCGTGTGGGTTTGCATTACGGGGGTGTGCTGCATGGAGGTGTGCTGCACGTGGCTGTGCTGCACGTGGCTGTGCTGTAGGGGGATGTGCTGTGTGGAGGTGTGCTGCGTGTGGGTGTGCTGGGTGGGTGTGCTGTGTGTGGGTGTGCTTTACGGGGGTGTGGTGTGTGGAGGTGTGCTGCACGTGGGTGTGCTGCACATGGGTGTGCTGCACGTGGCTGTGCTGTAGGGGGTGTGTTGCGCGTGGGTGTGCTGCATGTGGGTGTGCTGGGTGTGGGTGTGCTGCACGTGGCTGTGCTGTAGGGGGTGTGTTGCGCGTGGGTGTACTGCACATGGTGTGCTGCACATGGGTGTGCTGTGTGTGGGTGTCCTGCGTGTGGGTATGCTGCGTGTGGGTTTGCATTACGGGGGTGTGCTGCATGGAGGTGTGCTGCACGTGGGTGTTCTGCACATGGGTGTGCTGTGTGTGGGTGTCCTGCGTGTGGGTATGCTGCGTGTGGGTTTGCATTACGGGGGTGTGCTGCATGGAGGTGTGCTGCACGTGGGTGTTCTGCACATGGGTGTGCTGCACGTGGCTGTGCTGTAGGGGGTGTGTTGCGCGTGGGTGTGCTGCACATGGTGTGCTGCATGTGGGTGTGCTGCATGTGGGTGTGCTGTGTGTGGGTGTGCTGCATGGGGGTGTGCTGCATGGGGGTGTGCTGTACGGGGGTGTGCTGTGTGGAGGTGTGCTGTGTGTGGGTGTGCTGCACATGAGTGTGCTGCGTGTGGGTGTGCTGCATGTGGGTGTGCTGCACGTGGGTGTGTTTTGCATGGGTGTGTTGCGTGTGAGTGTGCTGAACGTGGGTGTGTTGCGTGTGAGTGTGCTGCACGTGGGTGTGCTGCACGTGGGTGTGCTGCACGTGGGTGTGCTGCACGTGGGTGTGCTGCACGTGGGTGTGCTGCACGTGGGTGTGCTGCACGTGGGTGTGCTGCACGTGGGTGTGCTTTACGGGGTTGTGCTGCATGGAGGTGTGCTGTGCTTGGGTGTGCTGCATGTGGGTGTGCTGTGCATGGGTCTGCTGCGTTTGGATGTGCTGCATGTGGGTGTGCTGCACATGGGTGTGCTGCATGTGGGTGTGCTGCACGTGGGTATGCTGCACGTGGGTGTGCTGCACGTGGGTGTGCTGCACGTGGGTGTGCTGCACGTGGGTGTGCTTTACGGGGTTGTGCTGCATGGAGGTGTGCTGTGCTTGGTGTGCTGCATGTGGGTGTGCTGTGCATGGGTCTGCTGCGTTTGGATGTGCTGCATGTGGGTGTGCTGCACATGGGTGTGCTGCATGTGGGTTTGCTGCACGTGGGTATGCTTTATGGGGTTGTGCTGCATGGAGGTGTCCTGCGTGTGGGTGTGCTGTGCGTGGGTGTGCTGCACATGGGTGTGCTGCACATGGGTGTGCTGTGTGTGGGTGTCCTGCATGTGGGTATGCTGCGTGTGGGTTTGCATTACGGGGGTGTGCTGCATGGAGGTGTGCTGCACGTGGGTGTGCTGCACATGGGTGTGCTGCACGTGGCTCTGCTGTAGGGGGTGTGTTGCGCGTGGGTGTATTGCGCGTGGGTGTGCTGCATGTGGGTGTGCTGCATGGGGGTTTGCTGCATGGGGGTTTGCTGCATGGGGGTGTGCTGTACGGGGGTGTGCTGTGTGGGGGTGTGCTGCGTGTGGGTGTGCTGCACATGGGTGTGCTGCGTGTGGGTGTGCTGCATGTGGGTGTGCTGCACATGGGTGTGCTGCACATGGGTGTGCTGAGTGTGGGTGTCCTGTGTGTGGGTATGCTGCGTGTGGGTTTGCATTACGGGGGTGTGCTGCATGGAGGTGTGCTGCACGTGGCTGTGCTGCACGTGGCTGTGCTGTAGGGGGATGTGCTGTGTGGAGGTGTGCTGCGTGTGGGTGTGCTGGGTGGGTGTGCTGTGTGTGGGTGTGCTTTACGGGGGTGTGGTGTGTGGAGGTGTGCTGCACGTGGGTGTGCTGCACATGGGTGTGCTGCACGTGGCTGTGCTGTAGGGGGTGTGTTGCGCGTGGGTGTGCTGCATGTGGGTGTGCTGGGTGTGGGTGTGCTGCACGTGGCTGTGCTGTAGGGGGTGTGTTGCGCGTGGGTGTACTGCACATGGTGTGCTGCACATGGGTGTGCTGTGTGTGGGTGTCCTGCGTGTGGGTATGCTGCGTGTGGGTTTGCATTACGGGGGTGTGCTGCATGGAGGTGTGCTGCACGTGGGTGTTCTGCACATGGGTGTGCTGTGTGTGGGTGTCCTGCGTGTGGGTATGCTGCGTGTGGGTTTGCATTACGGGGGTGTGCTGCATGGAGGTGTGCTGCACGTGGGTGTTCTGCACATGGGTGTGCTGCACGTGGCTGTGCTGTAGGGGGTGTGTTGCGCGTGGGTGTGCTGCACATGGTGTGCTGCATGTGGGTGTGCTGCATGTGGGTGTGCTGTGTGTGGGTGTGCTGCATGGGGGTGTGCTGCATGGGGGTGTGCTGTACGGGGGTGTGCTGTGTGGAGGTGTGCTGTGTGTGGGTGTGCTGCACATGAGTGTGCTGCGTGTGGGTGTGCTGCATGTGGGTGTGCTGCACGTGGGTGTGTTTTGCATGGGTGTGTTGCGTGTGAGTGTGCTGAACGTGGGTGTGTTGCGTGTGAGTGTGCTGCACGTGGGTGTGCTGCACGTGGGTGTGCTGCACGTGGGTGTGCTGCACGTGGGTGTGCTGCACGTGGGTGTGCTGCACGTGGGTGTGCTGCACGTGGGTGTGCTGCACGTGGGTGTGCTTTACGGGGTTGTGCTGCATGGAGGTGTGCTGTGCTTGGGTGTGCTGCATGTGGGTGTGCTGTGCATGGGTCTGCTGCGTTTGGATGTGCTGCATGTGGGTGTGCTGCACATGGGTGTGCTGCATGTGGGTGTGCTGCACGTGGGTATGCTTTATGGGGTTGTGCTGCATGGAGGTGTCCTGCGTGTGGGTGTGCTGTGCGTGGGTGTGCTGCACATGGGTGTGCTGCACATGGGTGTGCTGTGTGTGGGTGTCCTGCACGTGGGTATGCTGCGTGTGGGTTTGCATTACGGGGGTGTGCTGCATGGAGGTGTGCTGCACGTGGGTGTGCTGCACATGGGTGTGCTGCACGTGGCTCTGCTGTAGGGGGTGTGTTGCGCGTGGGTGTATTGCGCGTGGGTGTGCTGCATGTGGGTGTGCTGCATGGGGGTTTGCTGCATGGGGGTGTGCTGTACGGGGGTGTGCTGTGTGGAGGTGTGCTGCGTGTGGGTGTGCTGCACATGAGTGTGCTGCGTGTGGGTGTGCTGCATGTGGGTGTGCTGCACATGGGTGTGCTGTACATGGGTGTGCTGAGTGTGGGTGTCCTGTGTGTGGGTATGCTGCGTGTGGGTTTGCATTACGGGGGTGTGCTGCATGGAGGTGTGCTGCACGTGGCTGTGCTGCACGTGGCTGTGCTGTAGGGGGATGTGCTGTGTGGAGGTGTGCTGCGTGTGGGTGTGCTGGGTGGGTGTGCTGTGTGTGGGTGTGCTTTACGGGGGTGTGGTGTGTGGAGGTGTGCTGCACGTGGGTGTGCTGCACATGGGTGTGCTGCATGTGGGTGTGCTGCGTGTGGGTGTGCTGCACATGGGTGTGCTGTGTGTGGGTGTGCTGCGTGTGGGTGTGCTGGGTGGGTGTGCTGTGTGTGGGTGTGCTTTACGGGGGTGTGGTGTGTGGAGGTGTGCTGCGTGTGAGTGTGCTGCACATGGGTGTGCTGCACTTGGGTGTCCTGCGTGTGGGTGTGCTGCATGTGGGTGTGCTTTACGGGGGTGTGCTGCATGGAGGTGTGCTGCACGTGGGTGTGTTGCGTGTGAGTGTGCTGCACGTGGGTGTGCTGCACGTGGGTGTGCTGCACGTGGGTGTGCTGCACATGGGTGTGCTGCATGGAGGTGTGCTGCACGTGGCTGTGCTGCACGTGGCTGTGCTGTAGGGGGTGTGTTGCGCGTGGGTGTACTGCACATGGTGTGCTGCGTGTGGGTGTGCTGTATGTGGGTGTGCTGTGTGTGTGTGAGCTGCATGGGGGTGTGCTGCATGGTGGTGTGCTGTACGGGGGTGTGCTGTGTGGAGGTGTGCTGCGTGTGGGTGTGCTGCACATGAGTGTGCTGTGTGTGGGTGTGCTGCATGTGGGTGTGCTGCACATGGGTGTGCTGCACATGGGTGTGCTGCACATGGGTGTGCTGTGTGTGGGTGTCCTGTGTGTGGGTATGCTGCATGTGGGTTTGCATTACGGGGGTGTGCTGCATGGAGGTGTGCTGCACGTGGGTGTGCTGCACATGGGTGTGCTGCATGTGGGTGTGCTGCGTGTGGGTGTGCTGCACGTGGGTGTGCTGTGTGTGGGTGTGCTGCGTGTGGGTGTGCTGCACGTGGGTGTGCTGCACATGGGTGTGCTGCACATGGGTGTGCTGTGTGTGGGTGTCCTGTGTGTGGGTATGCTGCATGTGGGTTTGCATTACGGGGGTGTGCTGCATGGAGGTGTGCTGCACGTGGCTGTGCTGCACGTGGCTGTGCTGTAGGGGGATGTGCTGTGTGGAGGTGTGCTGCGTGTGGGTGTGCTGGGTGGGTGTGCTGTGTGTGGGTGTGCTTTACGGGGGTGTGGTGTGTGGAGGTGTGCTGCGTGTGAGTGTGCTGCACATGGGTGTGTTGCACTTGGGTGTCCTGCGTGTGGGTGTGCTGCATGTGGGTGTGCTTTACGGGGGTGTGCTGCATGGAGGTGTGCTGCACGTGGGTGTGCTGCGTGTGGGTGTGCTGCACGTGGGTGTGCTGCACGTGGGTGTGCTGCACGTGGGTGTGCTGCACATGGGTGTGCTGCATGTGGGTGTGCTGCACGTGGGTATGCTTTATGGGGTTGTGCTGCATGGAGGTGTCCTGCGTGTGGGTGTACTGTGCGTGGGTGTGCTGCACATGGGTGTGCTGCACATGGGTGTGCTGTGTGTGGGTGTCCTGCATGTGGGTATGCTGCGTGTGGGTTTGCATTACGGGGGTGTGCTGCATGGAGGTGTGCTGCCCGTGGGTGTGCTGCACATGGGTGTGCTGCACGTGGCTGTGCTGTAGGGGGTGTGTTGCGCGTGGGTGTGCTGCATGTGGGTGTGCTGTGTGTGGGTGTGCTGCATGGGGGTGTGCTGCATGGGGGTGTGCTGTACGGGGGTGTGCTGTGTGGAGGTGTGCTGCGTGTGGGTGTGCTGCACATGGGTGTGCTGCACATGGGTGTGCTGTGTGTGGGTGTCCTGTGTGTGGGTATGCTGCGTGTGGGTTTGCATTACGGGGGTGTGCTGCATGGAGGTGTGCTGCACGTGGGTGTTCTGCACATGGGTGTGCTGCACGTGGCTGTGCTGTAGGGGGTGTGTTGCACGTGGGTGTACTGCACATGGTGTGCTGCACATGGGTGTGCTGTGTGTGGGTGTCCTGCGTGTGGGTATGCTGCGTGTGGGTTTGCATTACGGGGGTGTGCTGCATGGAGGTGTGCTGCACGTGGGTGTTCTGCACATGGGTGTGCTGCACGTGGCTGTGCTGTAGGGGGTGTGTTGCGCGTGGGTGTACTGCACATGGTGTGCTGCGTGTGGGTGTGCTGTATGTGGGTGTCCTGTGTGTGGGTATGCTGCATGTGGGTTTGCATTACGGGGGTGTGCTGCATGGAGGTGTGCTGCACGTGGGTGTGCTGCACGTGGCTGTGCTGTAGGGGGATGTGCTGCATGGAGGTGTCCTGCGTGTGGGTGTACTGTGCGTGGGTGTGCTGCACATGGGTGTGCTGCACATGGGTGTGCTGTGTGTGGGTGTCCTGCGTGTGGGTATGCTGCGTGTGGGTTTGCATTACGGGGGTGTGCTGCATGGAGGTGTGCTGCACGTGGGTGTGCTGCACATGGGTGTGCTGCGTGTGGGTGTGCTGCGTGTGGGTGTGCTGCACATGGGTGTGCTGTGTGTGGGTGTGCTGCATGGAGGTGTGCTGCACGTGGGTGTGTTGCGTGTGACTGTGCTGCACGTGGGTGTGCTGTGTGTGGGTGTCCTGTGTGTGGGTATGCTGCATGTGGGTTTGCATTACGGGGGTGTGCTGCATGGAGGTGTGCTGCACGTGGCTGTGCTGCACGTGGCTGTGCTGTAGGGGGATGTGCTGTGTGGAGGTGTGCTGCGTGTGGGTGTGCTGGGTGGGTGTGCTGTGTGTGGGTGTGCTTTACGGGGGTGTGGTGTGTGGAGGTGTGCTGCATGTGGGTGTGCTGCACATGAGTGTGCTGCATGTGGGTTTGCTGCGTGTGGGTGTGCTGCACATGGGTGTGCTGCACATGGGTGTGCTGTGTGTGGGTGTGCTGCGTGTGGGTGTGCTGCACATGGGTGTGCTGCACATGGGTGTGCTGTGTGTGGGTGTCCTGCGTGTGGGTATGCTGCGTGTGGGTTTGCATTACGGGGGTGTGCTGCATGGAGGTGTGCTGCACGTGGGTGTTCTGCACATGGATGTGCTGCACGTGGCTGTGCTGTAGGGGGTGTGTTGCGCGTGGGTGTACTGCACATGGTGTGCTGCACATGGGTGTGCTGTGTGTGGGTGTCCTGCGTGTGGGTATGCTGCGTGTGGGTTTGCATTACGGGGGTGTGCTGCATGGAGGTGTGCTGCACGTGGGTGTGCTGCACATGGGTGTGCTGCACGTGGCTGTGCTGTAGGGGGTGTGTTGCGCGTGGGTGTACTGCACATGGTGTGCTGCGTGTGGGTGTGCTGTATGTGTGTGTGCTGCATGGGGGTGTGCTGCATGGTGGTGTGCTGTACGGGGGTGTGCTGTGTGGAGGTGTGCTGCGTGTGGGTGTGCTGCATGTGGGTGTGATGCACATGGGTGTGCTGCACATGGGTGTGCTGTGTGTGGGTGTCCTGCGTGTGGGTATGCTGCGTGTGGGTTTGCATTACGGGGGTGTGCTGCATGGAGGTGTGCTGCACGTGGGTGTGCTGCACATGGGTGTGCTGCACGTGGCTGTGCTGTAGGGGGTGTGTTGCGCGTGGGTGTACTGCACATGGTGTGCTGCGTGTGGGTGTGCTGTATGTGTGTGTGCTGCATGGGGGTGTGCTGTACGGGGGTGTGCAGTGTGGAGGTGTGCTGCATGTGGGTGTGCTGCACATGAGTGTGCTGCATGTGGGTGTGCTGCATGTGGGTGTGCTGCACATGGGTGTGCTGCACATGGGTGTGCTGTGTGTGGGTGTCCTGCGTGTGGGTATGCTGCGTGTGGGTTTGCATTACGGGGGTGTGCTGCATGGAGGTGTGCTGCACGTGGGTGTTCTGCACATGGGTGTGCTGCAAGTGGCTGTGCTGTAGGGGGTGTGTTGCGCGTGGGTGTACTGCACATGGTGTGCTGCACATGGGTGTGCTGTGTGTGGGTGTCCTGCGTGTGGGTGTGCTGCGTGTGGGTTTGCATTACGGGGGTGTGCTGCATGGAGGTGTGCTGCACGTGGGTGTTCTGCACATGGGTGTGCTGCACGTGGCTGTGCTGTAGGGGGTGTGTTGCGCGTGGGTGTACTGCACATGGTGTGCTGCGTGTGGGTGTGCTGTATGTGGGTGTGCTGTGTGTGTGTGTGCTGCATGGGGGTGTGCTGCATGGTGGTGTGCTGTACGGGGGTGTGCTGTGTGGAGGTGTGCTGCGTGTGGGTGTGCTGCACATGAGTGTGCTGTGTGTGGGTGTGCTGCGTGTGGGTGTGCTGCACATGGGTGTGCTGCACATGGGTGTGCTGCACATGGGTGTGCTGCACATGGGTGTGCTGTGTGTGGGTGTCCTGTGTGTGGGTATGCTGCATGTGGGTTTGCATTACGGGGGTGTGCTGCATGGAGGTTTGCTGCACGTGGGTGTGCTGCACGTGGCTGTGCTGTAGGGGGATGTGCTGTGTGGAGGTGTGCTGCGTGTGGGTGTGGTGTGTGGAGGTGTGCTGCGTGTGAGTGTGCTGCACATGCGTGTGCTGCATGTGAGTGTGCTGCGTGTGGGTGTGCTGCACGTGGGTGTGCTGCTGCACGTGGGTGTGCTGCGCGTGGGTCTGCTGCATGTGAGTGTGCTGCGTGTGGGTGTGCTACACATGGGTGTGCTGCACATGGGTGTGCTGTGCGTGAGTGTGCTGCGCGTGGGTCTGCTGCATGTGAATATGCTGCGTGTGGGTGTGCTGCATGTGAGTGTGCTGCATGTGGGTGTGCTACACATGGGTGTGCTGCACATGGGTGTGCTGCACGTGGTGTGCTGCACGTGGGTGTGCTGCGTGTGGGTGTGCTGCTAGTGAGTGTGCAGCATGTGGGTGTGCTGTGCATAAGTGTGCTGCTTGTGGGTGTGCTTTACGGGGGTATGCTACACGGAGGTGAGCTGCACTTGGGTGTCCTGCGTGTGAGTATGCTGCGTGTGGGTTTGCATTACGGGGGTGTGCTGTGCATGAGTGTGTTGCGCGTGGGTGTGCTGCACATGGGTGTGCTGCACTTGGGTGTCCTGCGTGTGGGTGTGCTGCGTGTGGGTTTGCATTACGGGGGTGTGCTGCATGGAGGTGTGCTGCACATGGATGTGCTGCTCGTGGGTGTGCTGCATGTGGGTGTGCTGCATGTGGGTGTGCTTTACGGGGGTGTGCTGCATGGAGGTGTGCTGCACGTGGGTGTGTTGTGCATGGGTCTGCTGCGCTTGGGTGTGCTGCATGTGGGTGTGCTACACGTGGGTGTGTTGCACGTGGGTGTGCTGCACGTGGGTGTGCTGCACGTGGGTGTGCTGCATGTGGGTGTGCTGCACGTGGGTATGCTTTATGGGGTTGTGCTGCATGGAGGTGTCCTGCGCTTGGGTGTGCTGCATGTGGGTGTGCTGTGCATGGGTGTGCTGTGCATGGGTGTGCTGTGCTTGGGTGTGCTGCATGTGGGTCTGCTGTGCGTGGGTGTGCTGCGCATGGTATGCTGCGCGTGGCTATGCTGCACGTGGGTGTGCTGTAGGTGTTGTATGAATTGGGTATGGTTAGTCTAGTAAAATAAGAACTAGGGTGACATGATAGCAGTGTTTCAATATCTGAGGGGCTTCCACAAAGAAGAGGAGGTCAACCTATTCTCCAAAGTTCCAGAAGGCAGAACAAGAAGGAATGGATGGAAACTACTCAAAGAGAGATCCAGCCTAGAACTAAGGAGAAATTTCCTGACAGTGAGAATAATTAACCAGTGGAACAGCTTGCTTTCAGAATTTGTAGATGCTTCCACACTGCAGGCTTTTAAGAAGAGACTGGATAGCCTGTCTGAAATGGTATAGGGTCTCCTGCTTGAGCAGCGGGTTGGACTAGAAGACCTCCAAGATCCCTTCCTACTCTGTTATTCTGTTATTCTGCTGTATGACAGAACTGCATCATGGTATGTAACAGACCATTAATGAAAATGAAATTATATTTAAAATTGAAATCAAGCAGGAGTCAAAAGCTGTGACTGTATGGCATAAAAGGAATGAAGCAAGCAAGCATGACTTTAAAGCCATTATTAAAACATTAGGCTGGAAGAAGTCCAATCTCAGGCATGCAACTCGTTGAGGACACTTGCACCAATCCACTGTCTTTCATCCTAGCCCTCCCACAGAACTAATGATGTGAAGATATAATGACAGGAAAGACCTGTGTGTGCTGCTTCATTTCCCAGAGGAAAGTTAGGATATAAAATGAACTAATGTAAAAGGCATATCCAGTCAGAGTAAGAAGAACATATGATCACTAGCAATTCATGCTTGCAGCCTGCAAAACAGCCTTCTGATGTAGTACCAGGGCAGCAGGAGAGAGAAGTGTAAGAGTTCAAAGTCCTTCACAGAGCCAACTTTCCAAGGTAGGCTGGAATGAGACTAGAAATAGAAAATAGGAATAGAAAATAGGAATAGGAATAGAGTAGAGTAGAGCAGAGCAGAGCAGAGCAGAGCAGAGCAGAGTAGGAAATAATAGGATTTACTGGGCAAATGTGATAGACACATTTGTCTCTGTTGCATAAGCTCTCAGTATACATGCAAAACAACAAATAATAATACTCATAATATTCAATAATATTCATAATAATGATAGGTAGTGGGACAGATGAGAAAGATAAAAGTGATACATCTGTACTACATGAGTAAATATACTTTTCTGTAAGATAGTACTGTGGACTTTAGATAATCAGCAGAGTGATGACATGAAGGAAAAAATGTCTCTGTGTCTAGTTATTTGGGCATGCAATGCCCTTTGCAGTGCCCCAAAGGGAGGAGTTAAAACAGTTTATGTTCCCAAGGTGAAAGGTCTGTAGATATTTTCTCAGCCCTCTTTCTGACTCATGCAGAATATAGATCCATGATGGCTAACCTATGGCACATGTGCTAGATGTGGCATGCAGAGCCATCTCACCAGCCATTGCCCATTGCTTTTCCAGGTTCTGGTGCATGCATGAGCACCAACCAGCTAGGCGTTGTTCGCACATGGAGATTAGAAACCCAGAAGACCAGGTGGCCAGCATGCATATGCATGCCAGGAAGCTGAGCTTCCAGTTTCCGGTGCTCCCACATGCGCACTGGGGAGCTGCTCTTCCAGTTTCCAATGCTGCCGCACACACGCCCATACTGCCACTTTGGCAGTCGGAGCCGAAAAGGTTCTCCACCATTGATATAGATCTTCAATGGAAGGCAGGCTGGTTGAAATAGCTTTTTCTGTAGTCTTAACTATCCCTTGAAGTCTATACCTGTCTTGTTTGGTTATTATACTAAAACAGAATGTTATAGAAATACAAGGGACAGACTCAATAATTCCTCTGTATCAGCAATCTGAAGTTTCTGAGCTGACACAGGATGACCAATTCACTACAAGAAGAAAGCCAAGGCAGTTTTTGTTTTATCTGAGGTCCTTCGGGAACTATATAATTTATTGAGAAGTATCTATCTATTTACATGCACATATACATATCCCCTGTACTGAATTATTCATAATATTAATACAGTACACTACATAATAGTCTCACAGCATAGCATCAGCATAGCAAAGCGAGGCATTGATACAACCTTTATTGGATTACAACTCCTTGATGTTCCAACAATATAGCCATTGATGACTTTAGGAACTGTGGTTCCAATATCTGTGGAGGACATCAGGTCACAGAAGACTACAGTGGCATGATAGTTTATACTTTCTGAATTTTGTTGGAATTGGATCCATCTTTGATCAAATCATGAGAAAAGATTTAAAAAAACAAAAACAAATTTGAATATTACCCTCTGGATTATGTTCTTTAGTGAACCCAAACAAATACATTGAAAATGTAAACTGGCTAATAGGAAGACTACCTATGGCATTTGGAAAGGCCAACGTAAAGGGAGAACTGCTTGTGGATTATCTGAACATTGAATTTAAAGATTTCATTCAAAAGTAGTCAGATTGTTTTATTGATTTGCTTCAAGTTTCTAAATCAAATGTCTCAAAAATGACATTGGATGTAGGCTTGGTTTCAAGATTTGAAAGGTTTTTGCCTATAAAAATATACATTTTTTTCACAAATCAGTTTGGCAGTGCTAACCAGTTCAGTTTCCTGAATCAATTTAACTTTTCAAACACTATAAGGAAAAGCAAAATCTGAATTCTTTCTCATTAAGACATCCCATTTACTGATCAACCCTTTTAAAAGTAAACTCTCTATATAATATTTTCATTTCTTTTTTAACAAATTTTGTATTTCAAATAAAAATAGAATTTATTTTTTCTCTGGTGAATAGAAACTTTGTGTTCTCCAAAAGCCTATTCAAGCAATAAATGGCAACTCTTTGGATACCTGAAGAAAGCTATCGTATCTTTCTGAAATCTTTTATAACTGTTCCCCTAACAGTTTCTCATTATTTATTTTTATTCCAATCCTTTTATAATTTTAGTTGCTATCCCCTGGACACGTTCCTAAAATATGGTCCACAGAATTGGATGCAATAATCTAGTTGTGATTTGACCAGTTTCAGAGCAGAAGAATAATAATTTCACTCAATCTTGGCAACACATTTCTTTAAGCTAATATTCCCCAATCCTTTTCACTGTTTTGTCTTCATTGTATAAAAGGTCTGTCCCAAATTGTGAAGAATAACTGCCTCTGTAAACATTTTAAAATATGAGTTTTCACTTTCAGCCAGTGCAATCACAAACATTTACATTATTTCCAAGATTTATAAATATAAACTTCTTCAATATGTTTGTTCATCTAATGATATAATTAGGGGGAGATCAAATCACACACTAAAAAAGAATGATTTCAACATGAGATGAAAAATAGCTATATTAATTCCAGGAAATGTTACCATCAAGCAAATTATAGACATACTAAAGTAAACAGATGCAATAGTCAAATCTAATTTAGTGAGTTCAAATTAGCACCTACTTGAAGTTCACTTTAAAGAACTACAAATCAGTTAACCTTAAATTAAGCAACTTTATTATTCAATTAGCTAGCACAGTGTGTAACAACAACAAAAGATTAGAGCAATAAAGGGCAATGGTACATGACAAACAAGGTGAATATTTTCTTCCCTTTTAAATAATTTTATTTGGAGACAAGCTTTATTAATATCACAAATTTAGGGACATTGCAATTGACTTAGGGTAATCACTCAATTTCAATCAAGTTCCTTTTTTATTTATTTATGTTTGTTGAAAACTTTACATGTAGTAAAAATCAAAGCTAGAGAAAATAAAGAAAAGAAGAAAAGATGCAAGAAATGAAAATAACTAATGAAATATGGTGACCTCTGACCTTTTCTTAAATATTATACAAATCCCTTTAATCCCTCACATATATCTTTTTAATTCCCAAAACATAAATCATTATTTTTTCCTTCTTTCAGCATATAAGATTTCCAGTCTTTCAGAAGATTTTATGTTTTTTCCCTCTGACCAAAGAAAATCAACTTTGCCATCTCAGTTAGTTCTGACATTTTCACAATCCATCCTTCTATTGTGTGAGAATTTCATTATTCTTCCATCATTGAGCATACAATAGTCCTATTGCAATTACCATACACAAAATCAATCCATCATGACTTCTTTCTAGTTTACTGTCCATAAGCCCAATAAAACAGTTCTGGTTCTTCACAATATTTATCATTCGCATCATGTGATTTTGTGTCCAAAATGTCTTAGCTTTCTCACAAGTCCATCAGACATGGTAAAACTTCCTGTCATGTTTATCACATTTCCAACTCTGGTTTAAAATACTATTGTATATTTTTGATAATTTCTTTGGTATATTATACCAATGACACATCATTTATGCAAGTTTGATCTTAAATTATGACATAGTTGTAAATTTGATACCAATTACCCACATTCTCTCTGAGTGTCCATCTTTGTATTATATCCAACATTAATAACTCTAATTGTCACCTTTTTGCTATTTGTGTGTTCATCACCTGTACATAATTGAAATTCCGTTTTGTGTTTTTGTTTTTAAATTTCAGATGTTTTTAAATGTCTATAATAAATCTTTCCCTTACCTATGAAAACCATTGAAAACTATACTGTTCTGCAGTCAATTTTTTTCTCTTAGCTTCATCTTAAATTCTCCATCCTCCTGTCTTGAAATGTACCATATCTCTCTGTTAAAGTCAATGTCTTTATTTAATGGAGTCGATCACTCTCTTCAGAAATCTAAACACCGCCCCAATGGAGGTACATTTTATTTAATTAATTCTTTCAAATGTTTTCCATTGCCAAATTAACAAGAACCAACCATGACTTTATTCTATTTTTTAGTTATCATAATCCCAAACTCCAGACAAGTTTTAACTATTAAATCTTTTAATTTCTGTCTTTCCATGGGTTGAAGGTCCACTCATCCTATTGGTATTAATTGCTGTGTTGTATCAAAGATCTGTTTTATCACAATCCCTTTTCTCCAGAATGTGATTAAGTAGATTCAGCAAACTCAGTGTCTATTAACAGTCTCCACCAGAGGCTTTGAGCTTCCTGCTTTCTTCAACAGCTCCTGGCACTCTGCTTGAAAATAGCGTGATGAAATCCCTTTGGATTTTGCTAAGGCTTTTCTCAAGGAGAAGCACCCCAGAGTACAAATGGGCAATCTTATAACTTTGTCTCATCTGGGGAACCGCTGTTGGCTGGTGTAATTGCCTTCAGCATTGCTCCTACCATTTAGAAGAGGTGTTTCAGTCCACCATTGTTCTACGCAGAATCCATTCAATGTCAATGAATGTCTATATCATTTCTTTGAGATGGGAAGGATACTTTTTCAGTAGGGAAGAAAGGGGACAGAACAATTCAGCAGCACCTCATTTTATGGAAAGTGATTTTTTTTTCATTTATGTGAAATTCCAGAGACTGGGAGAAATAGAATTGAAAAATATGTTATATACTTAATGCTAGAAATAAATTTCAAGACATTTTCTCCACGGTGTTATTTATTGGCTAATCTCAGTTCCAGAAGCAAAACATCTTCAAGAAAAAAACAAAGACAGTCCAGTTGCCTGTTGAAAACAACACCTATGAGACAATTGTGTGGCTTTCTATGCAATAGTATGGATTTGTCATTGTGTTCTGGGAGGTTCTTATCATTCTCAGTCTAGGACCTGTATTTCTTGGTCTTTTGTCCAGCTTCTAACCAGATCTGATCCTGCTTACATATTTGAGATTATAAACTGATATATGTCAAAATAAATCATTTATGGCCAGGGCTTGGAGTTTGAAGAGAAGTGGAAGACTGAAGTCTTAGCTTTTCTCCTAAGAATGAATGGTGTGTGGGAATGACCTTAGAAGGTCATAGGATGGGGCATACGATGGAGCATAGGATGGGGAGATGTTGCCTAGGGAATGGGGGGAAACCAAAGCTGCATAATGGGAAGAGAAAGAAACTCAGAAATGAACATCCCTAGTTTATCAGGTCTGGAATTTGGGGACAAGACAATTAGAGTTTATAGTTGGATTCTAATTCACATAGGTCCTGAAAGTACAAATGTCCCATTAAAGTTTAATGATGTATTAAAATGTGAATTAATTTATTTTTTCCCATTTTTTATTAAGAGAACTTTTCAATATTATATTTGTCTTTACCTTACCACAACTTCTGTACTGAAGAAACTATGTCAATCAGGATCACACTTGTTGTCAGATCCCTGTCTCCCCATCTCCAATGGGGGTAGGTTTCTTTCCTGGATGTGCTAATTGGATCATGGGGGGCTTTTTATCAGATCCGTCAGATCTACCAGTTGCGGCCCTTTCTGGATCGGGGTGCATTGCGCACAGTCACTTCTGCCCTCGTCATCTCCCGCCTAGATTATTGCAATGCTCTCTACGTGGGGTTCCCCTTGGATCGCACCCGGAGGCTTCAGCTGGTGGAGAGTGCGGCTGCGTGGGTGATCTTGGGGGCTTCTCGGAGCTCCCATGTTACATCGCTCCTGCACGAGCTGCATTGACTACTGGTGGCCTTCCGGGTGTGATTCAAGGTGTTGGTGATCACCTTTAAAGTGCTCCATGGCTTGGGACCCGGGGTACTTACGGGACCGCCTACTGCCACCATCAGCCTCCTGCCGGCCAGTGCGCTCCCACAGGGTGGGCCTCCTCGGGGTGCCGCCGGCTGGGCGATGCCGGCTGGCAGCTCTGAGGGTGCAGGCCTTCTCTGCGGGGGCACCCTCCTTCTGGAATGAGCTACCTACGGAGATACGAGCCATCACTGATCTACGGGTCTTCCGGCGCGTGCTGAAGGCCCATCTTTTCAGCAGGCCAGTCTGGCCTAGTGCCATTAGAAGGGTTTTAAATTTTAAAATTTTAAACTTTTATCGGGTTTTTATTGGTTTATTCTTAAATTCAGCCACTTATTTAATAATTTTTTAATTCTATTTAAATTTGACGGACTGTATTGTTTTACTATGGCTGTTCACTGCCCCGAGTCCCTATTTGGGAGAGAGGGGTGGTATACAGTTAAATAAATAATAATAATAATCATGTATTAACCAGATGTGTTAATTGGATTGTGGCAAAAGAAGTGGAACAAATTCATTTCCTGGAACAATAGGTCATAAAGCCTAAAACTCTTAATCTACTGGTTTGAACTGCCTGAGGACCAACAATTATTTCTTTTATGACAATGGTTATGTAGGGCAAAGCAGATTTTTTTTACAATGGCAGTTCCTTTTCTAAACTACATGAGAGCAGCAATCCCTGCCCTTGAGTCTTTGCTCTGGGACTGCAGATATCTCACCACATAGATTAATAAATGCCAAGGAGTCTGATTTTGCCTTAGTCCTGGATGTTTCATAATATATCATTCTATCCACAACAAACAATGTATTACTCCAGCATGTATTTCTATAGTTGAGCATTAAAGAAGACCATATCTATTGCTTAACAACAATCCACCTCAGCTCAACATCACTTTTATATCATTTGCTTTTAGGATTCAAAAATTACTGATCTTAAGGTCTATCTTTAACTCATAGGAGTGACCAAAACTATAATAGTAATAGCACTTAGATTTATATACCATTTCCCAGTGCTTTACAGCCCCCTCTAAGCAGTTTACAAAGTCAGAAAAAATGCCCCCAACAATCTGGGTCTTCATTTTACTGACCTTAGAAGGATGGAAGGCTAATTCATCCTTGAGCTGGTAGAATTTGAACTGCTGAACTGCTGGCAATTGGCAGCAGAATATTGCATTCTAATCACTTCACCACCATGGTTTTCTTTTACAGAATGAAATATCCATGTTCTTGGTGAAGGTTAGATTATGGTTTGAGTTGAAATTGCACTATTGAGATTCCACAGTTGAGATTGCATAGAGCAAAACAAATTTGTGGATATTTTCAGGGTTATAGATTTTCCCAACAGCTTTTTAGAAATATATCATTACATGTCTATTTTTATCTCTCTAGAACAAGCATTATCTGTTTTCAATTTAATATGAATCACTACTTTTTTTACAATAGCTGCATGTCATTTAAGTAATATTTATTTAGAAACTTATATTCTTCCATAATTGTATTAATCAAATCCTATATTTTAGGGGTACTATTTCCATCATTATTCATAGCCTATTTAGATTTGAGTGTTTGACTCTTGTTTTCTGATTAGCAGCTCTTGTCTTTTGTCCAAAGTAAAAGTAAGGATTTGAAAATGTATAAAAAACAGGTGCTATATCATTAAATTAACAGCAATAGCATTTAGACTTATATAGTGCTTTACAATCCTATCTAAGAATCAGCATACTGTCCCCAAACAATCTGAGTCCTGAAGTGGTGAAAATCGAACTGCCAAACTGCTGGCAGTCAGCAACCATCAGAATTATCCCACAATGCTGCATTCTAACCAATGCTCTACCACAGCCCTTAATCAGGTGTATATGAAATAAAAGGAATGAATTATTTATTCCTGACATCTCTAATGCTTATGGAGAAACCATAACACAGATCGTCAAGATCAAACAAGGGTATGATTTGTATCTTTGAATGATCTAGTCTTATTTTTATGTTAATCAGGTCTGGTCGTAGTTCAGCCAGATTTTCAAGTCAGTACAAAGTAAGAACTGAGAAATAGAAATACAATTATTCTTCCTTCTAAATTTCAATATATGCTTCTCACACCAGAATAAATTTATAACCAGATTTTTCTCTGTTTAGAGTGAGTTAGGCAAGAGGTAAGAAAGCAACATTCTGATTACAGTGGTGGGATTCAAAAATTTTTACTACCGGTTCTGTGGGCATGGCTTGGTGGGCGTGGCAGGGGAAGGATACTGTAAAATCTCCAATTCCCACTCACTTCCAGGAGAGGTTACTGCAAAATCCCGTTCCCTCTCCACCCACTAACCTGCTTTCCAGCTCCATTCTCTGTGCAGGGCAACAAAGAAGACCCAGTCGATCAGCTGGGACTCGGGAGGCAGAGAATAGAAGGAGCCAGGGCCAGTCAAAGGTGGTATTTGCCTGTTCTCCAAACTACTTAAAATTTTTTACCGGTTCTCCAGAACTGGTCAGAACCTGGTGAATACCATCTCTGATTCTGAAATTATAAATGAACAGCATGATTTGTTCTACAGGGAAGAGATGCCACTTTTAAATTAGATGATAGATGATGATAAATAAATAGATGATAGATGGATAGATAGATAGATAGATAGATAGATAGATAGATAGATAGATAGATAGATAGATAGATAGATAGATAGATAGACAGACGACAGACAGACAGACAGACAGACAGACAGACAGACAGACAGACAGACAGACAGACAGATAGATAATCACATATTTCAGATGGGAAAAAAACGTTGAAACAGCCTGGTCCTTAATTTTTCACTTTACAGAGAGAGCTATCGCTGGTAACTTTGATTGGCATATTTATTTGTGGAAAACATTAAAAAGAAACAAATTATTTTCACCTCTACAATCTTATATACACATGTCAAGACATTGTGTGCAACCTAATAAATCTAAACAGATTTGGAGATGTATAGTACTTGGATAGAAGATCACTTGTCCTATTTCTGCTTGTTAACTTAAATACCATAATAAACAAAAGAAGAAGAATCTGAAGATAATTGCTGAGTACAATTTTATTACATAAAACCACAATTAATACAGGTAGTGTATATTTTGGATTACATCCCAGGATATTAAAAAATATGCATATGAAAGAATAAAATATCAAGTCTATTGAAATACCTGTTGAATTGCTTTCAGCTTACTTTAAGAAGGACCAGTGGTTAGTGTCAAAGCAAAGCTTTCAACTCTAAAGCTGAGGTTATTGATAAAATGGTAGGTTACCAATGAAACTTTTTTTTCCACTGGAAATTTAGAGAATCGTTGCTCATTAGAGCAAATTAAGTCTGGGCACTATTAGCTTGTCTTATCATAAACTTTCTTCTATTGAAAATTGAATCTGGAGCTTACCAAGTCTGATGATAGCTACTAACAACAGAGTTAACTGCTGACGAATTGACACCTAGAAGGATGTGATGTTTTTAATGAAGGCCATTTGCCTTCACATTTGCCTGTCACTTTGGGGGATGTTCCTGTAACAAAATGGTACATGGACATGAATGCTTAGGACCCTGTCTGTTTCCCATGGGATAATTAACCTATCCTGCTGTTGAGGCATCTTGAATCAATTTAATTAAATATGGTCCTCTACATCAGAGCATTATCAGTAAAGCTTTTCCCGTTAAAATATTTTTAGCGATATGATGAGAACACAACGGAGACCACAGGATTAGTAAAGTGGTAACTTCAAAGAATGTTCTCTAAATATTGAATATTATCTAGGCAACAAATAACAGAGCATCCCTTTTCTGATGTGTACTCCTCATAAGTACAAATTTAAACTGATTTTTAAAATGTTGTTATTTATCCTGGGAATAGATTGTTTTAAAAGAAAACATAATAAACAAATACATAATCCATTGATTTCTTTTCTTAACCACAATATCTACTAACATTCTCAGGGATTTTCCTCTTTGTCTTGTTTATTTCTACAAAGAGAAACCCTGATGTCGTTCAACAATATAATAGGCCATAGAAATTTTAATATACTTTACTGAATATATCTCATATAAATGGGTTCAATAAACATGCAAAACCTAAATGAAATCGTCTACATTATCACTTATGTATTTGGGTCTATGATCATAATAAAGATTTGATGTGTTATTTGAACTGGGCCAGGGATATTTTGGAGTCCTATTAGGTATAATTCAATAGAAGAGAATATTTGAAGTGTGACTTTTTGGTGCTTTGGGGAGCTTTGTTGTTTGCTTGCAGATGTTTCAGTACCCAAGTAGTAACATCATAATTAAGTGTGAGTAATGATGCTCTCCATTTGTGTTGTGTTTCTTTTGTTCTCCATTTGCATTTGGTAGGTTGAACTGCTTTTTTTATTGCCAACATGAACTATAAATTATTTTGGCTGTCATGTGTAATTGGTTGTTGATTTGTCCCTTTCTCCCAGATTATAAGTTCAAGAGATTCAGGAAGTCAGATACTAAACATTAAAGGAGCAAATAATTTTCCCCAGCTTGTATGAGGCAACAGATTTACATAGTATTTACTCAATTGTGATTTAAAAATGAAAAGAAAAAAATAAAACCCACAAAATAAGTTGATTAATCTTTCTTTTCCTGAAAAACTATTTTCACCTGTGGCACAGATTCTATCTCAAATTCTGTTATGTAGCAGGAATGTGGCTGTTAATAGAGGATGGACAGCTTATCTGCTCCAAGAGTGTAATCCCAACATAAGCTGATAAACCAGCTATGGCAAAATTTGTAACAGTAAGTATATGTCTACATGAAGAATTTAGTGGATAGGGAAAACCAGGCACTTCATATTTTTATTTCTGACCCATTCATCTGGCTTTATGTTCAGTTTGTATGTGTCTGCCTTGTGTACATAAAAGACAAATTCTGATGCAGGTTAGGTATGTATGCATAAATTTATACACCAGATGAAATGGAGCAGAGTATAAAGATATTTTATAACAGCACTGGAACACAAATGCTCCAATGAATTTCTTACTGTTGCAAATTGCAGCTGGCATGTTACCACAGATTAGTGTGAAATAGCTGATCCCCAGGGAATATAAAACCTCTTGAGAAGGTGGATTTATATTCATCCATTCTCATGAATTTTCTGTAATTAATAGACTCAAAAGACTTATCTTGTCCATCAATCCTAACTCAGGGATGGAGTTAGATGTCTCAAGAGGCATTCTAGCTTCATCCACATTTACATCTGCACCATAGAATTTGGTACTATTTGTGATTGCATCACCCTATAGCAGCTCTCTGCTAGATGCATTCAGCCAAAAGTAGCACTAAAAGCTTGGGGGAGAGAAATGTTTTTATTCAAAAGGGAATTACTGATTATAAATCCTAAAGTCTTCAACCACTTATGTCCTCTCCTTTCTCCTGACTAGACCCATTTTTCAATTACTTTCATTTAAGCAAGCATGATGGGATACTAATACCTAATAAATCAGCAGATATTGCCAAGCAAGAAGCAGACCACAGGATAATTGCTGTTATTATTTTTAATATTAAAATATTGGAAGCAAGAAAGTTTATCCTTGTACTTAATATGGTCAACAGCAAAACCTTCAGCTTACTGGATGAAAATCATTCACCATAGAAGACCTTGAGCTCAGACAGACACAGAGGATTTTTGTTAGTATAAAATTAAATTCTTCTGGTGGGGGGGAAGGAAATCCATAAAAAAAAGAAATGTCCAGTTTCACAACAGCTAAGAAACTCCTGGCAATGTTTAATTTGCTAAATGACGAAAGAGACAGGTCCTCTTTGTATTAAAAAAAGGGAGGCAGCTTACAAAATCCCTAAGTAATCTTGGATTGATAGCCAAGTAACTAACTTTTGGATTCTCATGAAAGAATATCTCAGGGTCTTGAGTGACCTGAAAAAGCTGAACAAACTCACACCTGATTACTACTTGGATGGAATATCCTCAAGAAATATAGGGTTGCAGAGGCAGTCACAAAGCAGAAAAAAAAATCCTAGACTATATATGTCTATATTGTTGCCTACTTATTTTTTGTTTATTTAGCATATGGCTAAATAATTATAGATGCCATGCAACATAGACTCCAAAGACACAATGAGTGGTTCTATTCCTGAATTAGAGCTAGAGAATTTTATCTCCTACTGATGCTAGAGTATTTCTAAGAGACCTACAGTAGATGTTCCTTTTTGGAATAAGTCCCATGAGTGAAATAGTTCTCAAGACTACCCAAATGGATATATAATTATGCTCTTCTAAAGGAATATTTTTTGCCTTTAAATATGGATATTATGCTTCTTTCATAAAGTTGAGAATCTACAATATATGTTCCACTCACTTATTTTGTTTTAATTCTTACTCCACTTTTCCCTCCCCAAGGTTCCTCGGATGAACTCAATATATTGTATTATCTCTTCTCATTTTCATCTTGCAATCACTCTGCTTAACTCAGGGTTAATAGTGAAGTCAACTACTCAGGAGGTCACTTCCTCTGAAACAGTTCAACCCTCTCCACAGATTAGTTAAAGAGATCCTGCCCTCCACTATCAGTTGATAAAATTCACAGATCAAGTAATTAGGAATAAGTTCTTCTTGGAGGACAGGGAGGGGGAGACAGTGACATGATTATGGAACTTTCTATTGAGAGGCAAGTGTCAGGTTCATGCTAATTTTTAACATAACAAGTGGGAACTTTCCTGTTGATCTGTGCATTTGCAAGATGATTATTGCTCAAGAACCATTTTTTCCTGTTTTATGATAGTTATATATAGTTATAGCTAATTGTTTTTACTGATGACAAGCATTTTTGTACATTAGTTTGGGTGGGGGAGGGGCAGGAGGAGGAGGATGAGATAAATGAGAACTTCAAAAGGTTATTGACAGTTAAGTATGGTTCCTGGCTGTAATAGTTGGGACCTTTTAAGAAGAGACTGGACAACCATTTATCTGGAATGGTATAGAGTCTCCTGCTTGAGTAGGGGGTTGGACTAGAAGACCTCAAAGGTCTCTTCCAATTCTTTTATTCAGTTATTAACTCCTGTCCAAAGCAAATTGGTGAGTTGGGCAAATACGCTCACTGCTTGGATGAATATTCTGAAGAGGAAATGGGTCAGGACATAATAGTCAATAGCAATGAAGTATAAATAGGAATGAAGAAGGCAGGGAAGAGAACTTTCTGAAGCAACTACAGGGACTATAGATTCCTACAACCCAAGGCCAGAGGGATAATGGGAAAATAACTATGGCTTTTCATTTGAATCACTAAGGATAGCTGAATACTCAAAGAATGTTTGCAATTGCAATTAAATAGAAATGTGATGAGGAAGTATAGGCTTTCTGTCCAGGAGCAAATTAAAAACAGCCATCAGGCATGAAACTGGTAGGTAATAAAATAGAGTTTGTGGTGAGGGAAGAGTTGCAATCAGTAAGAAAAGTTGCCACAGGGTAGCACTTTTCAATTCTACATGACATTATTGTCCGAGGCTCGTTTTGTTTAATTCAAATATCTGACAACTTCCTCTAATTTTGTTTTACAGTATATGACATCCTATTGTAGCCAGTTTGAGAAGAAATGTGATGTGTACATAAGAGATGGCAAAGTGAAAAGGAGAAATAAATTGCTCAACAACCTTCACACCACAATAAGCACTCAGAATTGTCGTAGAGAGGCCACCTGACTAATCAGAATGAATGGTTTTGAAAAAGATAATAATAAAATAAAAGGCTAATCATCCCATTCATTATCTGCTAGTTTTCCAAGCACAAAGGATAAAAGAAAGTTAAGCTGTTTGCTATTCATTTTATTGTGGAACATAATGCTTCCAATCATGTTGCTCAGAGGCTCTTTTAAAATATATATAAACATTGTGCCAGGAAAGTCATTTGGTTTATAGCAGGAACACTAGCAATGCCAGTGCCTCATTGCTGAAGATTGATAAACTACTAAGGGCTCCATTACTCATTGCTAACTGCATGAACAGGTATATTGGAAAATACAAGCAAGTTCTAACATCTTACGTGTCCTTGGCACTGAAAGTACAACACATGGTGAGAGAGAAAGATTGCTGTAGGGAATCTCTTCATGAGCTTTTCAAAGATTTAGATGTTGGTCTATTTTTGGAACTATAAACCTTATCCTGTTCCTTGCCCCCAAAAAATAAAAAAATAAGGAAAAGTGAATAAAATCTGCTAGCTCAGCAACTTTGGATTCTATGAAGTGGAACCGTATTCTTGACCTCAGCAAGTTTCATAGTGTGGACTTCAACTCCCAGAATTCCCCAGAGATAATGTCCATGCATCTGAAAATCATCATTATTGTTGCGTCATGGGAATGAGACTCAGAGACCCAGTTGATTTTTTCCATTGTTTATTCTCTTCCAGGATTGAGCACTGGAGAAACCGTGGCTGGTTGCTCGCGGTTTGCGGCCAGTGACAGCTCTTCAAATCTCCCACCACCCCGGACCAACAAATCACAGGTGAGTATGCTAATACATAACACCCCTCCCCACGTGGTCCAGTCCAACCAATCTGTGCCCCGCCTACCTTATGTAATCATGTAGGTAGGTGAGGCTCTTATGGGTTCTGCTGGACCTGCGCAGCTCAGTTGTGGGTTCGCCTCTGGCCTGTTCGGATGGAGTTGCTGCTTCTCCCATCCGTCTCCCTCGAACCTCCTGGAAGGTAGTGTCGGCCATGCCACTCCCACCAGGACTTCCTGGCTGGTTGAGTCAGCTCGGCCATTCCCACCAGGAGTTGCTTCCCAATGATTCTTCAAGGCCTGTTCCGGTCTGCCCGAGCTGTCTTCTTCCTCAGTCTCAGGTATGTGTTTGTGAATTCCGACCAGGGCTAATGTTAGTAATGGTTGTGGTGTAGTTGTTAGGGTTTGTTTTGTTAATTCTTTTGGTTTGTGGAGAGTCTCCCCCTCCCATTCTGCTTGTGTTTGAGGGGTCTCCCCCCTCTTTTCTGGTTGGATTGTTTTTGCTTGAGGGGTCTCCCCCCTCTTCCCCGTGTTTGTTAGTGTTTCTCTGTGTGGCCCTAGATCTGAGTTGGTCTATGTGCCTCCTCCAGTTCCTCCTATCCTCGGTGTCTACCCTGTATGACCGGGGCCCAGTTATTTGGGTCACTGTTGCCGTTATCCACAATGGTTCCCCTGTAAGATTCTTTTGCATATACTGGGTCCCCTATTTTGAATGTGTGGCAATTACTGGAGGAGTCTGCTGGCTTTTCTGGGCTATATATGGGGTGTAATCTGTCTAGGTATGATCTTAGTTTTCTCCCCATTAATAATTCTGCTGGGCTTTTATTTTGTTGTGGTACTGGGTGTCATGTATTGGATACTTAGTAGTTTGTCTATCTTTTCTTGTATATCCCCAGGTCCCAGCTTTTGTAGTGTTTCCTTCGTGTAACAGACCATGTGTTCCGCCCATCCGTTCTTGGCCGGATGCCCTGGCACTGTCAGTGCATGCCTTATTCCCTGTTCTGCTAGGAACCCCTCGAATGTTATTGCCATGAATTGTGGTCCATTGTCGGATACAATTAGGTCCGGCAATCCATGTGTTTTCTGAGTTTTCTGAGTTGTCTAATGACAGCTTCTGTTGTGGTGGAGTGCATGATGTTTACCTCTAACTAATTGGAGAAGCATCTACGACTATTAAGAATGTGTGTCCTTTGGTTGGTCCCGCAAAGTCAATGTGTAGTCTTGACCATGGTCTCCTAGGTGTTTCCATTTGTGTTTAAGTGCAGAGAGGGGTGTTGGCCTAGATTCCTGGCAATGTTTGCACATTGCTACCCAGTCCCCTATGTCTTTATCCATCCCTGGCCACCATACATAACTCCTTGCCAGGGATTTCATTCTGACAATACCTGGGTGACACTCATGTAACAATTCAAGTATTCGTTCCTTAAAATGTTCAGTATGACTACCTTATCCCGCCATAGTATACATCCCTTTAAAAATTGATAGTTCTCTTTGTCTATTTCGGAATGGTTTGGCGGTCTCATCACTTTCATCCTTTACCTACCCAATTTAAAATCTGCGCCAGGTTTCTGTCTCTCGCGGTTTCCTTAGCAATGTCTGCTGCCGTTATGGGTAGGTTTGCTAACGTCTTGATTTGAAGGATTGATGTGGTTGGTGTTGGATTGTCTTCTATGTCAGGTAGGGGGCAATGGGTCAGAGCATCAGCATGTGTTATATTCTTTCCTGGTCAGTAAATTAAGTTGTAGTTATAGGCAGCTAGGAATTCGGACCACCTCGTCATTCGTGGTGACAGTATGTTAGGTGTAGCTTTGTTTCCTGCCATGATCCCCAGAAGTGGCTTATGGTCTGTGACAAGTGAGAAAGTTCTTCCATAGATGTATTTGTGGAAACATTTTATTCCGCTTATGGCGGCCAATGCTTATTTGTCTAGTTGGCTATAGTTCCATTCCGGTTTAGCCAGAGTTTTAGAATAGAATGCTAGGGGTGCTTCTCTTCTATCTGGTAATACATGGTTGAGTATGGCACTGACGCCGAATGGTGATGAATCGCATGTTAGTGTTATTGGAAGTGTCTCGCTGTATTGTATTAGCACGCAGTCTGATGTGAGCAAGTTTTTTATTTCCCGGAATGCTGTTTCTTCCCGTTGTCCCCAGGCCCAGTAGCTTTCGTGTCAAGCAATCTGTACAATGGTTCTGCTATTGTTGCTTTCTGTGGCAAGAATATATGGTAAAAGTTAATAAGTCCTAAGAAAGCTTGCAAGTCTGTTTTATTATTGGTCTGGGTGCTTCTTTGATTGCTTGACTTTGTTTTCTGTGGGATGGATCCCTTCCTTGTCTATTAGGTATCCCAGGAATTCAACTTTGTCAGTGGTTAATTGGCACTTCTCCTTTTTTACTTTAGTCCTGCCTCTTTAAATTTGCTTAAGACTTCCCTTAGGCAGTCTTTCAGTATTCCTTGTCCTTGGCTAATACCAATACACCGTTGAAGTATGGTACCATTCCCTTTATCCCTTGCAATAGGCATTCCATTAAGCTCTGGAATACCCCTGGGACAATGCTAACACCGAATTGCAGTCTGTTGCATTTGAATGCCCCCCTGTATGTCATGATTGTTTGTGCTTCCGCTGTTTCGGGGTCAACTGGTAACTGTTGGTAAGCTTGTGCGAGGTCTAGTTTTGCAAAGATTTTAACCCCTCCCCCTAGAATGTAATAGGTGATGTACCACTGGAACCAGATATGCACTTTGTTGCAGCGCATGGTTAAGGGTTGCTTGTAGTCCCCGCAGATTCGTACTGATTCATCTGGTTTAATTGGGGTAACAATTGGGGTTTCCCACCTTGCATGGTCTGTTGGTTCTAAGACCCCTTGTGCAATAAGCTTATCTAATTGTTCATCAATTTTTGGTTTTAGCACAAAAGGGACTCGCCTCACCTTTAATCTTATAGGAGCTATATTTGGGTTTAGATTAAAGGAAATAGAGGACCCCCAGTACTTGCTCAGTTCTCCATCGAACACATCCTGGAATTCTTTCATCCATTCTTTCCCAGTCTGTTTCAGTGATGTGGTTTATTCCTGTTACTTCGATTCCTAATGGTGAAAACCATTCGAGTCCCAATAGGCTGGGTCGATCTCAGTCGACTAGTGTTATTGGAAGAACTATAGGGTATTTTTTGAATTTAACTTTGAATTGTCCAGTACCTACTATGGGAATTCTGTTTCCCTGGTAGTCTTTCAGTGTTAGTATTTGTCTTTCATGTTCTCCCTTGCTTATATCAGGTATCAGTCCTTTTATGGTATCCCACAATACCATTGATAATACGAGCCTGAGTCCCATTTCCATCTGGCATGGCTGGCCTTCTATAGTGACTTGGACATGTACCTTTTGGCATTGGTCGTATTTGAGGGTCTGATGGTCACAGTTTGGTGTTTTTCCTCTCTTCTGTTGTTCGTCTCCTTTCCTCGCCTGTTTCTGTTCTCTTGACTCCAATGGCTCCCTGATTGTTTCTCCCTCTCTCGGGTAGGGAGTGTTCCACCTTTGTCTAGGGCCATAGCTTTTTCTTGTTCAGCATGCCCTAGCTATATGTCCCCGCCATTCACAATGTCCTGCAAATTGCATCTAGGAAATGGCATTCGGAACATGGATGGTTCCCCTCGCAACCGGCACAACGAAATTCTGCCTTTTTTCATTCCGATCCCATCTGCCTTTTTCCAACTGGAGTTGATTTACCTCTTCTTCTTCCTCCTCGTCTTCCAGTGGGGACTCGATGTCCTCATGGTGTATTGTGGTGGTGTTTTTTTGGGTTTCCGTCGCATCTTTTTCATTTTCTGCATGGCAGCCACTGATTTCTGTGGGCTTCAGCTGTGTGGCTTCTCTATCACTTCTTTTAAACATTATTTTGGCTTTGTTAGTAATTGGCCCTGCAGTGTAAGGTCCCTTAAACCCCAGAACCAATCGGTCTCTACATGGCTTCATCCATGTTTAGGAATTTGCATGCTCCGCTGAGGTCACTTTAGTGTTGCAACAAAGTTCCCTGATGCTCTTGCCTTCGTTTAGGTAGCGCCGATAAATTGTGGGTTCTTTGATGAGGCATGAAATGGGTGGCGTGTAGTGAGCTCTCAGTATTTTCTCTAGGTTCCAGCCAAGCATTGTTTTACATCGGTGGGTGCCGCTAATGCTTTGGCCATTTTGAATACTGCGGGACCACAATGGGTGAGAAAATGGCTCTCTTCCTATTTTCGGATACTTCATGGAGGTCGCTCCCTTCTAGGAACACGAGGAATCGGTCGATGTACGATTCCAGTCTTCGGTTGCGGGATTGAACGGTGCAGGTGGTGAGTTGTTTCCGGCCATTTCATCTCGCTCAGTCTTGTCGCCACATGCTCAGCTGGGTTCCCTTTGTCTCAGTATCCCATCCTCATCGCCAGTGTTGCGTCGTGGGAATGAGACTCAGAGACCCAGTTGATTTTTTCCATTGATTATTCTCTTCCAGGACTGAGCACCGGAGAAACCGCGGCAGCCGTTTTTATAGTCGGGTTGCTTGTAGCTTGCGGCCAGTGATGGCTCTTCAAATCTCCTGCCACCCCAGACCAACCAATCACAGGTGAGTATGCTAATACATAACAATCATCATCCGGTTTTCAAAGAATAAGATAAAATTTCAGTGCATTTCTCATGAAGGTGTGTTTTGCATTTATTTAATTACAAGTTTGCTGGAGAAATGAGTCCACATGTCCTATTTTCATGATACAATCTGCATTTGTTGTTTTAACTAAAGTTAGACACTGAACCTTGCTGGGGCTGCACAATGTAAATCATAAAAGTTTTTCAATTGTAAAATGCTAGACCAAAATATGTAGATTAATATAGTTTGAACTGAAATGTTCAGACATATTAGTTCCCACATATCAAACTCTGATGCATGTGCCCTCAACTAGTCTGGATGTTAAATCTAAAATTATATGATTTTTCTCATCTGTAGCTTGGCTTAAACTCTGTCTCTTTTGCACAGTTTTATAAAATATAAAATCTGTTTGAAAGACTGCATGTTTTCCTGGCAATAAAAAAGTGGTTTGCCATTGATTTGTCTGAAAGTTGCTTTGTCCTCTAACCCTGGATTTTTTAGTTTCCCACCCAGATCTGAGCTCACATAATTTTTAAGATCAACCAAATATAATTACATATTGGACTAAAATTTCTGCTACCTCCATCAGGGCATTTGAAAAGCAAGCTATATTTATACACACCTAGTTTGTACTCAGTATATATCGTGCGTGCATAATTCAGTTAATTTGTCAATGAGGAAGCCCAGTCTGACCAGTTTCATCCTATGGGGATTCATCAGATATGAATAATCCCAGTAGGACAAAACTGGACATGTGGTGCTTTTAAAAACAAAGCATGCGAGCAACATTATGGGGAAGCATTATGTTCTGCAATAAATAAATAGCAACGCTTGCTGGTAGTCACTGTAATTGAAAACACCGCACAGGAAATATACTTGTGTAGAATAGAGAAATCCCTCCAATACCCCAATAAAGGAGAATATTTGTAGCTCAGGGTTGAAACGAGGAACCCTTGGTGCTTCTGAGCTTGGTTGTTTCCTTGCAGACCTTTCATTACCCAACTAAATAACATAATCAGTACTCATTCTGATGACTAGCACTGATGATGTTTACCTAGTTTGGGTAATGAAATGTCTGCAAGGAAACAACAACCAAGCCCCAGAAAGCACCAAGGACCCCTCAGAAATCTTCCCACTTCACAAATCAACCAAAATTCTCACTCAAGGCACTTATGACCAAGCTCAAATTATCTTACTCTCAATATATTATGCAAAGATCCAGAATCTCTGGAAAATACTCTAATGCTGAGAAAGGTGGAAGTAAGAAGAGGATGGCCAGTAGAGAGGTGTATGGACTCAGAGTGGTAAAAATAGATGCACCCATTCAGCTGCCCCAGTTACATTTAATGCAAATAAAAACCTACCAAACATTCAGTCTGCCAAAACTGGCAGGTGATCCGCAAAGAGACAGATATGAGACAGACAAATTTTAACCCTTTGCTGATATATAGCAGTCATTCAGATTTCTGCATTGCTGATCTCAAAACTCTATAGATACATCCAACTGGCTTTCAGTCAGGAATCATAAAGTACAGTTCTTTGCTCCATGATTTATTTCATAGAAACAAAATGGAGCTAGTCACTGTACCTGATTGTGCTACCCTATACAACTAATGAGGGTTTTACCCTTCAAACGATTGTTTAGACTTCTACCTCGTTCACAACAGTTTTGCCAAAATTTTCTCAGTCAACACAAAACACATATATTCACCATCCGATTCCCTTTCAGAGTAAGCTGTCAAAATTGTCCATACCATTAACAGGAAAAGTTACAGATATTGTACAATTAAATTGATAATAACAACTCTGAGGTTAGGGATTGATTGACATAGAGAAAAATCTATCTATGTGGTTACTAGAAGTTGAAAATGACTTGCTGGCACATACCAAACAGATAGAGACATAACATAATGTAAAATCTGAATCTCACTTCTCTGTGAGCTTAAGGAAAAGTAGTTCTTCCTCTACTGACCCTGTGTTTTAAAAATTCACCATTTAACCATTGCCTCTTTCTAGTTGAAATACTTTGGAAAATCTAGTTGTGATCAACTTGTGAGGAACTTCTAACAGTCAACAGCTCTTTCTCACTGGAAAAGAGGGAAAATACAAAATCTGATCCTGAGATCTTGGTCAAGCATGTTTTCTTTTACTGTTGTTCTACTCCATGGTTTTTACTTTATGAAATTTACTTTATGAAATTACTTGTCTGGAATTCTTTTCCCAAGAATGGCATAACACCAGTTTGGTTAACGTTAGAAACTATGTTATTTACTGAAAGGTTTCAAAATTGCAAAGGAAGTTTCTGTAAGGCCATATAGCAATACCCTCCCTCTCGGATTGAATGGCATGTATTTGACAGGTAATTATAACTGCATGCTGGTTGCATGCTGGCTGCCTTTATGGTTCTAGACTTAAGAAACGTGTTGGCCTTTTTCCCAAGCAAGAACAGAATGTACATTCCACCTAAGATTTATCTGGCAGATGTGATGTTATTTAATGGTCAAATGTTTAGAACTCTTTCAAATTGCTTTTCAAGATTAATTAACAAAGATAAATATACAGTATACTTCTATCCAAGCATATAATATGCATGTGAACTGTAGGTGTTGATCTCTAAGCTATCTTTATATTATTATAGGGCAGTAGGTTAAAGAAGAAAGTTTTGATGGATGGAACCAAGGAAGAGCAGACTGGAGATCTTCCATTATTATTATTTTCTGATGAAGATGTTTTCCTGAAAGCAACCTACTTCATCCCCATAACTCCCTTCAGTGCTGCAAAATCTTGCTAGTTATAGATGAGCAAAATATTATCACTACTTCAAATGAAAATGCTGGGTTCATACAGCATGCTATGGCAAGGGAAAGTATTTCAGTGCATGTACTACGGAGTCCAGACAATTCGTGCCAGCCAGTCCAGTCTTAGGATTTGATTGAACACACTTTATAACATTAGCTTGGACATAATGTATTATTTGTTATCTTATTTGCATAGATTCATTTGTATGCCATCTCTTCCAGTCACTTTATTTTTGGCATCGGTTAAACGTTGCTTGCAATAAATACAGCAAAATTTGCTTGATTTGTAACTGCTGCAAAGATTGGAAGTTCCTTGTTTAAATATTTCTATTTTTTTCTCCCTATTCTTGATCTATACTGTTGTTCACTTTTTCCTCTGCCTGCCTGCCTGCCTGCCTGCCTGCCTGCCTGCCTGCCTATTTATCTATCTATCTATCTATCTATCTATCTATCTATCTATCTATCTATCTATCTATCTATCTATCTATCTATCTATCATCTAACATATATCTTTCTTATTTCATATCTTTTTTATCTTTTAAAAATATTTTTATATTTAATAAATAATTACATTGAAAATACAGTAAAATTTCCATGGCATTCATACAATAATTTTCAATTAAAACTATTATTGTAGTTTTTTATTATTATTGTATTGGTAACAATTGAGTGTGAGTAGTCAAACTGACAAATGATTAATGTAAGGATTATATTATTGCTTAACTGATGAGCATAGGTCTGTATCACAATTTAGGATCAAATGTGTATATGATACTGAACTAGTTGAAATCTACATGACCATAATTTCCTTCATTTTATACTCACCTAAAGTTGGATAATTCTTTCTCTCTTTCTACTATATATGTGTTTATGACTCCTGTGTCCCCTATACAGAGGGCCACATTAGCCTTTATATCAGAATCGACTTGCCATTAGCATTTACATTGTACACTAATCTTATAATAAAGAGTCAGCATTAATTTACTGCCTCTGATGCTGATGAGCTCTATATAGAGAAAAGAGTTGAAATATATCCCTGACTTCCAGTTCCTTTTTATGTTCTAATTATTTTTCTACAGAGTGCAACGTAGCACCATATATTCTTCTCTTACTGTAGGCAGTTTTATGATAACATCTCAAACGTATATGGAACTCATTATATAGGCACATAAATTAAATAATGGTTGGAGAAAATCTCCAACTAATGCACTATTATTATTATGGTTCATCACACAGTCAGATGTTCAGACTGGATTTGCCATTTTTGTCCACCTATCAAGTCTTTCCCAACAACCTGGGATAGGTAGATGTGAATATTTGATAGGTGTTAGAGATAACATTGGAGGATATAAGCCGGGGATGGGGGTCAAACTGGCATCCCATGGGCCAGATGCGTCATGAGCAGGCCACACCCACCCCAGCTCCATAAAGGCAAAAAACGTGATCGAATTTTACACCTGTGATGTAAGCTGGAATTGATTGATGGTGATTTTGTCAATGCTGATAATATCAGGTGGTTCACTGAGAATAGATACTTTCAATTCTCAACTTTCTAATTTTCAGGATGCTGGTGGTCAACAGATTTATTGTAGAAAAGAAATTCCTTATTTCTTATTGCTTGATTATTGTAACAATAATCTTATTGCTTGATTATTGTAACAATAATTATTGTAACAATAATCTTATTGCTTGATTATTGTAACAAGATGAACCTTCAATCATAAAGCGGAGTAGGTACCACTCGTTCAGCACTGAGTTCAAACAATAGATTTGTTCCATGTTTTTGCTAGAAGCACAACTGCTGTCAGATGCAATGGACCAGAAACAAGCCAAGCAAGTCTCAGATGTTTTGATAACACAGCAATCACGTTAGCTATTATTCTGCCTTAATGCTTCTGCTTCAGATTTGTACTGTATTTTTTTTTCTTTAAAAAACTATGTTTTCAATTTCAGCATAGGACAATATGTATATTTCAATAAATGACATATAACCACAATGATTCCATATTTATCAAATGATATTTTCATTCAGATACAATTTGTGCAAAAGAAACTGGTTTACTTGAAAAACACTTCAACAAAAGAAAAACAAAGATTAATAGCCAATTCATTGGTTAGTTCTCCTGGGAAGGGGAGGCAAACAGAATATTTTAACTCAATAATCTTTTATACATTGTAGATACAAATGCTTGTCTTACAACTTGCCCAGAAGAGGCAGACAATTGACCTTGAGTAAGCAATATATTTCCAATTCAACATTGTTCCAATTCAATAAAATAAATGCATTGTAGTTGAGTTCCCCATATTAAAGTAGCCTCAAGATTCATTTTCTTTAACCTCTCTGTTTTGCTATGACTGGGTCAAATATTTTACTGTTAGCTTGTTTTTCAGATGAAAAATGGCAATTTCTTGTTTCTAAGCAGATGGAAAGAAGTATTCCAATTTGAAATGTTGGTTACAATGTTGTATTATATAGCTTTGCTTCCTGTAACTACAGGGGCTTTAGTGCTATCTCTTGGTCCCAACTATGTTCTTTTTTTGTATGATCACATAAATGATTCCCAACAATCATGGATCTCCTAGAAAATGGAACAGTGTCTCATTTTAATCAACATTAGACAGCGTGTAGCTAATTTTGATCTAATTTTGATTTAATTTTGATGGTACATTGTATTGTTTTTCTCCTACTTACTCCCTTGAAACAGTTTGTTTTGACATCTATTTATCTATGCATACCACCAACCTAGTAGACAGCTCCAGGTAATTTGCAAAGGTACACTATAATATTAATAAAAAATTAACCTTAGAAAGTGAAAGTAAGAAAACATAAACATTTTAACTGGGGAGAAACCCCCCCCCAACTAGTAGATGGCACAATTTCTTTCTCTCATACATGCAGGGTCTGTGAAGGAAGTTTTAACCTCATTGTTGCCTTAAAAACAACTATGAAAGCTTGAGAATCAGTATAATGAATCATGAGCCTTCTGTAATCACTGGCCCATATTAGCTATATTATCAAAATACATTTGGTTGGTTGGTTTTTTTCAGTTCCAGGTGGGAAAAGGGCATTAAAAGAAAAAAAATCTATGAAAGTTTTGCACAGTCATGTAGTCATGATGCAAAATATTTCAAGCAACTGCCAGGTATCATTTTGTTCTCCCTTCTCCAATGTTTTGTCCTAACACACTGGATCTCTGAACTACAATAAAATCCCATCTCTTTGACCATTTCATTCTGTTTCCCTGATGCAAATTGTTAATATGTTTTAGTCATGCTTTGGTATTATTTTCATATAGTTAATGAATTGTCTGGTCATCAACTATAACAAAGACTTTGATTTTATTTATATTATTTTCTCTTCTCTCTACATTGTAATCACAGTCAACCAACGGTCTCACTACAAATATGACTATGTTAATCCAAAGCAGTTTGATAAATTGTATTTTGTGTTTTTTTTAACTCAGTTTCAAATATAATTCTCATGGACAAATGACTTCTATATTCTTGAATGAGGGACTTCTCATATTTCTGAAGAAAAATATTTATTAAATTTCCTTCCTTGCCTGGTGTGATGTTTAGAAATTACTTTCAAATTAAACATTTTAAAACTTGGTGAGAAGAAATATATCTGAGCTTTTTGTTTAAAAAGGGTCAGGTTTGGGGGTTTGCAAAAGCTGTTTCTGTTTGATTAATAAACAGGCAAATCTTACATTCACAATCGTCTCCATTCACAAAAAGTAAAATAAAGTAGCTACTTTCAGGAAGAAAAATAATTGATATATGTAACTGATGAGTCATAGACTGGCTGCCATTGATAAAGAGACATAATCAATTTTCATTGGATTGATAGAAGTCAACTCTTTTGTTCTGTCATGAAGATACAAAGCTAATTCTGATAAATTGCTATTAATTGACTTGCCTGCAGAACAATAGAATAGAATGTTTTATTGGCCAAGAATGATTGGACACACAAGGAATTTGTCTTGGTGTAATACTCTCAGTATACATAAAGAAGGAACATTTGTTAAGAATCAAGAATCATAATATACAACACTTAATGATAGTCATAGGGTACAATCAACATCAAATCATACTAGGAAACAGAGGATACAAGCAACAAAGTTACAGTCACAAGTGAAAGGGGATGGGTGATAAGGAGTGATGAGAAGATTAACAGTAGTAGTAGTGTACACTTTGTAAATAGTTGAACAGTGTCGAGGGAATTATTTGTTTAGCAGAGTGATGGCTTTCAGAAAAAAACTGTTCTTGTGTCTAGTTGTTCTGGTGAGCAGTGCTCTATAGCATCGTTTTGAGGGAAGGAGTTGAAACAGTTTATGTCCAGGATGTGAGGGGTCTGTAAATATTTTCACAGCCCTCTTTTTGACTCGTGCAGTATACAGATCCTCGATTGAAGGCAGGTGGGTGGTAATTGTTTTTTCTGCAGTCCTAATTATCCTCTGAAGTCTGTGTCTGTCCTGTTGGGTTGCAGAACCAAACCAGACAGTTATAGAGGTGCAGATGATAGACTCAATAATTCCTCTGTAGAACTGGATCAGCAGCTCCTTGGGCACTTTGAGCTTTCTGAGTTGGCGCAGAAAGAACATTCTTTGCTGTGCTTTTTTGATGACGTTTTTGATATTAGGTGTCCATTTTAGGTCATGTGATATAGTAGAACCTAGAAATTTGAAGGTCTCTACGGTTGATACTGTGTTGTCTAGTATTGTAAGAGATGGTAGTATGGGAGGATTTCTTCCAAAGTCTACCACCATTTCTACCGTTTTGAGTGTGTTCAGTTCCAGATTGTTCCAATTACACCACGAGGCAAGTTGTACAACCTCCTGTCTGTATGCAAATTCATCGTTGTCTCGAATAAGATTAATGACTGTTGTGTCATCAGCAAACTTCAGTATTTTAACAGATGGATCATTTGAGATGCAGTCATTGGTATATAGGGAGAAGAGAAGTGGAGATAGCACACAGCCTTGGGGACCCCTGTGCTGATTGTACAGATATCGGATGTGATTTCGCCTAGCTTCACCTGCTGCTTCCTGTCTGTTAGGAAGCTTATGATCCACTTACAAGTGTGTTCAGGTACTGCTAGTTGGTTTAGTTTACTTAGAAGACTGTCTGGAATGATGGTATTGAATGCTGAACTGAAGTCTACAAAGAGGACCCTTGCATAGGTATTTGGAGATTCGAGGTGTTGTAGGATGTAGTGCAGAGCCATATTAATAGCATCATCTGTCGATCTATTTGCTCAGTATGCAAACTGCATGGGATCTAACAGCGGATCCATGATGGTTTTCAGGTGGGACAGCACAAGCCTTTCAAAGATTTTCATAACTACAGATGTTAGAGCAACTGGTCTGTAGTCATTCAGTTCCTTGATGGAGGGCTTCTTTGGCACTGGGATGATGGTAGAACTTTTGAAGCAGGAAGGAACATAGCACATCTCTAGTGATCTATTGAAGATTCGGGTGAAGATGGGGGCCAATTGCTCAGCAGAGACTTTTAAGCAAGAAGGAGTTATCTTGTCTGGCCCTGGTGCTTTTCCTGGCTTTTGTCTGTGTAATAGATCTTGCACTTCTTTTTCTGTGATCACCAGAGGTTGTGAGCCCAATGGATACAGGCCAGTTGTAGGAGGCTTGGCTATTGTTGGTGTGTTTGAGATGTGTGTTGTGGAGATAGATGGCTGTAGTTTCTTTTCAAACCTGCAATAGAACACATTCAGGTCATCTGCTATTGTTGATTTCCTTCTGCTTGGGAAGGAGGTTTGCTGAAGCCAGTGATGTTTTTAAGAGTTTTCCACATGTTTGCTGGTTCATTTGTTGAGAATTGGTTCTTTATCTTTTCAGAGTAGCTTCTTTTTTCTGCTCTGATCTCTCTTGTTAATATGTTTCTGGCCTGTTGTATAGCATTCTGTCACCTTTTCTGTAAGCTTCCTCTTTGGAACGACGTAGCTGCTTAGGTTTAGCTGTGAACCAAGGTTATTGTTGCTATATATTTTCAGGTTCAAGTTGTGGGTACTCCAACATTGGAGGTTTTTAAGAAGAGATTAGATAACCATTTGTCTGAAATGGTTTTCGGCTGGAACAGGAGGTTAGGCTACAAGATCTTCAAGATCCCTTCCAACGCTAATATCAACATTTCAATATACTATACAAGTTCTTTTCTTACATTAATACTCTCCTTACTCTTAATGCTTTAATGAGTTATGAGTTAATGAGTTATACTTTAATGAGCAGGGAGTTGCTGACTGACTCATAGTTATCAATTAAAGTAAAGTAAGGTAGAAAATCTGTGCCTGTCCAGATTTGCTGAAAACTTTCCATTAGATAGCATAGGGAAGGGAGGGAAGGGAGGGGGAGGGAGGGAGGGGGGAGGCAAGAAGGCCTACAGTTTTCTTTCGATTTGCAGCTTCCCTGAATTTCCACATTTCAATTAAATTTCAAAGGAAGCTCACAAAAGACAATGACATCCATGCCCTGTGGCTTTCTTCAATTAGAAAATGTGTTTGTCTTGGATATTCAATTCAGGTTGGATATTCAATTAGAGCAGGGGTCTCCAACCTTGGCAACTTTAAGACTTGTGGACTTTAAATCCCAGAATTCCTTAGCCAGCAAAGTTGGCTGACGAATTCTGGAAGTTGAAGTCCACAAGTTTCAAAGTTGCCAAGGTTGGAGATCCCTGAATTAGAGGGTGATTGAATCAAATATCCAATTCAAAACAACTTCTCAATTACAAATTGTTTCAGATGGTTGAATCAACCTGAATGTTTATACATTGCTTCAAATATTTCTGCACATGGAGATCTAATCAACAATTCAGTTTGAATAATCAAGCTTAACCAATTTCTAGAATTGAATCAATTTTGAATCAGATTTGACCTGCTTTGCACAGGCCTAATGGACAGACTGGGATGCTTGCAGGAAATACAACTTCAGTAACAGAGTGGTCAATGTCTGGAATACTCTACCTGACTCTGTGGTTTCTTTCCCAAACCCCAAAAACTTTAACCTTAGACTGTCTACTACTGACCTCACCCCTTTCCTAAGAGGTTTGTAGGGGGCGTGCATAAGCGCACCAACGTACCTATCGTCCCTGCCCTATTGTTTCTTTTATATTTTATTTTTCTTATATGTATCCATGCATTCATAACTATGTTTTACATATACCTATTATCTTGTAAGCAACTGACAATAAATAAATAAATAAATAAATATGAAATAGAAAATAGTCCCTGCACTTTCCAAAAGCAGTAAACTCAATATCATCATAAAGAGAACTCAGAACAACTTCACATGCACCCAAAGAAACCTGTTTTGTAGAAGAAAACTTTTAAAAATTGCAAGGCCAAATTTAGCACAAATGAAACACCTAGTTTTATATGTCTGAAAATGTGCTCTGTATTCATGTCAATAATCACACTTGACAAGAAAAAGTTTAAGAATAACTGAAGATTTTTTATTTGCATTTTAAAAAACTAAGGCAGTAAACAGCTACCACAATTCTCACAACCATGAAGTTTCAGATCAGTTAAAATTCAGGTTTCTGAGATTTGATTCAATAAAAGAGTTATTATTTTAAGACAATCCTTTTTATTAGAAACCATCACCTTAATAACTTGGACCCGAAAGGATTATGCTTGTAAGAACCCTATCATGAAGGGCTGTTAAATCTGATAAAATTATTGCTAAACATTTTAAAAAAGAATGTCTGAAAGTAAACATCCTGCACTAAACCAGAATATACTTCCCTTTTGGTTTTTGTCTCATCAAAACTTTATCATGAGTAGAAGATGATCTCCCCACCCAACTTCCTTTACAGTTTTGATTTTCTTCTACCAATATTTGCAAATAAACTGAAGGTTTTTTTAAAAAAAACCCATAAATTTCTGAAAATAGAGAAAATCATAGAACAGAGAATTTTTAATGAGAGGCAGAAGAGAGAATGGACTGAAAATCAAAAGAATGTTTTGACCTGGTAAAGTGGCATCTCCCCACCCAACACATAGAGATACACACACCACAGATGTCTGTTGTTTGGTCAGAAATGAATAGTGCTTTGCACTGAAAAAGACTGAAGACTCTTCAGATAAAAAATATTTCTAATGAACATGCCATGGAATACAATAAAGATCATTCAGAACAAACTTATGTGGCAACTCGTGTTGGAATTTGAAGAACAATTCAATATTTTTTTCTCCTCCCAGTGTTCAATTCTGAGTCCATCTTCATAATTCTCTTTAAGTGGATCTACCAGTGGGCATGCATTAAAAGAAGCTATGTTGTATCTGAAAACAGCCAACTCATCCAAGGCATTTTAAAAGAGCACCAAAATATATGGATTACTTTATGAAAAAAAAGTCTCAACTATAGTAGCATCAATACTGTAGCTAGGGGAAAAGGCAGCTTAAAGTTGAGGCTGTAACACCATCCTGTGGTGCCTAGAAATTACAGCACATCTTATTTTTTTCTGATCAGCCATAGCTCATCTCTGTGTGTAGCCTGTCATCTAGATATATTGGTGCATGTGCAACTTTTTCCTTACTTTTTTTCCTGTGTGGTCTTTTCTGGAGCCATTGTGATCATGAGAGTATAGGAAAGCAAACTGCTGAATTTCTCTGAAGGCTTCAGAGCACAGATGTCATAAAACTGTGGGACTTTCTTCCTTGCTGGTTTCAGATTCTTCCCAACACATTTCTCCCTCACCCAAATTCCTGCAGGTAGGGTTGAATATTTATGTCTCACTTTAATTGCATCATTGTTTGCTACTGGGAAAGCCAAAGCATGTGTAAAACTTTAGGATGGCAATGAAATATTCCCCTTTCTTATCCCCCTAATTTACACTTTAGGAAAGACAATTCTGATCACTAACACAGCACTGATGGAAATATTTACCTCCATGTATGCTGCAATGCCAATGAAAAAATTCTTCCTGAATTTGGTTTATTTTAAAATAGCAATAGAACTTAGACTTATGTACTGCTTTCCAGTGCCTTACAATCCTATCTAAGCTGTGTACAGAATTAGCATATTGTCCCCAACAATCTGGGTCCTCATTTTACTGACCTCTTGGTAATAGGAATGCAATACTGCATTCTAACTATTGCGCTATCATGGTTCTTTAAGAAACTGATTGTTTGTTAGTTGACCCACTAAGTACACAGGCATTGGCTGACTCTGTAAGCTCATTTCTTATCTAAGCTTCCAGTATTTTTTAGGTCTAAGTCTCCATCCTGATTAAACAAGAATTCTGAAAGAATTGTTGCGATATTGGTTTGTAAAATTGTTGTTTGGTTGGATGACTCTTTCTATAACAATCAATCATAACATTTATAGCAAACTAATAACATTTATGGTAAAATAGAAATTAAAAAACATATTGAGAGAATTAAATACTGTAAAGATAAAATTATTAAGTAAAATTACACAGTACAAAAGGATACTGTAACAATTAATTTAACAGATTTAAAAGATTAAGGAAGGGACCTTATAGGTTATGTAGTCCAGCCCTCTGTCGAAGCAGAAGACCCTACACCATTTCTGACAGATGGCAGTCCAATCTCTTCTTGAAAGCCTCCAGTGATGAAGCTCCCACAACTTCCGAAGGCAAACTGTTTCGTTGGTTAATTGTTCTCACTTTAGAAAATTTCTCCTTATTTCTAGGCTGAATCTCTCCTTGATCAGTTTCCATCCATTATTCCTTGTCTGGCCTTCGGGTGCCTTGGAAAATAGCTTATATTCATATTTTCACTTAGTTTGTGAGGATAGTCCCACTTTCTTTCTCTCTGAGATAAAGGAATAGCATTTATATTTTCTATATTCTATATACACAAAGGAATAGACCCTCAAATATTGGAACGCTGCTATCCTGTCTCCCCTGGTCCTTCTCTTCACTAGATTAGCCATGCCCAGTTCCTGTAACCATTCTTTATAGCTTTTAGTCTCCAGTAATCATTTTTCCGTAATCATTTTAGTAATCATCCTGGTTGCTCTTCTCTGCACTTTTTCTAGAATCTCAACATCTTTTTTATAGTGTGGTGATCAAAACAGGATGCAGTTTTCTAGATGTGGTCTTACTAAGGCTTTATAGAGTGATATTAGGTATTAGAGTGGTATATTAAGTAATTTTACAATATAATAATCTAATAGCAATAGCACTTAGACTTCACAGTGCTTTACAGTCCTCTCTAAGCAGTTTACAGAGTCAGCATATTGTCTCCAACAATTTGGGTCCTCATTTACCCACCTCAGAAAGATGGAAGGCTGAGTCAACCTTGAGCCTGGTGAACTGCCAAATTGCAAGCAGCCAGAAAATCAGCAGAAGTAGCTTGTAGTACTGCACTCTAACCACTGCATCACCATGGTTAAATACTATAAATAAGTGGTACAGATTCACTATAAAAGGATATAAATAATATTATCATTTATAAAGTACTATGAGAATGTTTAGAACTTTGGAAGGCTATGGAAAGCCACTTTGTTGTAACAGTTAAGCTATTAGGCTACTAAGATAATGAGTTGTAGTCCTACCTTTGTTTACAAACTTACTTGTATGATCTTGGAAGGAGGCAATGGCAAACCACTTCTAAAAAATCTTGCCAGGGATTTATCCAGGCAATTTCTGGGAATCAGGCACAATTTAATGGAAGTGAGAGAAAGAGAGAGAAAAATACAAAAATATGTTAACTAAGAGCCATGGTGGAGCAGTGGTTAGAGTGCAGTACTGCAGGCTACTTCTGCTGATTGCCAGCTAACTGCAATTTGGCAGTTAAAATCTCACCAAGCTCAAGGTTGACTCAGCCTTCCATCTTTCTGAGATGGGTAAAATGAGGACCCAAATTGATGTGGCGATAAGCTGACTGTAAACTGCTTAAAGCACTGTAAGGCAGTATATAAGTCTAAGTGCTATTGCTATTAACTATATTTAATTTAATACTTGCTGAACACCCCTACTTGACTTGGTTGAAATTAATACCATCATAGGCCAACAAACAATAATGAAATAAAGCATAGAGTGATATGTGTCTGTTTAAAAAAAATGATTTAAAAAAGGAGAGGAGGAGAAAAACGAAGGGTGAAAGAAAGAAAACATAAATAAATTACAGAAGCCTAGTTTAGGCTCATTATCACCTCACTTGGAGGCATTGTTTATGTTTAACTATAACTCTAATCCAGAACTGGACTACATTGTCTGAAATCCCTGCCACCTGGTCAGCTAGCAAAAGGCTAAGGTAATCAGCCTCCAGCTTGCCTGGATGTTCAGTTACACAAGGGGAATATACATTTCCATTTCCTCCACAAGGACAAAGTAACTAACATGTACTACTTGTTTTAATCAGAATCCTTGTAACTTCTGCCTGATTTAGGAAAACAACAAGGAACCAAGAACATGATTAATGTAAATATGATGAATAAAAACAGATTGCTTAGGAAGCTTGATTGTGCAGCTCCTATTGGTTCTAAGTCCTTATATGCATATATTTGGAATCCACAGGATAGATATGATATTACTTTGTCCTGTAACATATTATTTATAATGCCAATGTTCTTTTAAAAAAATAGATGTCTGTAGTGATCTGTCTTTTCTATTACTTTTCCTAATCTGAATGTTCAATGCTGACATTATATGTCAGCTCAACAACAAGCTCTTTGAATCCTTGATATCCTACTAATATGCTAGTTTTTATAATTTTGGAGACATTTAAGAAATGCCTCACTTTGGCCATGCTTCAAATGAAGCATCCCTTCAAAGCTATTTCAGGAAGAAATGTGGACCTCTTTCCTCTAAAAATAAGATAACCACATTGTTTGGCTTGGTCTGCTTATTCCTTTGCCAGAAGAAGCTTTTGAACACAGAGTAAAATCTCAGAGCATGAAAATTCCACAAATCAATAGCAAAACAATTTTCAGGAACAAGGGCTTTTTAGAAATGCCTCCTCCCACTTCTTGTAAAATGGAATCTCTAAGAAAATATAGACTTTAGGTCAAAAAAGGGCCATTATAGAAGGATTTTATGATGATTGTTCTCCAAGCTTTATTTTAATATAGTTCATACTTTACATATTTTATTATTGGTTCCTTTTATAGTCTACTGTATATTTTACTCTATATGGCTTGGCAACCCCATTGCATGTCTCTAGTCTGCAAAAATACAAGCAACAACTAGATGGCAGCAAAGAGGACAGAGAAATGTCTTTCACTACCCCCCCTAGTGGCTGTTCACATGTTTTTGGTTCTAATGCAATAGTCTCGGAAAAATAAATGAAATACACATACATAGACACACATATATACACAAAGTATTATGCAATGCAACATAGATATGCATACATACGCACACAATTCTGCAAGTTTATAATAAAGCTCTTTAAGAAAAATCATCTCCACTGTGTAAAGGTGGCAATATGAATGTGTGTTGCAATCAAAGAGAGCAAAGTTTTGTATTTCAGTAATTCATGATACTCGCTCATGCTAGTTCAGATTCTGCTGCAACCATCACATAATTCCCTTTGCTTTCTATTTGTAGTTTATTGAGATGGATTGATCTGGCAGATCTTAATCAAAGACTTGTTTGGTTAGTTTCAGAGCCACTAATCTCACTGAAGCTATAACTTTATGAAAAATTTTATGAAAAGCTTCTTCTGTTTTTTCCACCAAGTATATTCCAATTTAGCTGTATCATTGTGTCCTCTAGATTTCTGCTCCTTTGTCATCCGTTCCGTTTTTAATAGAAGCACAACAGAACCATAATGGTCTATTGGATCTCTGTCAAATCTTAGTGTGAAGCCCAAGAGCTATCAGAAAACTAAAATTGTTTCTCCTTACTTTGGAAAAAGGATGTTGATTGTCATGTGGAAGAAAATGAAATTTTTAGAGTTGCACCAGTGAAGTTCCTGACCTTGGAGCTAAGGTTAACTCACTTGTTAGACAGAAAGGTTGATTTAACAATTAATATTACAGCCAAAAAGTCTGATGTTATTTAAGATAATATCAGGCTGAGGCGGTTTCTATCAATTTGATTCCAAAGAGAAAACTACATAAATAGATCGAGCTATTCTGATATGAGTCCCTTGTTCAAAACAACCCTTCATGTATAATCAGTCTGGAAGAAAAGACCTTGAAACGTGGCCATCTATTACATTGCTTGGAGCTTTCATTGATTTCCTAAGCACTCATTCTCTTCACAGGTAATTAATTTAACCAGGCATCACATCAGCAGATCTCTGTTTTTATGTCCAGTTATTTCATAACACGTTTCTAGATGAGTTGGGTCTACAACTCTAACATTTCCAACCACCAAAACCTTCTTTCTCCAGGAGTTGTAACTCAAATCAGGAGGACACCTGATTAAGGAAGACTCATCTTAAAACATGGGGGATGGGGGGGGGCTGATCAAAGAGTTAACTATTCAATGAGCAAGACATAAAAGAAATAGATTTTCCGTTTATATACCTACCCTATTATTTATTCTTCAGATATTGGGTGGTTTGAAAATACAAATAAATAAATGTCTCCATATACAGTATCCAGATGAATCATAATAGCTTCCTCAAATAATTCAATTTTCTAGGTTTTCACAATGCATGAAACTGCAAATTAAAAACCAGAAAGCCCAGTTGCCTCTTGAGAAAGCACCTGGGGGATAACCAGTCACCTCGGATGACTGAGAATCTCCATAGACAACTGCAAATTAAGTAAGTTTCTTACTTCAACCAAAATTATGCAAGTAGCTACTAGCTAGAAGGTTGCTAGATCAGTGGTTCTTAACCTGGGCGATATCGCCCCCAGGGGCAATTTTGTTTTTCAGGGAGGTGATGGAACGAAAAGGGGCAAAACGGGGATGAAGGAACAGAAGTGGGGCGATATGGGGGCGATGGAGCGAGAAGTTTTGGGGATACTTTTGAAACTTTTTTCGTACAGTGAATTGCTGTGTATCTGTCATACAAAAACATCAGATTGCTCGCTATTAGTGGATTGAACTGTGTTTTAAAATGTTCCTCCAGCTACCGTGGGTCTTATTTTTTTTTTTTTGAGCCCTGAAAAAACGGCTAGGCTGTCATTTCAGGGGTGACTTAATTCCCCCCCTTGCATCCTCATCTAGAGTGCCTGCAGACAGCCATGCCTTGCCACCAGCCGCTCCTAACGGGCGATCGTGGTGGAGCATGGAGAGCTCCCTACTCCCGCCAAGAACCTTTGCTGCAGACCCGAGACCTTCAGCGCCCACCACTGTTGCTTTCCCTTCTGCCCATGCTGCTGCCATGTGTGGCGCTGTCGCTTTCACGTTTGAAGCACCGCCACTGCGTTTGGAGCTGCCACTTTCGCGTTTGGGGCACCTCTGCCATTTGGAGTGCGTTTGAAGAGCCGCCGCCGTTTGGAGCTGCCGCTTCCACATTTGGAGCACCACCACTGCTTCCACATTTGGAGCGCTGCTGCCATTTGGAGCACTGCCGCTGCTCCAAACACGCTGCAAACATGGTGGCAGTGCTCCAAACGGCGGCACTCCAAATGGGCTCCAAATGGCGGCAGTGTTCCAAATGCGGCAGCGGCAGCTTCAAATGCAGTGGCAGTATGGACAGAAGGGAAAGCCACAGCGGCAGGCGCCGAAGTTCTCGGGTCTCAGCAAAGGTGCTTGGCGGGAGTAGGGTGTTCTCTGCACTCCGCCATGATTGCCTGTTAAGAGTGGCTGGGGGCGAGGCATGGCTGCCCATGGGCACTCCTAACAGCAAGTCCCCCCGCCTTTCCCCCCATTTCGCATAAATTGAAGCATTATTTCCCTATGTTGTGATTGAGAGGTTATGTTGGGGGAGGAGGGTGATGATAACTTCCTCAATGGCTCAAGGGGGAGATTGTTTCAAAAAGGTTAAGAACCACTGTGCTAGATAACCTTCCTCAACCAAAATCATGCAATTAATAATGGTCCCTCATCTCCATTTCCACCCTGCTTTTGGTGGCAGTGCCTATGACTTGAATTGAGATGGTCGATCCAGACCATCTCATTTTGTGATCCAGACACTACTGAAAACAGTTCTACAATAGGGATGGATGAATGTACTAATATATTTGGATGTTCTGATCTATAATTTTGCAATTAATTTCTACAGTGGAACTTTGTGGTTATGGTTCGTTTCTGTAAACAACAAAAATAATCTTGAGATTGTGCAATAAGTAAATAAATAGGTTGCATTTGCACAACATGCTGGATACTCAGATACAAAGGTACAACTCTCAGAAAACTACAAATGAAGGTACTTAATTTGTATTTGACTTGGTTATGTTGTATGAGCAGCACCTTTAGGTTCCTTTAAGCTGTCAGAGCTAGTAATTGTAGATAGAACAGTGCTTGTCTGGAATGTTTACAAACTATCACAGTGATGTGGAGAATGGAGAATGATGAAAAAGCAGAGAAAATAAGATAAAATCCACTTTGGTCTAGTGCAGAGATCTCCAAACTTGGCAACTTTAAAACTTGTGGACTTCAACTCCCAAAATTCTCCAAAAACTCTGAGAGTTGAAGTCCACAAGTCTTAAAGTTGCCAAATTTGGGGACCCCTGGTCTAGTGCTTAAGGTGCTATAAATTGGGAGATTGTGAGTCTAGTTCCACTTTGGCCATGAAAGCCAGTAGGCGACTTTGGGCCACTGAGTTGTTGTTGTGGGAAAAATAGGAGGAAGAAGGTGGATAGGAGGAGTACGATGTGTTGAATTATTTGTAAAAATAATAAAGGCAGGATACAAATAAATAAAGAGTTAAGGTTCATACAATGCAAAAAATATTGAAAGTGACGAGAGGAATTCACTCATAAGTCCATAGCTGTGACAAGCACTTCTCTTCTTCTATACATACACATGCTACAATATTGGTAGCCTTCACTTAGTATGGGAAACAATACTATGACTTTTTTAAAAAGTTGATACTGAGACAACATATTTTGCAAACCCATCTTACATCTGTCCAGAAGATAACAATTCCTCTCTAGATCTTATATTGCTATTCCTTTTCCTGAGGTGTATATTTTATACCTTTTTAACACAATCCTTTTGAATTAGTCTATGTATCTAAAATGTCCAATCAAAACTATTTAAAAATTATCTATATGTTAGAAAAAGTAGAGAAAAAGCAGAAGTAAAACCAATACATTTAATATTCAGATATAGGCATAGGTATTAAAGAAGTAATAAGAGATCCTCTGCAAAGAGGACATCCACCATACAGATGTGTGAAGAATGCAAATATGGACAGCAAATTCTTGCAAGAAGAGAAAAAGAATGAATCAGAACAGGATCTTCACAGGTATCTCCAAATGTCCTTCTCCCATCAGTCCATCTCACAACTTTAATTTGCTGAAAATTTTAACCAATATGCCCTTATTAACACAATACAACATATTCCTACCTGTGCCTGCCTATCATTATTCTACAGAGAAAAAGCAATCTACTATATAGTCCAAAAAAGGTAGCAAGGCACAGTAGCAGGTGTGAAAAAAGCTTTATAACTGCTATCTATTCTCAACTGAGCATGGATTTCCAAATCAGGAATCAAAAGCAAAACAAAACTAGTTCACTTGGAAAAAATGCTCAGAACTATTCATTTGAAAGCTCTTCAAATACATTTTATTTGGTATGGGTCATGGAAAATGTATAAGATTGGTTTTGATATTTTATCTTCACAAGATTGAATTTATTTGAACAGCCATTAAAAAGCCAGCATCTAGGTACAATATTTAATTCAATCCAAACTGAATATTTGAAGTTCTCTATTTGATTCAAATGGGATGACTAAGCTGCAGCTATCTACATTTAATAAGGATGAAGAATAGGGTTGTAAAGATCAATAAAAATCTGGAGTGCTTTATGGTCTGCATTAGTAGGGCATTATTACAATCCAATGAGTTTTTAAGTCATGTTTTTTTAATCCATTGAAAATTCATAACTGTTTTATGCACACAACATTTACTAACATATGGCAATATTTCTAATTTATGTAGCCATTAATAAAAATTGCTTAGAAATTTTTGATTAAAATGAAAATTATCCTTTTTTCAATTCGCTCCAGGTTAGATTTTTAAAATATAAATCAGAGATAGGCACTGTAATTTGCATGCAAATTTAGGAACATGCCAACTTGTTCCTAAGTAGTTTTTTCATCTGTATTGCCAACAAAAGGTCAACATCCAGTAAGTGAACAAAGGATTCTAGAAGTGAACCACTGGCTAAAGGATTGGTGTCAGCCCCCAAAAATTTGAATTCCTGGACCATAGTCTCCACTACCTCCATGATGGGCTTTTGGCAAAGGATGGGCTGCACCTCACAAAGATTGGGAAGCATCTAGCTCAACTTATTAGGAGGGCTTTAAACTAAAATCGAGGAGGGAGGGTGACCAATCTTTATGATGTCCAGGACCTAATTCCCAGCAAACCCTCCTAGAAAATAAATTAAATAATGAAGTAAGGAGTGATGGGAAGGAAAACAAACTCCAATATCGCACCAAATGAGAAATACGTTCCTGACCAATCTAGCTGATAACTTTGTTTTCCAAAAGGTAAAGGAGGGAGAACTAGAGGGACAACCATACTGGACTTCATTCTTATGAACAGAGAAGTGATAGAGGGAGTTGAAGCTGGAGGAATCTTGGTCTTGCCCAGAGGCTCGAAAATATTGGCTTAAAATCCAAAAATGGCTACAGGAAATTACCAATGAACAATTAGATTTAGAACCAGAGCTCTTCCTATTGGGGATCTTCAAAAAAAAATATGTAAAGATTACAAAATACTTATTACTACATATATTGACTGCTTTTGCTCAGTGTTGGAAACAGTCATTTATACCTGTAGAAGAACTGGTTATACAAAAAGTTATGAATTGTGCTGAAATGGATAAATAATGTTGAGTTTAAAAGATAAGGAATCTTCAATATTTTATAAGGATGGGAACAATGGTACAATTGGATAGATCAGAGACAGACTAAGGATAGATGATTGTTAAATATAGAACATAGATAGAATAAGAATATAGTTATGTTTAAACTATCACTATCACACAATGATTGCTATATGATAATGCACCACAAATAGCTGTTATTGAATTATATACTTTTTAATGTTTTTAATGTTTTTCTTTTTGTAATAAAATTCAATAAAGTTTGCTTGAAAAAAAAAAGAAGCTGGAGGAATCTTGGATGATCATAACATACTGGAATTCAAAATAATGCAAACACAAGAACATAATGATACCAGAATCTTAGATTTTAAAAGAGCAGATTTTAAAAAACTAATAGAGAACTTGAGAAAGATACCTTGGATGAAAATCCTAAAGGGGAAAACAATTCAAGAAGCTTGGAAAACTCTGAAAAATACGATCATAAAAACCCAGTCTAGCACAATACCGCTGAAAAAGAAAAACAAGAAATCCAAGAAGAAACCAGCATGGCTTCACAAAAATCTCTATGAGAGGTTGAAAGACAAACAGGACAAGTACAAAAATGGAAAAAGGGACACATAACTAAGGCAGAATATCAGCAGATAGTCAGAATCTGCAAATATGAAGCCAGGAAAGGAAAGACTCAGAATGAACAAAAACTTGCAACAAAAGTCAAAGATAATAAACATTTTTTCCAACATATAAATAACAAAAAAGAAATCAAGGAAACAGTCAGTCCACTAAAGAGAGAAGATGGCAAGGAAGTAACAGGCAGCAGAGAGAAAGTAGAGCTGCTTAATTCATTCTTTGCATTGGTCTTCATGCAAAAAGAAATTATAGCCCAACCTACCAAAACATAATTGTAAAAGACAGACTAGAAATAAAAGTTAAAATAAGCAAAAAAAAAAAAATGATAAGAGAACAACTGTCTGATCTTGATGAATACAAATCACCAGGATCTGATGGATTACATCCCAGAATTTTAAAGGAGCTGGCAGATGTCATCTCAGAACCACTATACCACATCTTTCAAAAATCCTAGAGCACCAGGAAACTACCAGATGACTGGAAAAAAGCTGGTGTGGCTCCCATCTTTTTAAAAAAGGGGGGAGAACAGATCCAGGAAACAACAGACCAATTAGCCTAATATCAATACCCAGGAAAATAATGCAAAAGATAATAAAAAACAGATCTGCCAACATCTAGAAACAAGTAAAGTAATAACTAGAAGTCAACATGGGTTTGTTAAAAACAGACCAGGTCAAACCAATCTTATTTTATTCTTCAACATAGTGACCAAATTAGTAGATCAGTAAAATACTGTGGACATAATAGACTTAGATTTCAGTAAGGCATTTGATAAAGTTGACCACAACCTATTTCTTCATAAGCTAGAAAAATGTGGGATAGATAGAATCACCATCAGATGGATTTGTAACTGGCTGACAAACCGTACTCAACAAGTAGTCCTTAATGGTACTACATCTACATGGAGGGAAGTAAGCAGTGGGGTACTACAAGGTTCCATCTTAGGCCCAGTATTCTTCAATATGTTCATAAATGACTTAGATGAGAGTATAGAAAGGGAGTTTATCAAATTTGCAGATGATATTAAGCTGGCTGGAATAGCCAACATCCTAGATGATAGACTCAGGATCCAGATGGATCTTGACAGATTTGAACATTGGACCCTATCCAACAAAATGAAATTCAATGTAGAGAAAGTAAAGTCTTACAGTTAGGCAAGAAAAATCAAAACACATATAGAATGGGTGAAACCAGGCTTAATAGCAGTAACTGTGAGAAGGATCTTGGAGTCTTAGTGGACAACCAATTAAATATGAGCCAACAGTGTGTGGTGGCAGCCAAAACACATTATAGCAGTATTCCAATATTTGAGGGGCTGCCACAGAAAGGAGGGGGTCAGATTATTTTCCAAAGCACCTGAAGGCCAGGCAAGGAATAATGGATGGAAACTGATCAAGGAGAGATTCAACCTAGAAATAAGGAAAAATTTTCTGACAGTGAGAACAATCAACCAGCGGAACAGGTTGCCCTAGGAAGTTGTGGGCGTGTCATCCCTTGAGACTTTCAAAAAAAGATTGGATTGCCATTTGTCAGAAATGATGTAGGGTGTCCTGCTTTGGCAGGGGGTTGGACTAGATGACCTACAAGGTCTCTTCCAACTCTGTTAATCTGTTAATATAATGTAAATATATATATTTCCACATTTTTGATCAGATAAAGGCTGGTAGCCAGATCTTTTTCAATGCAGGATCTATAATGTTATGAAATATGAATAGCCAAATACAATAGCAATGAAATATACTATAGATAAAAATGCTTTTACATTCCTATCGGAAGTGAAATAAACAATCACTTTTTAAAAATCAATAAGACATAAAAAGGACCTGAGAATAAAAGCATATGAATGTGGGGAAAACATTTTTAATCAAGCCACGGACAGAAACTTGTTTTGAGATTTCCAAATGATCGTATTTTTTTCATACAAAACATAGAAACTATTCCTTTGGGTATATAGAATATAGAAAATATAGAAGCAATTCCTTTATCTCAGAGTGATAGAAAGTGGGACTGTCTTCACAAACAGAGGTGAAAATATGTGTCCCCATTCAAAGTATTCTTTGATAATTCATTAATTATGCTTTGAAGAATTCCTTAATCAGATGTAACTCTTCATCAATTTACAGTGGATTGCTATAATACAGAGGGCAGGATGTAGGATTCCATTTCTTTATTCATTGAATGGGGAAGCAAGATGTAATCAGAAAATAAGGGCATCTGGGAAGCAAAAGTTTCAAAATGGTGGCCATCACTCCACTATCAATGCCCCAGCCATTTTTTTAAATATGTCATGGCAGAAGGTTTTTTTTAAAGAGGGTGTAGGCTTCAATCTCACATTTTCAACTGTAATCTTGATTTCTTTTAATCCTTTACCCCATGGACACCTCTGCTAGAAAGGATTTTTTGAGTAACTCCATCTACTGGCAAACTAATCTGGTACTACAACAAGGCGGATAAGAGGTTTCATGTTTGGTATACCACCAAGGAGATTATCTATCACTGATCTTTATATCATTGGTAACTTGCTACTATCCACTCAGCAAAAACGGTATCTGTTTCCATGGCTCATAATTATAGAAGGTAATCTACAAACCCAACTGTGAACAGAGATATATCATTCCTATAAGAATAGTTGCCGTATAAGTTGTGAAGAAACTGTCAGATCCCTAAGATCCTTATTCAGGGGAGGGGCCTTGCATGCTCCTTTACAATTTCTTTCCTGTAGCTGGTCTTCCTGTCACTTTGATGTACCTGCTTGGAAAAGTGAGGGGGAGGGAATGGCTTGGGACCATCTTTTGTCTCAGCTCTGAGGGAACGGGCAAAGTGGCACCTGAGAACAAATTTTGATCACCTTCTCGACTCTAGCCCTCAAAACAACTTCACATCTGTGGATTGGCTCACCTCAGATTGGACATAGGGGAGGAGTTTTCTGCAATGTTTAATGAGTTTTTGAGCCAGAACTTCAGATCCTGCCTTGCTTCCCTTGCCATCACTTTCTCCCAATAAAAGTTTCCTTTTGAAATAACGCCTGTTTCAAGAGTTCTGCTTTCTTGAGAGAGGAGAGGCAAGTCCTTACAGAAACCCAATTAATCTAGACCAGGTTTCCATCCCTTTGAGAATATTATGCATGCTGAGTGGATTCCATCATATACAAATAATAATGTGATTTATTTAAATTTGGTTTAATATGTTATATGAAAACAAAAACTGTAGCTTTTAAATTATGATGTATGACTTGGTGCATTCAGAATACATTAACAGCTTTTGAATAGGACAGGTTTTTTTTTTTCTTTTACAATAACCACTCCCTGAAATCTTTCATATGTACATGTTTTAGAAGCATGGTGTTTTACTAGTCAACTTATCCTTCTATTCTTTCGACAGATTTTCTCACGAAGTTTTATTTCACCATTTCAATCATTTATTTTAGGTGAATCCCTCAGGCATTTGGAGGAGGGAAAAAGAAGCTTGATAATAAAAGGTAAAGCGGCTTTATCAATACAACTAGAGAAGTGCTGAAGTTAAAATATTGATCACATCTTACTGCCTGGAGGACCTTTGAGATATTTACTACTGGGTATCTTACTGACCTGCTGATTCTGTAGCACTGAGAAAGCATTTTGTGCATCAATTCTCTACTCAAACAATGTCTCTTGGACCGTAAATTCATACTTGATTTTCCCCTAAAGAAAGCACTTTCCCCTGACTCTGGCATCTTTTTTCATAGTGGTGCTTGCCTCTTCATTCTAATCATTTTATGTGAATGTCTTCTTCCTTTTCAAATCCCTAGCAAATGACCTATTTCACATCCCATTAATCTGTCATTTGCTCAAATCCCAGAGCAGAGCCTTGTCTACAATGGCCTCTTCAAGGTGGTTTTTATTGCAGTGCATTTTAATATTTTTAATGGTTGAACAGCTTTTATTTCATAACCCTAACATATGTGTTTAGTAACACTGGGCTGAACTGGCCCCCAGAATTAATAAAAGGCCTTATTCCAAGTAAAAATGCAAATGATTTTTTAGCTCAAAGACATTGTAGGAGAGATATAATCTCAATAGATGCCTAATGGTTCTTTTCTTTTTCAATATTTAAAAGAATCTTATTCTCATGAATAAGGGGATTCCTTCCTATGTGTTATTATTATTTTGATAAGATCATCTGAATATATCATGTCAAGTAGCTGTGCATTGTTTTTTGGTTAAGTGATCACTGTAAGAAGAATGAAGGGAGAGACCATCATGGCTTGGTGATGGATACTATGTGGTTTTAATATTTAAAAGGAAATTAAGTGAAAAGGGATAGTCATCCAGGCAAAGTCTGCCCACAGTTTGGAGTTTGAATCTGACATGGCTCAAGGTTGATTTAGCCTTCCATCCTCCTGAGATCAATAAAATGAGCTAGGGACAATATGCACAGAGTGCTGCAAAGCGCCATGGGGCAGTATATAAATCTAGGTGTTATTGCTATTGAGAAGGGAAGGCAAGATTCTATTATTTCCTTAAATTTATTTATTAATTTATTTATTAATTAAACTTTTATACTGCTCCCTCTCCCAAAAAGGGACTCGGGGCGGTGTACAGCCTACTAAAAACACATAATAAATATACTATAATACAGTTAAAAATATATTAAACAAATTGATCCAGCTGTGTCCCATCTAAGGGATTCAATTAAAAATTAAAAATATAAAATTGACTAATAAAACCCAATTAAAATTAAATTAAAACCGGAACACAGTTACTGGGCCAGGCCAGCCTGTCTAAAAAATAGGGTTTTCACTGCGCGCCGGAAGGTCAGGATATCCGTCATAGCTCGTATCTCCAGGGGGAGATCATTCCATAGGGAGGGAGCTCCCACAGAGAAAGCCCGAACTCTCAGGGCCGTCAGCCGGCAATGGCCGGGCGGCGGTACCCCAAGTAGGGCAACCCTGTGGGAGCGTACTGGCGGCGGGAGGTTGACGATGGCAGTAGGCGGTCCCGTAAGTACCCAGGTCCTGAGCCATGGAGCACTTTAAATACCATCAGTACCACCTTGAATCGAATCCGGAAGGCCACAAGAAGCCAGTGCAGCCTGCGGAGAAGCGGTGTAACGTGGGAGCTCCGAGGGGCACCCACAATCACCCGCGCGGCTGCATTCTGGACCAACTGTAACCTCCGGAGACTCTTCAAGGGGAGCCCCAAGTAGAGAGCATTGCAATAATCCAGGCGGGAGATAACGAGGGCGGAAGTGACTGTGCGAAGTGCGCCCAGATCCAGAAAGGGCCGCAACTGGTGGATCAGACGAATCTGATAAATTCTGGTTGGTATTCACTTAGCTTAAACTTCTTTCCAATCTCCAATCCCCTCCAATGAACAGGGCAAAGTTAAAGTAGAGCAAAATTTTGATACTTATTCACATATTTCTTCATCTCAGTTCTGTAATAATTGGTGAGAGGGGATTAATATCATATGCATGGAGATCTGCCTTTAGATGTTTAAAGTAAATTTAACAAATCTCTAAATTACTATTTTCTAAGGATATTTTCTTCAACAATGCTTTCAACATATTTCAGTATTGTCTCTCTGCTACTTTGGGGGCAAACACACCAGAGTTAGCTTGTTATTTCCTGCTTCAAAAAGAAATCTATTTTGAGATTTCTACTTAATGTAAAATGAGACCATTTTATACAAAGAAGACAAGAAAACAATTTAGGAAGAGGATCTCAACAACATTATCATGAAGGGTCCTTCTGTTCTTCAGGAGGTATCAGCAACAGTCTTTCAGAAAGCACAGAGACAGTAAAGAGTTGTTTATTAGAAAATAGCTAGATAGATTAAATAGATGATAGATAGATAGATAGATAGATAGATAGATAGATAGATAGATAGATAGACAGACAGACAGACAAGAACAGACTGAGCTGAAAGGTGGAGTTAAATATGTCATAAGTTTAGAGTCATTGCAGAAGGCCAGCCCTCCATGAATTCTACCATTAAATTAGATTTTACCAATAGAGCATTAGTTGACTAGATGTTTGTGCATATGTAGCTGTAATAAACTACTCTATGCTTTGAACTAAATGAATGTTCCTGGTTATTTGCACCTGACAATATATTTCTTAAGGATTTCTTTTTATCTTTTTGTGCTTATGAAAAACAATTGTAGTCAGGTGCTTTATTTCTTTCCAATTTTTGATATCTGAATGCAGTACAGTAATACATAGGTTTAGGTACTGGTGATGAGATTTAAATATAGTAAGAACAGTAAGCAAGACCTGTGACTTTGGAGAACCATGTATGAAAATAGACTACACTAGTTCAATAAAGGTCAGTGCCTCAAAGGACACTGTGTAAAAATTTATCTCTATCACAGCCATTGGTTTATGTCATAGCTATATATCTGTTCAGTCCAGGTTGTCATCATATTAATAGCCAGAATGAGGTGATTGCATCAGATCCTGGCAGCAGATGCTGCAGGAAGCAGTGGTTATATTCCAATTGCTTCTTCTGGATTCCTTATGTGTTCCTCTCTGTTGGACGTCAAGCATGTATAGGTAGTAAGACCTGTCCTCTAAACTAGTCTTCCTCTCCCCCAAAAAAGTTTGATGGACACTGTTAATGGGGGATTCATCTGCCAATCTGGGTAAGAAAATAAAAATAGCATATGGGAACACTATTCAAAAACTGCTGCCCAAACTGCCGCCTACATCATCAATCATCTGCGATCATAAAATCCCACATCGGAGGTCCTCATCTCAGAGTGCAAGCCTGGTAATTCACGCAGTAGCCTAATTTCTAAGATCGCTGACCAAAGAAAAGGGGATCCGTGAGAAGACAGACCTAATCCCTATGATCGCTGATGATCTGAAATAATGAGTGAAGATTAACCTTCTGCCAAAAGACTTTCATCTTTACCTTCAGCCTAATATATGCCCGATGACAAGAAGATCCATGTGAAGACAGATCTGGTTCCCAAAAATCACTAACTGAAGATCCGAAGAAACAAGTAAAGAGTAACCTTCTGCCATAAGACTTTCATCTATACTTCCAACCTAATATATGCCATCTTCCTATACCCCCAAGACCATCCAAACCAAATCTTCTCCTCTTCCTCCCATTATTCTCTTCCTGCCCCAATTTTTCCCAATATAACTCTGTTTAATTGATTGATCTTACTAAATGATTAATTAATTTTTACAATTATTTATCATCAGTGAGTAATATATTATTATAGATTATCATAGACTAATGCTTATTGATTAGTTTGGTTAACTATTTTGAATATTAGTATGATTAGTATGTTTAGTGCAAATTAATGATTAGGACAATTAATTGACTAGTGTGTTTATTGATTAGTGTAATTGATTATTAGGGTGATTATTGATTAGTTAAATTAATTGACTAGTGTGATTAGTATAATAGACTGTTTGGCACAATATTACTTTATTGATTACCATAATACCTTGTTTGATTGAACAACCTAATCAACAAACCATCTCAACAAACTCACCATGCCAGGAAAACAATCCAATGTCAAACCTCAATCTAAAAAGAAAGAAACCCCTACTAAAGAACCACAAGACTCTTGCTCTTGCCTTATTTGTAAGGAACCTTTAAAGGAGAATGAAGATTACGTCTAATGTTCTTTTTGTAACAATTACACTCACCATAATTGTTTAGCATTACCCAAGCAAATGGCTCTATTCCTAAAAACATCTGCCAATGCTTTTCCATATTTCTGTCCACCATGCAGACCCAAACTAAAAAAATACATTACCCTGTTTGAAAGAGTTGATACCATTGAAACACGTATAATATCCCTTGACACCATTGTAGCATCCCTGGACGTTATACAAACTAGATTGGCAAATCTTTAAAAAAAAGAGACAGCACTAAAAAACGAATATCAAACATCTACAGACAATATTTCTACTCAACAACCACAACCAAAACCCAATCCACAAAAAATAACAAATCCTACAAATATTGATATCCCCATCCTTATCAAAGAAGCTGTTGAGCATGAACGGAAGCGACCAAATGCCATCTTATTTGGTCTAGAAGTCAATGACAATGATGACATCTCTAACATTCGAAACATCATCAGAGAAAATCAAGCATCAACCATCTCCCCTGAAGAAATACTTGATATTTCCCATGTTGGTCCTGAGCTTAAAAACAAAGACGGCTTGATAATCCCACACCTATGCAGGGTTGTTTGCAAAAACGAAACAAGCAAACGCAAATTCATTTTCTCAATAAATTCACTCACAAAGAACAACACTAACCATAAGAACCTTCGTTCTCGCTCTGATCTAACCTTACAGCAACATGTACAATCCCGGGAGCTACGTTCTGAGCTCAAAAGATTACATGAATTAGGTAATACAAATCTATACATTGATTATCGTGCTGACTGTATCAAAAGCAAGAGCCTCAACCCATGTCACAATATCCATCATCCAAACATCCAACATTAGGAAGGCATGCCCCTTACTTCCTCCAGCCCCACTACTTCATATCTTAAATGCAAACTACTTAATGCAAGAAGCCTCGCAAATAAAATGCATGAATTCCTCATCCTTCTAAGATCAGCCACATTTGACATTATATTTGTCTGTATGTATGCATCTTTTCCAGACTCCATTACCACTACAAAAGAATATCAAGTTTTTCGGTCAGATCGCAAAATCCGTAGAGGTGGTAGAGTTGCTATATTCTTTAAAAAAATCTCTAAACCTAAATAAGATCCAAATTATACAAGAGCTTGTTCTTCCCGAGACCATCATCTGTGAACTATCCTTAAACTTCTCAATCCGCTTCTTACTTTGCTATCCTGTCCCTGACTATGATATAATTCATGTAAACAAGCTAACTTCATTACTGACATAGGCTGCCTCCTGCCCACACCCTCTCATTTTTCTTGGTGACCTAAACTTACCTCTTATAAATTGGACACTAAATGAATGTACATCTGAACCCATTCATACAACTCTGTACAATGCCGTTATAACATTAGGACTGGAACAACTAGTAACCAACAATACTAGACTTAACAACTGCCTTGATCTCATCTTCTGCAACAGTTTGAATTCAATTTATAGAATACAAATTAATGAACCCTTTTCCAACGGTGACCACAGCATGATTGACTTTTGTCTCAACATATGTTCTCACCATAATCACCATAACAACAGGATCCCCAATTATAACTTCAGAAAAGGCAACTATGATCTTATAGACAACAAACTCTCATCTCTTGATTGGCAAATTCTATTCACTGGATGCAATACTGTTGAAGACCATTATAACATATTTTTACTTGAAGTCAAAAGAGTCATCAAACTATATGTACCAATACCAACTCCCAAAAGCAGAAAAAACAAATTACCCATAACAATAAGGAAGCTCCAATCCAAAAAGAAATCCCTTTGGTGGAAAAACAAATCTGGTCACATTGGCAACTTTAAAAGCTAATACAAAAATTGATAAAGACTGAATGTACCAATTATCACACTAAACAAGAGGAAAATCTTCTATGCACCAATTCCATCTGCGCTTTCTTCAATTTTGTAAACAACAAACTAAAAGACTCAAGGTCCATCCCACCCCTAAAAGAACCAAATGGTAAAGACTGCAAAAATGATACTAAATGATATTAAAGCCAATCTTTTAAACACATTTTTTTGGCTCAGTATTTGTAAACAGCAATGGGTCGTGCCCAATATTTCCTAGGCGAACCACAGACAACTACAATGATCTAATACATATGGATTTTACAGAAGACAATGTTGAAAAAGCACTATGCAATCTAAAACCATCTTTATCTATTGGACCAGACAGAGTTTGTGCCTACTTCTTAAAAAAACTATCCACTGCCATAGCAGAACCTCTAAGCATAATCTTTGAAAAATCTTTCAGGACCAGCTCCTTGCCAAATCTATGGTCACTAGCCACAGTCATTCCCATCTTCAAAAAGGGAGACCCCAGCCTAGTTAAAAATTACAGACCAATCTCTTTATGCTGCGTCACCTATAAAGTCATGGAATCAATTATTAACCAATCCATTATCCTCCACTTAGAGACAAACAACCTACTCTCTAACAAACAGTTTGGCTTCAGGAGGAAACTGTCCTGTAATCTGCAACTCTTGCACTGTAAAAACATATGGACTACAAAACTTGATCAAGGCAAAGCAATTGACGCAATTTATATAGACTTCTGTAAAGCCTTTGATTCAGTAGTATACGACAAACTACTCCTAAAATTAAGATCTTATGGTATCTCTGGATAGCTGCATAACTGGATAGAAGCATTCATGTCAAACAGGCAACAAATGGTCAAAATTGGGAGTGTCCTATCAAATCCTGTACCTGTCAACAGTGATGTCCCCCAAGGCAGTGTTCTAGGACCAAATCTCTTCTTACTCTATATTAATGACCCCTGTGATTATATTAAGAGCAACTGCGTTCTTTTCGCTGATGATGTAAAGCTATTCAACACCACTGACAATGCTGCTACCCTTCAAAAAGACCTCAACTATGTGTCAGAATGGGCAAACAAATGGCACTTCAGATCTCAACAAGTAAATGCTCTGTCTTGCATATTGGCAAAAAAAATAAAAAAATAAAATACAAGCTGAATAGTCAAGACCTTGTTGATGACACAAACTTTATCAAGGACCTTGGAGTACTCATCTCAAATGATCTAAGTGCTAGAGTCCACTGTAACTACATAGCCAAAAAGGCATTAAGAGTTGTTAACCTAATTCTGCGTAGCTTTTTCTCCGGTAATATCACTCTATTAACTAGAACATATAAAACATTTGATAGACCAATACTTGAATACAGCTCATCAGTCTGGAATCCACATTACATATCTGATATTAATACAATTGAAAAAGTCCAGAAATATTTTACGAGAAGAGTCCTCCACTCCTCTACTCGTAGCAAATACCTTATGCCACCAGACTTGAAATTTTAGACCTAGACAACCTAGAACTACACCACCTTCGGTTTGATCTAAGTATAGTACGTAAAAATATATATTGCAATGTTCTACCTATCAATGAATACTTCAGCTTTAACCAAAACAATACAAGAGCACAAAATAGATATAAACTAAAGATAAACTGCACGAAACTTGATTGCAGGAAATACGACTTCAGCAACAGAGTAGTCAATGTCTGGAATACTCTACCTGACTGGTTTCTTCCCCAAACCCTAAAATCTTCAACATTATACTATCTCCTATTGACTTCACCCCTTTCCTAAGAGGCCTGTAGGGGGCGTGCATAAGCGCACCAAAATGTGCCTACCGTCCCTGTCCTATTGTTTCTTTTTTTTCTTATTCGTATCCATTTCATGTATTTATAACCATATTTATACTTATACCTGTTATCTAATAATTGTTTGACAAAACAAATAAAATAAAAATAAAATAAATAAACACACCATAAACCTATCTATGTCTCACAATGGACACACTATATATTCAGGAAACATCCCAGCATGAATGGAAACATCTTCAACTGACATTCTCCATTAATTAGCATTCCCAATGTATATACAATAATCAAGATAAGTACTCATTAATAATCCTAAATCTATACATTTGTTTAAACCCCTTTAAAGCCTAACTAAATTAAACTAAGCTAAACACCATGCCTCCAGAGACCTTTTGCTCTTACAGTATTAAGATCTTTTGATTCAGGCAACAAAATATCTTTAACTGGATCTAGCCATAAAAATGGAGAAAATATTTAATTTCAGTACAAATATAGCAACTCCTTCACAAAGATCACTTTTGCATCCTCATAAAGAAGGATGTTTGTGGGCTTCTACTCCTATAGCAGAGGGGATAGACAAACTTGAACTTTGTAGATATTTAAAACTATAATCCCCATAAACCTACCAAATTATCTGGTAAATCTGTAGTTCAAAATAATTAGAAAGTACAACATAAATTATTTCATCTCACATGCTAACTTATGATTAAGGAACAATGGTACCTTGACTTGACTGTTAAGATCACCTGCCTCTTAGAGCAGAGGTCTCCAAACTTGACAACTTTAAGACTTGTAACTTCAACTCCCAGAATTCCTCAGCCAGCAGGAATTCTGGGTGTTGAAGTCCACAACTCAAAGTTGCCAAGTTTGAGCACTCCTGCTCTAGAGTAACATGGCATGAGTAGGGGGTAGTTTATCTCAGGAGGAAAAGAGTTACACTGGACAGAGAAGGCCTACTTCCTAGCTTCCTAAGACCAGGGGTATCAAACTCGATTTCATTGAGGGCTGCATCAGGGGCTATGATCTTGGGGGGCTGTGGTGGGCATGGCCAGGATGGGTATGACCAGCTCAACATCACTCATGTTGGGGGCGCCTGTTGTGGCCCAGGCCATACTGCCAGCAAATATGGGCTCCCGGGTACCATTTTTGGCTGTGACGGACTCCTGCAACCCTCTGCCAGCAAAAATGGAGCTCAGGATGGCTGCTGGAGAGGCACTGTGAGCCCATCCTTTGCTGTTTCTAGGAAAGCCCCATAAGCCAAATCTAAGCCCCCCCCGTGAGCCAGATCTGGGCCACGGGCCTTGAGTTTGACACTGCTGCCTTAGATGGATGCTTAATAGATGCTTGAGATATACAATCATTAGATTTAAGCCATTTTGGTGAAAAGATTCAGTGACCAAGCATCTTTATGATTAGGATGATTAAGTTAGTCAGAGTTCTGGGGTGAATTTGTAAATACCTGGACTCTGACTAGATGTCAAAGAAAATATGTCTCTTTCCTATCAGATGGGATCATTTAGAGTTTTGTGAGGAAAAGAAGTTCTTACACCCATCTTTATCTCATACCTCTCAGAGGTTTTCAGAGATGACTATCAAATAAATGCTTTGAATACACTGAATTGCAGCATTAGAGATGATTAATTTTATTTGGAATGGAAGTCTGAGTACAATCATTTTTTGCTAATTGAGGAGCTATATATGTGCAAAAAGGTATTGTGGGTGTATCTTTCTGTGAAAAGAAGGTGTTCGGATTCAGGTCCCCTTTTCCAAGAAACTTCTTCATTACAATTTATTTCAGAGGATAATTTTGTCCAAGTCCCAGACAATAAAATTCATTTTTCTAATGTCCACAGTGTAGGGGGGAGGTGGGGGGGGGGGCTGTAGGAAGGCCCTTAATTATTTTTAAGGTATACTCCATTGTGACTCTCCTTTAATTAAGTTGATGGTGACATAGTTTAGGAATGCAACTATTTTATGCCATAATATATCTTTTTATACTTTATAGTAAGTCAACAGTGCTAAACATGGGGAGATAAATTACTCATAATTGTCAGTGATTTTTAGTTTCACTCTGTTTTTCAGTTAAAACAATATCATATTTAATAGCCAGTCTCTCTTTCTCACCCTGTATGTGATGATCCCAATTATTCCTACAAATCAGATCAGCCTTGTTGACTTTGATAATTAAAGAGAATGAAGGGGTGACTGCAATTTAAGGAATTGTGAAAACTAATGTAATAACTGCCTGTAATATATTTTGGAGGAAAAAAAGGAGATTGTTCTCCTTCACTTGACTTCATGTCCAGTGTGCAACCCCTTATATGACAGAGTGTTGATTTATAGCTAATAAATAATATCAAGTTATTTGGAATGACTCTACCTTGCTCAGAATGGAAAAGTGTACAAATTAGAGTGAATTATACAAAAAGCAGAGAGTTAGATTGACTAACTGGCTTCACACAAATTGATAAATCAAAATGAGTTTTCTGTGGTTAGCCTTACGGCATTGTGTGAATATAGACATTTCCATTTGTCCACTGTTGATCATGCCACTATACAAGGTTGGCACTTGTAAAAGGAGTGGCAGAGTCTGGGGGTAAAGTCAAAAGAGGAATCAGCTTAGACACTCTATGTGTGCTTACTGTTAGTTGACTAGATTCCTGTGCTTAGGCTTCAGTGATAAATTGGAATCTAACATGTGACTCTGATCCTTCACAACTGACATTATTCCACCTATTATAGTTGACTGTACAATGATAGTTGAGAAAGCCATAGGTTATCATAAAAGGACACCATGGAAGTCCAGAAGGCTTCAAAAGTTTATGCTAATGAAGCTCAGTGGCAAAAACCAGATTGCTGATTCACACAGATTGAACTCTAAGACATACAATTGATTGTCATTATTAGCAGATTCCCTATTTGTAAATTCACTCACTTGCTAAAATTTGTTATCGCAAAATCAATACATATAGCATTTTCATGGTCATTCATGGACATGCACAGTAACAAAAAACCTGAATCTCTTAACAAGTAAGTTCCCAGCTGAGGTTTCAGTATTCAGTATTCAATATCCACTTGACTTTATAGAACGCAATTACTGTGAATAACAGGAATTGATTATACATGTAAAATTCCAGGGATATATCATCCCTGTTGTATATAAATACCCATAGAACTCTATATGCATAGGAATTATATTCCAATAGGCTGAAATGTGCATGGGGGGAATGTAATTGAAATTATCAGGTTCACAGAGAAGTCACTTTCTCTATGCTCAAGTAAAAAATAATGACATCAATAATTTGTTTAGATGCCACTTCCTAATACACCTAGCTCTCTCCCCCCACCCACCCCACCCAAAAAAAACCCCACATCAAAAATGGGCTTGGTACAAGTAAAATGGAATTTTTGCTTAGCATATGGATCTAGAAAAGCATTCATTTAGTCCAAGGATGATTAAAGATAGTGAAGATTATGGTTGAAAGCATCATCTTAACATAAGGTGTACCATCGTTTCTGAGATGACAAATGTACTTAGTTGAATAATTCAAATGAATTGGGTCATGGCTAAGTTAAAGAAGTGGTTGGAGCTAGGACAAAAAAACAGATGTAATTTTAGTTTCATTTTGAATACAACAGAACTGACCTTAAATACATCCAGTAGGATTACTCTACAAGATCTGTACTTAATACATTTTCCCAGTCTTACATATTAACATATATTAACATACATAAGCCAACTGCACATATTGAAAGGTTTTTGAGAAGTTGAGCACCCAACTTTCAAGAACAATGGACCGAGTCTCCTTGTCATAGAACATAAAACCCTTGTCTTTTATGAAAATCAAATTAGATTAAGGAGAGTCTTGGAACTGCCTCAGGTGCCTAATTTTAAGAGACAGAATCCTCTGATATTTATCTGTCCTTGTTTATCCTAATAATAACCTAAGGCAAAGACATCTGCACATTTTGCTAATGTATGGTTCACTTAAACATGATTTTCTGAATTAACCCATTTAGCTGGGTTCATACAAGGCTCTAAGCCACAAACTGACTAAGTACGTTTTAACCTAGTCTGTTGTGTAAAGCCAATTATAAAGTTAAAGCATGATTAAACAGACCACTAGTAAAATGGATGAACAAAGGATGGACCTATATATTATTCTTACCACGCTGAATTTATTTTGATTACAGGTGTAATTTTCACCTGTGTCTCTTCACTCAGAATGGAATTGCTCAAAGGGGATTTTCCATAAAGAAAGATGTGCTCTTGAGAGTTTGTTGTCAAACTTCTCCAAAGACATAAGAACCTTAAAGCAGAAAGAAGAGCAAAAGTACACCAATACTTCACATTCTGATTTTTACAGCAGCATAAAATGGTCATCTCAAGCAGTGCTATCATAAAATTAAATCATTCGCTCTTGTCATTTTGGAGGGTCTCCTCTGACAGATTAAAAACTACATGGTGAAATGTAATTTCCTAAACTGAAGGTATAAGAAGAATTTGAAATATCTTCCTAGTGCAGAGGAGGCAGTTCACTTGGACTGTCTTCTCTGTAACAGCAGAGCAGAAATCACAGCTGGGTACAATTTAACACTGCTATCTGCCTTGCAGGTATAAGCTACACTTGTCTAAGAGATCCTCAGAAATATCTGGAAGTGACAGTTACATTAAAAAAAACAACATTATGGTACCCTTCTGTTTTGGAGAATTCTTACAGAAGCTTCTGTTAAAGATGTTAACCTCCTTGCTTAAAACAAGAATCTTAACAAGTTCCATTCAATCAGTTATATACAAAGTAGAACCATTAATCATAGTAACTTGGGTCTCCCTAATTGTAGTGAGGCTGTGTTGAGGTGCATTGTGATTTTGAGATATAATCATCCTACATGCACTCACATATTGTAAAAGAATTTAGAGGTGACCTTGGTTAGCTATGAAGAGCTATTAAGGAGGGACTTCAGTGAGAAATTACAGTCCGGAGATTAAAGCAAGTGCTAGAAAGAAACTCAAAATAACTCCATCTTGATTTTTTAGTTTTTAGTATTGCTTAGTATAAAAGGAGATGGGAGAAACATAGATAGCCTTTCAAGATTGATATCAGTCCTTCAAAGCAGAGTAGCTCAAGAAACAGACATTGCAAGGATTCTAGAAATGTTAGTTTATTGTTGTAAAGCATTGTTACAGAATCTTGAAAGCCAAGGTCAGCTCTAAATTCTAGCTCCTTTTCACTGAAATCAGTAAAATAGGACCCAGATTGTTAGGGGGAAAGATGCTGACTATAAAATGTTTAAAGAGGCCTGTAAAGCACTATGAAGAATTATGAAGTTTAAGTGCTATTGCTATTCTACAGTTTTAACTATATTTATTGAAAGGGAATAGAAAAACATTACAGACAACCCTAACTTATCTCTCATGGTTCATTTAAACTAAGGACCTCCATATGAACTGGCAAAGAGGCTGTGATAAATGAGAAATGTACAAGTGGGCAGGAGGGAAATATCTGCCTTTGAAAATACCATTATATCCATTTACAGACATATTATAAAATAACCAACCAAAAGATGGCCTTACCTTTTCTGAAAATCAATTAACAGATAATCAAAGTTGGAAGAGACCTTGTAGGTCATCTAGTCCAATCCCCTTCCCAAGCAGGGAACTTGGTAAGTTCCTTTTCTATTCCTCATCTAACTAGTTTATGAAGATTTTGAAAAGTACTGGGCCTAAGACGAAACCTTGTAGCACCTCACTGCTTACTTCCCTCCATGTAGACTTAGACCCATTAAGGACTACTTATTGAGTATGGTTTGTCAGCCAGTTGTGAATCTATCTGGTGGTGGTGCTGTCTATCCCACTTTTTTCTAGCTTACCATAAAGTAGGTTGTGGTCTACTTGTCGAATGCCTTGCTGAAATCTAAGTATATTATGTTCATAGTATTTCGCTGGTCTACTAATTTAGTCACTATGTTGAAGAATGAAATAAGATTGGTTTGGCATGGTTTTTAACAAACCTGTGCTGACTGCTAGTTATTACTTTACTTGTTTCTAGAAGTTGGCAGATCTGTTTTTTTATTATTTCTTCTAGTATCTATCTATCTTTATTTATTTGTTTGTTTGTTTGTTTGTTTAGTCAAACAATTATTAGATAACAGGTATAAGTATAAATATGGTTATAATACATGAAATGGATACGAATAAGAAAAAAGAAACAATAAGACAGGGACGGTAGGCATGTTTTGGTGCGCTTATGCAGGCCCCCTACAGATCTCTTAGGAAAGGGATGAGGTCAATAGTAGACAGTCTAATGTTGAAGATTTGGGGTTTGGAGAAGAAACCACAGAGTCAGGTAGAGTATTCCAGACATTGACTACTCTGTTGCTGGAAGTTGTATTTCCTGCAATCAAGTTTCGTGCAGTTTATCTTTAGTTTGTATCTATTTTGTGCTCTTGTATTGTTTTGGTGAAGCTGAAGTATTCATTGATAGGTAGGACATTACAATATATAATTTTATGTACTATACTTAAATCAAACTGAAGGCGATGTAGTTCTAGGTTGTCTAGGTCTAAAATTTCAAGTCTGGTGGCATAAGGTATTCTGCTACGAGTAGAGGAGTGGAGGACTCTTCTCGTAAAATATTTCGGACTTTTTCCATTGTATTAATATCAGATATGTAATGTGGGTTCCAGATTGATGAGTTGTGTTCAAGTATTGGCCTATCAAATGTTTTATATGCTCTAGTTAGTAGAGTGATATTACCGGAGAAAAAGCTACACGGAATTAGGTTAACAACTCTTAATGCCTTTTTGGCTATGTAGCTATAGTGGGCTCTAGCACTTAGATCATTTGAGATGAGTACAAAGTTTGTGTCATCAACAAGGTCTTGATTATTCAGCTTGTATTTTATTTTTTTTATTTTTTTTGCCAATATGCAAGACAGAGCATTTACTTGTTGAGATCTAAAGTTGCCTTTTGTTTGACCATTCTGACACATAGGTCTTTTTGAAGGGTAGCAGCATTGTCAGTGGTGTTGAATAGCTTTATAACATCAGCTAAAAGAATGCAGTTGCTCTTAATATAATCACAGAGGTCATTAATATAGAGTATGAAGAAAGTTGGTCCTAGAACACTGCCTTGGGGGACACTACTATTGACAGGTACCAGATTTGATAGGGCATTCCCAATTTTGACCATTTGTTGCCTGTTTGACAGGAATGCTTCTATCCAGTTATGCAGGTATCCAGAGATACCATAAGACCTTAATTTTAGGAGTAGTTTGTTGTGTACCACTGAATCAAAGGCTTTATCTTCCTAGTATTGATGTTAGGCTGATCGGTCTGTAGTTTTCCTGGGTCTTTTTTTTTTTTCTTTTTGAATATGGGAACCACATCAGTTCTTTTCCAATCTTCTGGTAGTTTCCCGGTGCTCCAGGATTTTTGAAATATGTGGTATAGTGATTCTGAGATGATCTCTACCAGCTTCTTTAAAACTCTGGGATGTAATCCATCAGGGTCCGGTGATTTGTGTTCATCAAGATCAGACAGGTGTTCTCTTACATTTTTGGGTTTTTTTGCTTATTTTAACTTTTATTTCTGGTCTCTCTATGGTTTTGGTGGGTTGAGCTATAGTTTGGTCTTGCATGAAGACCGATGCAAAGAATGAGTTAAGCAGCTCTGCTTTCTCTCTGTTGCCTGTTACTTCCTTGCCATCTTTGTGACCATGGAGAAATACAAAAAGTATGTACTGTGGCAAAAGTCCTATCATGATGCTTCTTCTCACAGTTCTTGGATTCGTTAGGTGCACGTCCTCGATGGCTTTCATGACTAAATGCAAAAGCAATAAACAGCTCTACCGGTGTAGGAGACCTCACTAAGACGCAAGAATCAAAGGGATGCTGGAGGTAGGTCGTGGGAGTCCATTCTTATATTTTGGGAGACAAAGTTCCTTTTTCAAGAAATAATTTGATTAAAATCTAATGTTGCATCCTTGGAAGGTAAATAAATCAATGAGGAGAGGATCCCAAAAGAAGCTATTGCTCTCAGCAGTTTTGGGTCACCTCCATAGGAATAAAGGAATTAAGAGATCCATTTGAATCCCTATAAGGAATGTTAGAGAGAGGTGGAGAGGGAGGGAGGGAGGGAGGGAAGGAGGGAGAGAGAGAGAGAGAGAGAGAGAGAACATGGGGAAGACCCGACAGATCAGACTTCTGGATTGTTATATGGAAGCATTAATCACTAACATCTCTCTTGATTAACTTGGTTCTTGGAGACAGAAAGCAAAAGAAACAGGGTGGTTTTGTTCTTGTAGAACACCCTGTAACTCTTCTTCCTCCCATCATCAATGACTGCAGAGCCCCTTGTTAACAAATTTGTAGCATACACGTCACCAGAAGCATTCATTGTAGACCCTCAAGATCCAAAGTATGTCTTGTGATAATTGAAGAATTGGGCTGTTATTGGTTTCTAGGTCTAAATATGTCACCTAAGGCAACAGTACATTGGTGCATTTGGAAGTAATGAACTGGAGGAACAAACATTTGCACCCACTTATGTTTCTGTCAGTCCTGGAGCTATTTTCCTTGGCATCTTCAGGGCTGCCACAGCAGTTGCTGGCGAGCTGTGGGAACGGGAGGAGGGAGATAGAGATAGTGCAGGCTTTGTAACCAAAATAAAATTCTTTCTTCTGAGAACCAAGGACATTTCCACCAGGTATGAAGAGACAGGATGTGAGTTCGGATAAACTTGGGATTGTGACCTGATAGGGCCATATGATGGTCTGAAGGGCAGGAGGTGCGAAAAATGTAATTTTTACTAGCAGGAAACCCAAAGGACTTTAGAGTCAGGTTTCTCCAGATGGGCCAATATGACATGCCTAATAAATCTGTACTTTGAGGAATATGCCTGCTTCGGAGTTTTGATTCTGTTGGGGGTGTTACTTGGAACCCTGACAATTTCTGTACTACATTTTTTTAAAAGAGTTGGTGGGTAGCAGAGTAAATAGAAATTCTACCTGCTTTATGTCTATCTTTTTTAACAAAACCAAGAAACAATTTAGAAGTATAATCGGTTGATAAGGAGTTTGGATTAAAAAAGAGGTGAAAGTATTCTTAGATCCAACTGACAATTATTATTTAATGACTTCATCTTTGTAAATAGAATTAAAATGATGGAATCAGTAGCAAAGAATTGGAGCCATTGTGTTCAAAATGCAGTGAATTTAATCAGCTACCACTGACCACTAACAAAAAAAAATGCTATCCACATTCATATTCCACTTAGGAGTCTTCCAAGGCAACAGGATACATTTAATTTTAATGTTACATGTTCTTAGACACTGATCTCCAGTTGTAAGTATGTTGTAGAAAGGCCTGGGTTTTTTTATTTTTACCCCCCCCCCCCCCCCCCCCCCCCCAGATTTAAACTTTCATTTCTTTCCCTTCACAGAAGAATTGGAGAGATCTCACAACCACTTTTTCCTATGCAAACTTAGCAAAGGTTTAATTCCATTCTAGTGTTCTTTCCTGAAATTGCTCCTCGGGGAAGTGGGATTCAGAAAGAGAAACAAATAAGAAAAGGAACCGGGGGAGGAAAAACAGTGCTCATCAAGATTTGCAGTGGCAGATTGTTGTTTTACAGAAATCCTACTGGGACAATCCTTCTGGTATCGAGGATGTCAATAGCAGATGTATTCACAGATGCAGTAGCCCACTGGAAATTGAAGGCAACTGCATTTGGCATGGTGGAAAGCAACTTCAGGGACCAATTTGGAATGTCTCTCTCTCTATGTTATCCTTATATTCAATTCCACAGAGATGAGAACATATGCCCTTTGCTGGTGATCAAATACCAAAGCTGAAGTGAAAGAAGGAGTTAATGTTTTAATCAAGAAATTGTCTTAGATACACATGCTTGCTGGCCACTTACATTAATTATGGAGCTCTCAATGAGGGGAGGGGGAATAGAAATAATTAGAAAAACTCAAGATACGCTATCTTAATACAATGAGTCAATATTATTTTTGATGCATTAAAAAAACCTCTCAACATGTAAATTTCCACTTATTCATCCAATAATCCAGTATATATACAGGCATACTGATCCAGTTTGGTATAATGGCTACGGCATCAGGCTAGAAACTGGGAGACCATGAGTTCTAGTACCACCTCAGATACAAAGTCAGCTGAGTAACCTTGGGCCAGTCATTTTCTCTCTGCCCTAGGAAGAAAGCAATGGCAAGCTATTTCTGAAAAATCTTGCCAAAAAAAACTGCACTGACCTTTCCAGGCAGTCTCTATGAATTGGAAATGATTCAACATAAGAAGTGTGCATGTGTGTGTGGTGTTATAAGGTTGTACTCAGTTTGTTCCAATGAAAAGTAGTGAGTCTCATGGAAAAAAAAAACATAGTCCTGTGCTACATTGCACATTTTAAATCCAGCACAATGATCCTATACACCTAGGAATTCTCGTGTACACTCAAATATTGTATGTGCAACCAGGTCTGAAACAGAATGGCACAATTTCTCCATGGAGCTCTATGTACGGTGTGGAAGCTCTTAATTAACCTCACACATGCACATGCATTCTATAATATAGAAGCAAAATTAGCATATGACAATGTAGAAGATTGACCAAGCTGAACCCGGAGGGAGGGGCCAAACGTCATCCGTTTCAAGTCCCTTTGTGCCCACAAGAGATCTCTGTTCAGCACATCTTGAATCCCATTGACTCCTTATCTACTGTCAATTTGCCCTTGCTGTTAGTAGTTTCAAATCCTGTAGGGAGGGTTAGCATGCAATAAACCTGTATTAATTTGAACCACTTTCATTCCTAATTTCTGCACTTGACGGACACATTCTTGGAACACAAAAGTTTGTTTTAGCAGCTTAGTTATAATTTGAGAATGTTTGCCAGTTCCTGAAGCATGAGAAAGCCTCAGAATTTTAGAAAAGCCAGTTTACTCTAATCCACTCTGACATTTCCAGTCATTAAAGTATGTTGTACTTGACTAATGCAAATCCGTTATTAAAAAAAAGAGAGGGGAGAGAGAATGTATGCATCTCAGTGAGGGGTAAAACGTGCCGGTTTTTATTCTTTTTGTGTGCAATATTGTGGTAAAGTGCTACCTCTTATATAATTTGTCTTTCCCGTTAAATGAGGCCACTTAGTTGCCAAGAATATAGAGGGCGAAATAATTTTTTCCCTGGTCTCCTTTTGTAAAAATGCTAAAACTAGTCCATAGCTCACTTACACGTAACTTGTCAAAGCCTCACACACAGTTCAGGTTGAGATACAGATTTCTTAAAAGCCATTTCAGGCTTTCTGATACTGTACAATGTGCTGACTGAAACCTACCCACTTCTCTCTTTTTCTCTGGGGTATCGATTTGGGAAAATTGTATGCATTTTAGAGTACAACTATCAAGGTAGTGGCTATACATTGTGGTAAGATTCACTTACCATGTTAGCTGCTTTGACCGGTTTTGCTTTTGAGTGTTTTTGTGAATTCGCTCTTTGGTGTTGGTAAGCCATAAGCTCATGACAAAGGCATAGTCCCATTAAAGAAAGTTTTAATGGGCCACTCTGACATTTTGGTGGAAACCAAAGTAAGCATAGCAATAATGCAAGAAGGTAGGGCCCAAATCCCATCAATAAGTAAAATAAAAATTGGGGGAGGGGAGAGAGAGAAATCCAAGGATTTGATAGGGTTATTAAACATGTTTACTGATTTTTAATAATAATAGATTGGGAACTCAGTAATCATAAGGGTGAAAAGGAAACACAGATTATTTTTTTCATTGATTTCAAAAGCTTGTTTTGTCTGTTCATCTCCTTCCACACAATTTTAATACCCTCTTTGACACTAGCTAGCTGATCCAATGCATTATAGATATCTTAAAAGCTTTTAATTTGTAAGCCTGGTCATCCATGTGAGAACAATCAACCAATGGAACAGCTTTCCCTCAGAAGTTGTGGGAGCGCCATCACTTGAGACGTTCAAGAAGAGATTAGACTGCCATTTGTCAGAAATGGTGTAGAGTCTCCCGCTTGGGCGGTGGGGGGTTGGACTAGATGACCTACAAGGTCCCCTTCCAACTCTGATTATCTGTTAACATTGACCATTTGAAAGTCTAGGAATGTGTATAAATATGAATCTAAATACAATTCAAAGACTGGAAGAAGACTCATCCATCTTAAAAATACAGGAACCTGTATTTCTTAGCATATCTAAACAAATCTATACCTAATCATGGCATTAAACCTAAACCAATTCTATTAATGAACTGTACTGATCTACACACCTCAGGAGAGGTATGTGTAGATTAAATAAAAATTGCTCCAACCAGAAATATAATTAAAGCACATTTATATTAATCCAGAAGAGCTAAAGAAAAGGACAATGATTTATGAGCAATATCATTGGCATTTTAAAAAAGCACAAACCATTAAACCAGCATAAGTAAAAACTATTGGTTAAGAAGAGAGCTAGGCCTTAAAGGCATGGAAGGCATGGGAGCAATCAGAAGTAGAAAACAGCATATCAGTGTTAAGCCGTTATTTCTCAAATGGGAAGGTTTGACATTATATAATGAACAATACTTTCTTGACTAAATGGGTACACATTTTATTTTTCTCCTTTGGTAGCAAGGCTTGGACAAGTTTCATGTGAATGTGTAAAATCTCTGTTGGCTTCATATATTGCTATTGCAAAGAATTGCTTCCGGTTATTTGTTTGTTTAGCTATTTTCAGTTTTTTTGTTGTATCCCACACTTTTTTTTTTACAAACCAACTCAAGGCAGTGCACATATTCAACACATCTTCCTCTTATTTTCCTCTTATTACAACATCAACCTGTGAGGTGAGTTGGGCTGAGAGAGAATGACTGGTCCAGCTGGCTTTCATGGTTAAGATAAGATCAGAACTCACAATGTCATTTCTATGGAGATTCTCAGTCATCCAGATCATGGTTGTTCCAAAGGTGCTGTAAGCAATGGCCTTTCTCCCTTCAACTGAAAAGAATGAACTTCTGAAAGCTAGGTATTTCAAAAGGAATCCTTTATTGAAAGGAAGTGAATCCAAGCAGAATCTAAGATGCTTCCAGGCATGCAGTAATAAAGGGAGTTAGAACCCCTCCCCTTATTTATATGTGGATTTAGTCAAACAAAGAATCAACATGTTAATTCCCTTCTCCTCTTCTCTGGGAACGTATCTTAGAAGAGTTTCCCAGGGGCATCTTCCAGAGCTGGAATTTTTATGGTCCCTTCTCCTCTTACTATCTTACTATCTCTCCAAGAGGTGACAGGTTTCTAGACATCTGGCTCCTGTCCTCCAGTTATATATCATGTGCAATTATACGATTCAGTATAAGATTTAATATATTCAGGTTACATAAAAAGGATAACTTGTACCAACTCCCCCCTCCCTTCTTCTTCCACTGAAGAATGGCAGATACACGGGAATCTGATAGGTGCATTTTCTAGAGGTAACTGGACTTTTTGTTTTTCCTTGAAGACATTTCACTTCTCATCCAAGAAGCTTCTTCAGCTCTGATTGGATGGTGCAGAATGGAAGGATTTATATTCCTTGCAGACAGCTTGTCACTTGCATTATTTTAGAGAATCATTGAGGCCACTTGAAAGTTTGTCTGTGTCCTTAAGGTCACCTGTGAAGGTGCAAATGTCCTGATTTCTAGTCTAGTGCCTTAATCACTAGACCAAACGGCTCATAATGTCAGTTGTATCTACACAATTGCAGCCACACAGTCAGTTGTTTGGTAATGATATCTGGATTTTTGCAACACATGTGGTAGCTGTGCATATTGCATAACCTTTATGGCTTTAAGAAATAATTAAAGTTAAGCAAACTATAGTTTATTTAGATTTCAGAACTTCACACATCAAACCCTGCTTGTTAGGGTTTGGTGAAATGTAGACATGCTCGAGCTTTATTCCTCTTATATAGATTCCATTCCCTCTACCACCACCCCTAATTTCTCAGATTACATAGGTCATATCTCTAATGGGAATAAACTTACATATGCAATAGCATATTTGGTGATTGTGTTCAAACCACTAAAGACCATGAAACAGACTTCGGCAATACATTGCACCAGAGAGCAAGCAACCACTTTTTATTTTATTGTGTTGCACAAAATCACTATGTAGTGTATATAGATAGTGTATGGTTAACCTATTGTATGAATCCAAGAGCCTAGTTTTTGTTACTTTGAGAATCACGCATATTGTCTAATTCAGTATCATTCCATCACTACCTTCTTTTTTTAACTATGTTACTTCTAGTGTAGCAGAACCCACAAATGGATTTTTAAACATCTAATGAACACAAGCTTGCACAGTGTTAAATTCTTGTCATACCAAGCCAACTGTTGATTTTAACTCCATGATTAGATTTGTTTTCCCGATTAAAAGTAATATACAAATAAATGAATATTTCATATTGAAATATTTTATTATGTTCGCTTATTAGCATTTATTTTCATGCTAAACTTTTCATTACTGGAGTTTGAGTTTCATCTTGGTGTTCAGCTCTTTTCTGCTTTTTGTTTATTTTTTGATTGTTTGGTTCATTTTTTTATTTTGAGAACAAACTGGATATAGCATGATTCATATGTTCCTTATTGTGTCATGTACATGTATTAAAGTAATTCTAAGGTAAAGTGATGTCAGGCCCCACAAACCAAAAGCCATGTGTGGAGTTACTTCTGAGTAGTTTCTTTATTGTTGGTTACTATGGAGAAAATCTTGCCAGACTAAAGCAACTAACTACGTAACTACAGACATACTATGTGAACTGCTAGGGAGAGTCTGTCTTTGCATTCTTCTTGCCTACCAGATATTCCAAGCTTTCCTGACTCTTTGGGAAGCAACCGCTCCCTAGACTACATTCTTCCATATCTGATATATTCCTAGTCTCTTTAGTATAATATATATATTAAAAATACATGTAAAAGAAGTACCTATTAGAGAAAAATGTCTGAAATGTACATCAAGAAAAGGTGCTGCTGACATTGTTCTTGTTAATGAAAACGACACATAAGCTATTTTTTTTTAAAAAAAACCATGCTAGAGAACTTTGCATACAAAATGAAAATGTTCTTTTTAATTAATTACTAATTCATATAACATCCTAACATAGATTAGACTGATCTGTAGATTCTAAATCTTAAAAAATCCATAGCATCATGGATTTTGTTTGTTTTGTTTTTCAAGAGAGGGGGAGGTGAATATGCACTGTACTCACTTAGACTTGTGATCTCCGATAGCTGTTAGTGTAAAACTAAACAAAGATAATAAAGCACACAGAGTGGCCTTGAAAATCATCTGGAGTTCTTCAACTGAAATATCCTGATCTAATCACCAGTCTAAACTATATTTAATTAAAACAAAGGAAGTTGAGAGAAGTACAACTTCTACTTTAGCTTTAATACTTCATGCTAAAAAGTACTTATTCCATTGTTTAAAAGCAATCTTCTGCCTTCTGGGAAATCGTATTGCTATATGAAGAAAATAGAGAAGCACTCAAGTGCCATTTGACCTTTGACCTTAGTTATTAAGCAGGCTTAGTAGATAACAATGAATTGTCCGTGATAGTCTTCTGAAAGATGCAATTTAAAAAAATGAATCGTCTAATTGGCTTTTTCAAAGATATTGACAAAATTAAAAAATTGGTTGTGAATTACACTCCCTGTAATTTATATTGCTTGGTGGCAGATGCAAGAAACAGAGGATGCCAATGCTGCTAATGGAAATGAAAATCAAATTATCAGCACAATGATGCTGGGTTTTCTGAACCGGTGATAGGTAGTTTAGGCAGCACTAATTATTGATTTATAATATGTTTTTTTTTTACATTCTTATGGGGATGTTCCACATAAAACACTGAAACTATCAAGCTGCTCATATTCTAATGGGTCTCAATATAATTCTCTCCATTTGGGTTTAAGTATGGTATCCATTTATAATTCCTCCATGTAATGTGCACATTAAAACTGGATAAAAACTTTAAGTCCTGAAGCTGATAACTGATATTGCCTTGATTCAGAAGCAACCATGAGCTGCGGTGGCACAGTGATTAGAGTGCAATACTGCAGGGAACTTCTGTTGACTGCCAGCTGACTGCAATTGGCAATTCAGTTCTTACCAGGCTCAAGGTTGACTCAGCCTTCCATCCTTCCGAGGTGGGTAAAATGAGGACCCAGATGGTTGGGGGCAATATGCTGACTCTGTAAACGCTTAGAGAGAGCTGTAAAGCACTGTAAATAGGTATCTAAGTCTAAGTTCTATTGCTATCTACACTAGATACAGGATAGGGAAGTTGTAGCTATCAATCTGTCTACAACCTTTGGTTAATTTTAACACTAACAGGCATTCCGTTGTACTTTAGTTCCTTGCTAAAACCTAGGTAATCCATCAGAGACCAGTGAAGTATGCAGATATGTAGCAATATTGGTGATTGTAACATGCAAAAAAAATTACTTGACATGAATAATTCAGGTGAAGCAGATTGAAATTAAACTAGACCCATTCTGCCCCATTTTTCCTCAGAAAGCTAATTTGTTTTATATTCCAGTTTACATTATGAACAGAAATACACAGGTGTCAAGTCTTCCAGTCCTTATGAAAAGCCACTTACCGGAGATAATGTAGACAGACAGAAGAGACAAGTGCTGTTTCATTTTAGTGCATTTGGCTTGATGGAAAGGACTGCAGAATTCGGTAATGAATGAAAGTACAACAGGCAGGATAATTTTACAGGTGTATACTTTTCTCATCAATCAGAGCAGATGTTTCGTATGGAAATATGCTACTTGTCACTCAGAATAGGTGACTACTTTGAGTCAGGTAATATATTGCAAAAAGTTACACTGTTGAAGATTGTGGAAGATAGTTATGGAAAAATAAAAATTGAGTCTACTGTTTATATTCAATGTGTGCACACACATGCACACACATTTTTATTAAAACTTTTAAACAAGAAGCTACCATAAACTAATAGAAAGAAAAAAGAAAGAAATTGGAAAAAAAGCAAAAGGTGCAAAGAAAAGGTTAAGGAAAAGTCGGAAGAAATACAATATAAAAAAGTGGTTTCAATGTTCTTTACAGCAGTTATAAGTACAATACTTCTCTCTCTAAAGTTACATCATATTACTCCCACTTTCTATAATCTATCTTGTCTAATCATCAAAACCATCTCATTTTTTCACTTTTATGCAAATGGTTCATAGGAGATTTGCAGTTGCCAATAATATAATGTCTTTTCTCTAATCAAAGACATTAATTCATCCATTTCAGCGAATTCTGTCAGCTTCATCAACCATTTCTCCATAGTGAGTAGTGTTGAACCTTTCCATCTCTGTGCATGTAGTTAAACTTGGCATTGTGATCATATATTGAAATAATCTTCTATGACTTTTTCCTAACTACTTCTCCATTCATCCTGAAAGTATATAGCAAACTTTTGAAGATATGCTAGGGATCATATTGATTTTAAAGAAATTAGAACATTTTATCACATATAACTTGTACTACACTTCAGAAGGTTCAGCCAAAATCCAAATATTAACTTCCTATCTGATGCTGCAAGAGAGTCCTGTGCTGAGTACTAATAATTGCATGATAAGGCAAAAAGTGGAAGATCAATTATAGGTGACATTACTATGTCTTATTCAATCTGCTACAGCATCGCATAAGATATAGCCTTTCTTATTCTCTCTGACTTGTCTCACTGTATCAATTGTACACTGTGCAGTCTCACTGTACCAGTTATATCAGCCAGAAACATGTAGAACAGGGGTGTCAAATTTGATTTCATTGAGGGCCACATCAGGATTGTGTTTGACTTTGGGGGGTTATGGCCAGTTTGGGCATGGCCAGCTGAACCTCACTCATGTGGGGGCACCAGTGACCGAGTGCTCTGCCATCAAAAACAGACTCACGAGCTCTGTTTTCAGCTACTACGGCCTCCTGTACCCCTCTGCCAGCAATATGGAGCTCAGGAGGGCTACATGCAGCCCTCATGAGCTCCATTTTTTCTGACAGAGGCACCATGGGCCCGTCCTTCACTGTTTCCAGGTCGGCCTGCAGGCCAACCACTCCACTGGCCAGATTCGGCCCATGGGCCTTGATATAGAGTTGACACCCTTGATATAGAGTTTTTCAACATGTAGAATTACTTTAATATTGGTACTGATTAAGCTGCCACTATGGCTGGAATAAAGGAATTGTATGAAGAATGGAAACCATCATAGCAAAAAGCTATCAACTCGCATCTATAATAATCCAGTTCTTTACATCCAGCCTTCTATGTGAGATGTTGAAGTAGCCAATTCACATTACCTTACCTTTCCTAATCCCATTGAGCAATTACACACACAATCATTTGAATAGAGAATGGAACTAAATAGAGGGTCCAACAAAACACATCAGGCCTTTCTGCCATTGTTATCTCTTCACTTTTTTGAAAAGAATCATGCACTTCTTTGATCATTGGGTTCCTTCCCATCCTTCTCTTTCCCTGCTTCTTAGCAAAAGATTAAGTGACACTTGGAAAAGAGGGGAGCAGAAGAAAAGAAAAGGAATTTCTCATTGGTTGATCTATTCCTGTGGAAGATAATTATAGGACATTTCAATTAGTGATAATGAAATTGTAGATGACATTTGTGATGTTCCCTTCCCATTTGATCAACTTTCTGGTTGCAGAAAGACTGCGTTCCTTCCTATCATTGACTTGCCATGATTTCATTTAACATGTGAATTGTAATTGAGATCGTGAAAGGTAGAAACAAAAGCTTGTTCTCTTCTGGCAAAAACAGAAGCAGGAAGGAGGAATTAATAGGAAATAAGGTGAAAAGAGCCTGATGTTTCCTTCAACAAATGTTTTCTGGATAGAAAGACCTATAAGTCTGAAAAACTACCACCTACACCCAAATGTTAGAATAATTTCTATTTATTCATTTCCCCTCCAATCTGCATTAGTTTATGCTAATTATGCTATTAATGAAGAGCCTATACCATTATATATATTTTTTAATCCTGCTTTTTTTTTACCCTACAAGTGCCATTGATTTTTACAACATAGAAACATTATCCTGACAACCCAAAAGCCATACGTGGCTTTCAAAAATGTTTGCCATAATTCAGACTCCCCCAAACAGCACTATCACATTTCAATATTTAATGTAGCAAAAAAAAGACAATTAATATATGACCATCTGTCTGTCTGACTCTGAATGAAATAAAAGGGAGATTTTATCCTGACCCCACTCCACAACTTTTGGGAGTGTGCTTCTTCTGCATACTATTTCAAAATTCAATCTGGTTTAAGGAGTTGCAAGCCAACAAAGAGTTACTGCATTTGCAGTATATCTCACTGCATTCTGAAATTCATTCCCTCTCCCTCTCCCTCTCCCTCCCTCTCTCTCTCTCTCTCTCTCACACACACACACACACACACACAGAGAGAGAGAGAGAGACATGCAAAGTGCTGCACAGCCCTTATCAATAAAGTTGATGCCAGAGTCAAGCACTTCATGTTGCAGAAGGCCACTTTTCCATTTCTTTAGCTTTTTCCATTAAATGAATGTTTTTAAAAATAAAGTCAAATGAGATGTATTGGAACTACATTGTCAATTCCAACTTGATAATAAGCAGGTTCAAGAAGAAGATAAAAACTGAAAGGGGGTGAAGAATATGGTTCGCCTTTTCTTCAGTGCATGATACACTGAATTTGAAAAGCTTTTCTTACTTTCATGTACCGTGTCCTGCTGTAATCTCTTCTTTCTTTTGTATCCTTATGATGTTCCCTTCCCCTGATCCTGAGTCCATACTTCAGGCAACTTTATGATGTCTAGCTGAAAGAATTATACTTTTCTCTCGTCATCCAGCTCTGTGGTTTACAGAGGAGCTGAGGGAGATGAAGAGCCAGAAAAGACATCTGGAGGGTGCCTGGAGGGCCAGTCATACCGAATCTGACTGGACACAGTGAGGTCCTATATTAGGACCTACCTAGTGGCAATAGAGGCGGTGAAGTGTTCACACTTCTCCGCCCTTATTGCATCAGCAGAAAATTGGCCTGCCATCCTGTTTAGAGTGACCCACTCCCTGCTTGAGCCGAGAGCGCAGGAAGAGCTCTTGCAGGGCAGGGCAGAGGAGTTTTCCCGATTTCTGCATGATAAAATCTCTCAGATTCGGGGCGAGCTGGACTCCAGTTGGGTGGTCCCGGGGGAGGTGGCCGGGGCAAGTCTTGAGATGGTTATCTGGGAGGAGTTCGATCCTGTGACCGCCGAGGGCATGGACAGGTTGCTGGGGCGGCTGAACACCACCACAGGTTTGTTGGACCCGTGTCCCTCCTGGTTGGTTTCTACCTCCAGTGAGGTGACACGAGGCTGGCTCCAGGGCATTGTCAATGCTTCGTTGAGGGAGGGGTCGCTCCCTACCACCCTGAAAATGACGGTGGTGTGGCCTCTCCTCAAGAAGCCTGCCCTGGACCCAGCACTTTTGAATAACTATCGTCCAGTCTCCAACTTCCCCTTTGTGGCAAAGGTTGTGGAGAGTGTGGTGGCGTTTCAGCTCCCTCAGTACCTGGAGGAAACAATATATTTAGATCCCTTCCGATCGGGCTTCAGGCCCAGCACAGTACTGAAACAGCATTGGTCGCGTTGGTTGATGATCTCTGGAGGGCCCGTGACAGAGGTTATTCCTCTATCCTGGTCCTATTAGATCTCTCAGCAGCTTTTGATACTATCAACCATAGTATCTTATTGCAGCGGCTGGAGAGGTTGGGAATTGGAGTTACCGTCTTGCAGTGGTTCTCCTCCTTCCTCTCTGACTGCTTGCAATTTGTGTTGATGGGGGGGGAGAGGTCCACCCCTAGGCCCCTCATTGTGGGGTGCCTAAGGGGTTGGTCCTCTCCCCTCTCTTGTTCAACATTTATGTGAAGCCACTGGGGAAGATCATCCATGGTTTTGGAGTAAAGTGTCATCTTTATGCGGATGACACTCAGCTTTACATCTCTACCCCAACCACCCCAACGATGCTGTGGAGGTTATCTCCCAGTGCCTGGAGGCTGTGCGGGTGAGAACAGGCTTCGACTCAACCCTTCCAAGACTGAGTGGCTGTGGTTTTTCAGTATCCCGATATAGTCAGCTGACTCCATCGCTGGCTATTGGGGGTGAGATCTTAGCCCCCACAGAGAGGGCTCGCAATTTAGGCATCTTCCTGGATGTACGGCTGTCACTAGAAGATCATATTACGGCCGTCTCCAGGGAGGCTTTTCATCAGGTTTGCCTGATGTGCCAGTTGTGGCTCTTTCTCGATCGGGACGCCTTACGCACGGTCACTCATGCCCTGGTCACCTCCTGCCTGGATTACTGTAATGCCCTCTACATGGGGCTCCCCTTGGGGAGCACCCAGAGGTTGCAACTGGTACAAAATGCGGCCGCACGGGTGGTTATGGGGGCGTCTAGAAGCTCTCATGTGACGCCTCTCCTGTGCGAGCTGCATTGGTTGCCGGTGGCCTTCCGGGTGCACTTTAAGGTTCTGGTTTTGACCTTTAAAGCACTCCATGGCATCGGACCAGGCTATTTGCAAGACCGCATTCTGCCGGTAGTCTCCCACCAACACCTGTGCGCTCCCACAGGGAGGGCCTCCTTCGGGTCCCAATGGCCTCTATGTGCCGCCTGGTGACCCCGAGGAATAGGGCCTTCTCTGTGGGGGCACCCACTCTCTGGAATGGGCTCCCCCCTGAGTTGAGAACGACCACCGACCTGAGGGTGTTCAGGCGTGATTTGAAGACCTGGCTCTTTGAGCAGGCCGGCCTGGGCTGATCTTAATTGATTTTTAATGGGGTTTTAATTATGGTTTTAATGTTGGGGTTTTAGATTTGGAAGCAGCCCATATTTAATTCTATTTTAACTTTTGTATATGTGTTGTTTTAGTTGGCTGTGCACCGCCCTGAGTCCTTCGAGAGAAGGGCGGTATATAAATTGAAATAAATAAATAAATAAATAAATAAATAAATAAATAAATACTGAAACACTCAAGAGCACAGTTAGATCCCCTGGTGACATGATCAACCCAACTTCTACATTAGGCTGGTGCAGACACATCCTTTCCCCTCTTGCTCCTAGGCAGTTTTTTCCGTGTGATTCTGTTTTAGTAGAGGAAGGTGTCAATATCCAGCTTGAGTATCCAAATCAAAGTTCAGGATCATTTCAATTCTGAAAAGCTTATTTATTTTATTGAATACATAATGTGGCAATGGCAATGTAAAACTAATTGAATTTCTAAGGTACCAGTTCACAGTATTAACAATGAATTTCTCAGTCCAGCACCCCAGGCTTGTAAGCAAGTTCTGTTTGTTATGGGAACCATCTGCCTTCTTCACACCTGTTGATATCACCTTGAAAAGTGTAACAAACTTCCATGTAACTGCAGAAGTTTCATTTCTCCAAACTAAACCATTCGTAATCAACACCTCCTCCCCACTTACTCTAATGACAAGTTGAAACGAAGAGGCAAGTAGCTGCCCATGTTTCATTATTGATAGAAGGTTTCATTCTTTCAAAGTAGCCCTTCTTCCTGTACAATTTTCTGAGTGGATCCATGAATCAGAGAAATGGATCAATCTGAACAGCTGAACAGCATCTGTGGAGACTTGTATGGTAAAGTGAAAAGGTGAGAGCCAGCTGATTGTTTCTTGTTTAGCCTCCTTACCCTCTGCCCCCCTGCCAACACAAATTGCGAGCGGTCAGAGAGGAAGGAGGAGAACCACCACAAAAACAGTGCCTCCCACCCCCAACCCCCCCAACCGCCGCAAGTTAAAACACAGTGCAAATACAATCTTTAAAAACAATTTTAAAAAATTAAATAAAGTGGCTAAAAGATAAAAACTCAATCGAGACTATAAAAGACTAAAAACGAATTAAAACCAATTTAAAACCCTATAAAACCCTAGGCCAGACCGGCTTGATGAAATAGGTATGTTTTCAACACGCGCCGGAAGGCCAAAAGGTCAGGGATGGTCCTCATCTCTGGGGGCAATTCATTCCAGAGGAAGGGTTCCCCCAAGGAGAAGGCCCGCACCCTCGGGGTCGCCAGCCGTCCAGCTGGCGGCACCCTGAGGAGACCCGCCCTATGGGAGTGCACTGGGCAATGGGAGATCGATGATGGCAGTAGGCGGTCCTGTAAGTACCCAGGTCCCAAGCCATGGAGCGCTTTAAAGATGGTCACTAATACCTTGAATCGCCACCTGAAGGCTACCGGGAGCCAATGCAGCTCACGCAAGAGTGGCGTAACATGGGAGCTCCGAGAAGCCCCCAAAACCACCCGTGCAGCTGCATTTTGCACCAACTGGAGCCTCCGGGTGCTCTTCAAGGGGAGCCCCAGGTAGAGAGCATTGGCATAGTCTAGGCAGGAGATAACAAGGGCAGATGTGACCATGTGAAGTGCATCACAATCCAGAAAGGACTGCAACTGGTAGATCCTACGGACCTGACAAAAAGCCCCCCTGGCGACGGCCGCTATATGATCTTCTAATGGACAGCCCTACGTCCAGGAGGATGCCCAGATTGTGTGCCCTCTCTGTGGGGCAAGAATTTCCCCTCCCACAAGCCAGTGATGGAAACTAACTGGCTGTATCGGGGTGCCGGAAGTACAGCCACTCAGTTTTGGCTGGGTTTGAGCTGAAGTCTGTTTCGCCCCATCCAACCCTGCACAGCCTCCAGGAACCGGGTCATCACTTCCATGGCTTCGCTGGGGTGGCCTGGAGTAGAAATGTACAGCTGAGTATCATCAGCATACTGATGAAACTCTACCCCAAAGCCACGGATGATCTCACCCAGCGACTTCATATAAATGTTGAACAGTGGGGGCGAGAGCACTGACCCTTGAGGAACCCTACAAATCAGGGGCCTCGCGGTCGATCTCTGCCCCCCCTGCCAATACAAATTGCGAACGGTCAGAGAGGAAGGAGGAGAACCACCACAAAACAGTGCCTCCCACCCCCAACTCCCTCAACCGCCGCAATAAGATACTGTGGTCGACAGTATCAAAAGCCGCCGAGAGATCTAATAGGAATAACTTCTTAATAGGAATAACCTCTGTCACGGGCCCTCCAGAGATCATCCACCAATGTGACCAAAGCCGTCTCTGTGCTGTTTATTTTGAGAGGTGGTTAAACCTGCCAGTATACCCAATTGCCAAAACTCACCTCTTGCCCTAGAGGTCCAATCCTGCCTACATTAAGGAAAACAATAAGATGACATTTTTCCATCAGCTGCTGATATTTGATAGAAAAGGAGGGAAACAAAGCCAGGATCAATTCCTGTCCTTGATGTTTCCCATAAAGGACATTATCCAAAGGTATCTGTCACAACTTCAGTTCTTCTTTTTCATATACATGTCACATTGGTACACGTAAGCATTTAAGCAATGGAACCTCAACATCACAACACACACTTTATCCCTTCGACAAACAATCATCCACACAGAACAAAAATAACGCCCTTTGCTGGAAATCATCCTCTTTTTACGACACCATAATTATTTGTGGGATAAAATCTGGGCAATTGAATGGAGCAGTTTACTGGCTGGATGCCTTTTCCTGTCACCAATGCAGATTTTATTCAATAGATATATTCTCATTGTGCCAGAGATAGCAATATCTGTCTTTACCTAGGATCGAACTCACAGCCTCCTGACTGTGAGGCGAGAGCTCCATCTCTAGGCCACTGCATCACCCAAATGCTCTTCGCTGGAAATATGTGGGTAGAAATCATTAGTGGGGAGTAGCAAATTTTATGTTGATATAATTTTCTGCTAGCTCAAGGACTGGTGAGTAACACATTAACTCATCCACAAGGAAGATTCCAGAGAGAGAAGTATCATTTTTTCAAAGAGAAGAATAAAAAATTAGAAGCATCATTGAATAAGAATGACCGAGTGGTGTAATAATGCTTGGCACCAGTCTACACTCCAAAGGCAGTTTGGGACTCTAAAGTTGGCGTATTGTTCAATTTATCATCTTCTTAGATGCGTTTTCTTTTAACAAGGGACTATAACATCTTATCACTCAGCAATATCTACAGTATAAAGTGATATTTAACATGGACAGATGGTGCTTAAGATGCATCATGGCAAACTGACTTTGTTCTGAATTTGCCAATGTTAGGAAGAAGGACATTCCCAACTATTGTGTTGTGATCGACAACAGTATTATGAATGCAGAGATGCTCTAGAATAAAGATACTCTAGAATAAAGTCATTACACTGTATACGGTGTCTCCCTAATGTAATGAAATCTGATTCAAAGGAAGACCATTGACTTCTTGATATTGTACTACATTTCGGAGAATAATCTCTGATTACAAAACCACCAGTTTAATATAAATTTGAGGGAATCAAAGTAGCAATACAATAGTACCTAGACTTATATACTGTTTCACAGTATTTTACAGCACTCTCTAAGCAGTTCACAGAGTTATTGCCCCCAACAATCCTGGTCCTCATATTATTGGCCTTGGAAGGTCAGAAGGCTGAATCAACACTGAGGCCCCATCTGGATTGAACTCCAGGCTGCATTTAGTAATAGCAATATCCAGGGGTGGGCTGCTGCCTGTTCGCATTGGTTTGGTGCGAACCGGATGTTAATTTCATCGAATTGGTAGTTGCAATGACTTTCTGACCCTGCCCACCTCACCCCACCCCTCCCAGGAGTCTCCACAAAGCCCATTTGGATCCCAAGTAAGTGCAGAGCCCGCTGGAGGCTCGTGGAGGGAGAAAACTGGGTCTCCCAGAGGCTCCAGAAATCCGGAGTCTGGGGAGGTGTTTTTTGCCCTCCTGGAGGCTCGAGGAAAGCCTCCGGGGCCCGGGTAGGGCACAAACAGGCCTCCTGAAAGTTCTGCAAGGCCTGAAATGGGACCTGTTCCCAGCCTCCACAAGCCTTTGGAGCCCAGGGTGGCCCTTTTGCCCTCCCAGAGCTCAAGAAAAAGCCTTCCAAAGCCCTGGGAGGGTGAAAATGCCCCCCTGCAAGAGGCCAGCTAGGCCGCGGCCACCATGGCCACGCCCACCCAGAAACTGGGCAGAGAACCAGTTGCTAGTTTTTTTTAAACCATCCCTTGGCCGAATGGGCAGCGATGTCAGAAGCGGTGACAGGCAGCTTGAGCTCTTCAATCAGGAAAACGGCATTTGTTGGTGCTGGGTCCTCAACTGGAACTGGCAGGGGACAATGACTGAGGGCATCTGCATGGCCAAGCGTTTTTCCGGAGTGGTGGACCAGTGTATATGAATATGCAGCCAGAAAAACGGTCTACCTGGTCATCCTTGGGGATAAAATCTGGGGAGTTTGTTTAGTGCCAGATAAAATTCCTAACAAGGGCTTGTGATCTGTTATCAGTTCAAAATGATGACCGTAGAGAAAGTCATGGAATTTCTTTACTGAAGCAACTGCAGCCAAGGCCTCCTTGTCAATTTGACTATAGTTGCGTTCAGTGGAGGATAGTGTCCTTCAAAAGAAGGCAATAGGTGCTTCTGCACCATTTGGCAGTCTGTGACTCAAAACAGCCCCTATTCCAAAATGGGAAGCATCTGCAGCTAGAACTAGTGGTAAATTCTTGTTGAATTGTATTAACACAGGTTTGGACGTGAGCAGCGATTTGACTTCCTTGAAGGCAAGACTTTCTTTTGGCCCCCAGTGCCATGGTGTCTGCTTGTCTAGGAGCCTGTGAAGAGGCTCTGCAATTGAAGCTTTATGGGGCAGGAACGAAGCATAGAAATTTAGAAGTCCCAGAAAAGATTGGAGCTCAGTCTTATTAGTAGGAGTGGGAGCTTCACGAATGGTCTTCACTTTAGACTCTGTTGGGTGAATACCCGAGGCGTCAATTTTGTAACCTAAAAATTCCACTTGTGGAGTGGCAATGGTGCATTTTTCTCTTTTTAATTTAAGACCTGACTTTTTAAAACGTTCAAGGACACTTCTGACTCTCTGTAGCAATTGAGTTTGATTGTTGGCAGATATAAAAATGTCATCAAAATATGGTACAATGCCTGGTAACCCTTGCAAAATCCTTTCCATTAGAGACTGGAAAATTCCAGGGGCTACACTAACTCCAAATTGTAGGCGTGTACATTTAAAAGCGCCTCTGTGTGTCACTATGGTTTGCAGTTCTGCAGTTTTGTCATCAACAGGGAACTGTTGATAAGCCTGTGACATATCTAGCTTTGCAAAAATGGAGCCAGGCTCAAGGGAATGGAGTAAATGTTGCACAATGGGGACCGGATAAGCGCTTACTTGCAAATATCTATTTATGGTCATTTTATAGTCAGAACAGATCCTCAAATTGCCGTCCTTCTTTAGAAGTGTCACTATTGGGGTCTCCCATTTGGAAAAATCTGTGGGTTGTAGTATGCCTTGTTTAATTAATCTGTCTAGTTCCTTGTCAAGTTTAGGACAAATTGCAAAATGTATCCTGCGGGGTTTTAAACGGATTGGTACTGCTTGAGGGTCTACCTTGAAGGATATTGGGGTTCCCACATAGCAGCCTAGGCCTTCGCTAAATACATCAGCATATTCCCTGATCAGGGAGTCAACTTCTGAATTTGCAATGGTGTGGATTCCACCTATGTGGAGGCCCAGGGCAGGGAACCAGTCTAATCCCAATAGGCTTGGGAGGGCGCCATCCACTATCACTAAAGGCAAGTGACCCTTAAAATCTTGAAAATGAATTAGAAACTTGCCTTTTCCGATGACAGGAATGGTTCTGCCTTGGTAGTCCCGTAGAGTCAGATTGCAGCCTGGAATCTTCTTTCTTGTTACTCTGGGAAGCAGTTGCTTCAAGGTGCCCCACGAGATGATGGATAGCGCAGAGCCGGTGTCTACTTCCATTCTGCACGGTCTACCTTCTATAGAAACAGTGACACTAATTTTGTTAGAACTATTTTTTGGTATCTTAGCTTGGTAGCATGTGCAGCAATCCTCGATTTGTCTTGGATATTGTATGACTTTCTGAGGCCTTTGAGGCTAGTTAAAAGTCTTTCCTGCCTGACATATTCTTGCCAAATGACCCTTCTTTTGGCATCTTAAGCATATGGCATTCCTGGATCTGCAGGATGCCCTGAGATGGTTGCCCCCACAGCTTAAGCAGGTAGGCTTTATTCGTGGAGGTTGATTTACAACCTGTCTGTACTCCCTTATATTAGGGTTGGGCTGTCTGAGGCGATTTATCTCAGTAGCCTCTTCTAAACCTTCCTTTGTGGAGGCTTCATCAAAATGCACTGTTGGGTTATCTAGTCTAATTGGATTTCCCTGTATTTCAGCTGCTGAGAGTGCTGATAGCTCAGCAGCCTGGGATTCTTCTATGGCTTGTTTTTAGGTTAGGTCCCCTTTAGCTAGTAGTCGTCTTTGCAGCTTGGGGTCCCTAACTCCACAGACAGCTGATCTAACAGCATATCTTCTAGGTAATCCCTGAATCCTCAGTGTAAGGCAGCTGTTCGTAGTGCTGCCATGTAGTCACTAATGGTTTCTCCCTCAGTCTGGGTGCGCCTTCTAAAGGCATGGCATCTGGCAATTCTAGAAGGCTTAGGGGAGTAATGGTTGGAGAGAATTTTTTGCAATTCTTCCCAGGGAATAGTCTTAATAGATCGTGGAGCCAATAATGCTATTGCGGTGTCAAATACCGTGGCTCCGCAAAAGCTTAGAAAATAAGACTTTTTTCTATGCTCAGAAATGTCAATAAGGTCTTTAGCATCTAAAAAGCAGTCAAACCGATTCCTGTATGATTCCCATGTCTCTGCCGTCGGTCTGAAAGGCGGGAATGCAGGATTTGAAGTCATCTTTCCCTCAGCTGTGCTGCTTCTCCTGAGGCGAGTTAAAAATCGTGCTTCGCGAACGGTGATAGCAACTCTGTAGCGATTTCAGCTCTTGGTTAATGTCTTCGCTCTTTGTCCTTTTTGCCTTGCTTGCCTCTATTAAGGATCCCGCCCTCATCGCCCGTGTTGTAGAGCGGCGGTAATCACTTGAGGCAGACAACAAGGCAAAAGGTTCAGCTCTTACTTTATTTAACAAATAAAGGGTTACGCTATTGCCGCTCTAACATGGCAGCCAGCTAGAGCGGCAACAGCTGATGCCATTTGATAGCTCCTTTATAGCTGGCTGTCAAACGGCATCAACAAATGGGAGACGTCCGTGCTTCCCACTTAAAGCACGGACCTGAGTGGAAACTGCAGTCAATACACAACAGGAAACTGCCTTTGTATTTAACCAGACATCATTTTAAAGCTTTACAAATGAATGATCACAACAACAGCATTGAAAAACACATCTCCAGGTTCCACATTCACTTTTACTGCCTCCCCACTTGGTAAATCCCTAAATTATCTTTTCCTGAAAAGAGTGGCATGTTGTCTTCATTAAGGCCAACAACTTATTTCCACAACTTCAGGTGGTCCCTGAAAGCTGAGGTTGGATGTCATGCTATTGAAACAGGAGAAAACATTAGCATAAGAGCAGATTATCAGTAGTTATTCTCTGAAGCAAAATAGAATCAGTCAGAATTGAATGAATTATTTGGGTAACAACTAAGCTGATTATTCTGGAGTGTTTGGTCCCAGCTGTTCAGAAATTACACTGACATGTCATGAAGTAATTGCTCTGAAAAGTCTTGTCTCTTCTTCTTTTCCCCTCATTTGAATAACATTTTCAATGCTACAATTTATTAACAAAAGCTCAGTACAACCAGCGAAGATAGGTTTTATTCAAAATGGGGAGACTATTATTGTGTAGCTTTTAAAAGTATGTGATATGGAAATTTCCTTCTATTATACCACACACACACACACACACATACACCTACCACACACATTTCAATCTAATACAAAAGAATATTTTTTTGAATGCATTGGATGAGTTTCTTCCTTTCTTTATTCTTTTATTCATTAATTCTATACTTTTTTAAAAAAAGAAGACATAGCCAACTTTATAAAATTTGTACTTGTATTGATAAGAAGCTACACAAATAATATGCAAATTTATATTTTGTTTTGTCCTCATCTTTGATAGTACAAGTGTTGTAAGTCACCCTGGGGGACATTTCAGTAGGCAGCATATATATTTTAAATAACTTAATCAGTAGGAGTGATATAAGCCCTAATGGGTAAATGCTTCTAAAGTATTCTTAAAACATATTTATTATCTTTGTTGACTGCTGCTTTACTTCAATTTCTTTGTAAAAAAAATGGGGATCTTACTGGATAGTACTGCTATGCATCACTTTGGAATCGGAAGGAAAGAGATGCCAAAAATCACTTGGGATTCACATCATTCAATGGAGCTGCATCTTTTCTACAGATAGTAGATAGTAGATCTCGTAGCTGTCAATTTTTCAGCTGGTGTTGGCTTTTGTAACATCATGTTTTCTCAAGAACTGCCACAGTTGCTGCAGCAATGAGATGGGTACATATACATTAAATATTTAAATAAATAAAATATCATAAATGTAGTGGGGTAGTATATGAGCAGATCCATGCAATGTGACATTTTGTTACTGACACATGGAAATTGTGTCAGTGTGCAGATTTTTTTAAATGCTGTTCAAGATTCTCTTTCTTCTTCCATGTCTAGATCAACTTTACAGTGCCAGAATGAAGCTACCTTCTTGGCTTTGTCATTGGCCCAAAATAAGTCCTTGAAACATTGCTACATGTTTCTGGTAGTAACCAACATACTATGTCTCTCTTCACATTCAAATAGCATGTGTTATCCACTAAGAGTCTGCATTGAGCATATTGGTTTTTACATTTAACAAAAAGCTACCTATGTGACAATCAAGCCCACCTTGCCTGTTTAAATTAAACAAAGACGTAGCTGATCTCCTAAAAGCATCAGATACATTCCCTTGTCTATGTCTATCATGTTTTCCTAAGCCTAAACAAACCAAGTACCCTGCCTGACAGAATTGATAGCATAGAATCATCATGCACTCAATAGAAAAACGCTTAGCAATACGTTTTGAAACAAGAAAGCCTAATTTCTCTTGAAAAAAAATACAGCACTGATAAGCAACTACCTATCAGCTCAAAATCAAATCCCAACCCAACAACCACTACCACAACTATTACCTCAACTACCGTAGAACGTGATCAGAAACATCCAAATACCAACTAATTTGGTCTTGAAGACACCAACGAATCAGATGACCTCACCAAAGTTCGTAATATCATAAGTAACTCAAATACAAACAAACATCTCTCCTGAAGATATCATTTGGCCCTGGGTACAAAGACAATGACGGCTCTGTGGCCGCAAATTTTGTAGAGTTGTTGCAAAAATGAGTCCAGCAAATGCATATCATTTATACAATAAATGCCATTGCAAAAAACAATCCCCACCACAAAAAACTTTCATTCAAGACCAGACATATCTATACTGCAAAGAATCCACTCCTATGAACTCCACAATGAACTCAAAAGATGTCTAGACAATGGAGAAAAGGATCTCTACATTGACTACCACGCAGATTGTATCAAAAGTAGTCACAGAACCTACCACTCCACATCCAACCCTATCTCATCCAACCCATCATCACTCAAAACTAGGCACGCAGGCCCCTAACTACCTCAATTCCAACTGCAACTGGGCCTTAAATGCAAGCTACTCAATGCAAGAAGCCTTGTGAAAACAAATACCTGAACTTCTCCTCTACTAAATATGGCTAAATTTAACATCTATTTGTCTGTGAAACATGGTTCATGCATCTCTCCCTGACGCCATTACCACAGTAAGATACTATCATGTTTACCGATCAGATCGTGAAATCACATAGCTGAGGTGGTGTTGCTATCTTCTATAACGTCCTTATATCTAAAAATATCCAAGTTACTCAGGAGTTTGCTCTTCCTGAGACCATCATCTGTGAACTGTCCTTAATATCACATTTCGATTCTTACTATGTTTATTAGAGCCCCTGATGTATGACATTGAACATGTAACAAAAGTTAAATTCACTACTAACCATGGGCAACATCCTGCCCACACACTTTATCTTTCTTGGTGACTTCAATCTACCTCACATTAATTGACCCTAGACCGAATGTAAAATGAACCATACATGCAACCTTCTACAATGCTGTTACAAATCTGGAACTGGAACAACTAGTACCACATTACTGACTTAACAACTGCCTCGATCTCATCTTCGGCAATAGTTTGAATTTGAATTTAATTTATGGAATCCAACAGTGACCACAGCATGATTGACTTTTGTCTCAACATACGTCCACACAAAAATTAACAACAACGATGGGATTTCCAAAATATAACTTCAAAAAAGGCAACTATGATCTTATTAGAAAAACGATCTCTCCTCCCTGATTGGAAATTTCTATCACTGGATGCAATACCGTTTGAAGACCATTAACATATTTTACTTTGAAGTCAAAAGACGTCATCACACTATATGTACCAATAACAACCTCCAAAAACCAGACAAAACAGATTATCCATAACAATAAGGAAGCTTCAATCCAAAAAGAGATCACTTTGGTGGAAAAACAAATCTGGTCATGTTGCCAACTTCAAAAGCCGATACAAAAATTTTATGCCACCAGATAAAGAGTGAATGCACCAATTATCACATTAAACAAGAGGAAAACCTTCTATGCATCAATTCCACCTGTGCTTTCTACAATTTTATAAACAACAAACTAAAAGACTCAAGGTCCATCCCACCCCTGAAAGGACCTAATGGTAAAAACTGCAATGATGACATCATTAAAGCCAACCTCTTTAACACATTCTTTGGCTCAGTATTTGTAAACAACAATGGATCATGCCCAGTATTTCCTAGTCGAACCCACAGACAACTACAATGATCTAATACATATCGATTTTACAGAAGACAATGTCGAAAAAGCACTACACAATCTAAAACCATCTCATTAGACCAGACGGAATATGTGCCTACTTCTTAAAAAAGCTACCACTGCCATAGCCGAACCTCTAAGCATAATCTTTGAAAAATCTTTCAGGACCCAGCTCTTGCCAAAACTATGGTCACAAGCCACGGTCATCCCCATCTTCAAAAAGGGAGACCCCAGCCTAGTTGAAAATTACAGACCAATCTCTTTATGCTACGTCACCATGGAATCAATTATTAACCAATCCATTATCCTCATTTAGAGACAACAATCTACTCTATAATAAACAATTTGTTTTCAGAAAAAAACGATCCTTGCAATCTGCAACTCTTACACTGCAAAAACATATGGACTACAAAATTTGAACAGGGCAAAGCAATAGACACAATCTACATAGACTTCTGTAAAGCCTTTAATTAAGTGGTACATGACAAACTACTCCTAAAACTAAAATCTTATGGTATCTCAGGACACCTGCATAACTGGATAGAAGCATTCCTGTCAAACAGACAAGTGGTTCAAAATTGGGAGCGTCCTATCAAATTCTGTACCTGTCAACAGTGGTGTCCCCCAAGGCAGTGTCCTAGGACCAACCTCTCTTCATACTCTACATAAATGACCTCTGTGATCATATTAAGAGCAACTGCGTCCTCTTCACTGATGATGTAAAGCTAGTTCAACACCACAGCAATACTGCTACCCTTCAAAAAGATCTTGACTATGTATCAGAATGGTCAAACAAATGGCAACTTCAATCTTAACAAACAATGTTCTGTCTTATATATTGGCCAAAAAAAAATATCAGAAAATAAAATACATGAATAGTCAAGATCTTGTTGATGATCCAAACTGTGTCAAAGACCTTGGAGTACTCATATCTAATGATCTAAGTGCTACAGCCCATTTTAACTACATAGCCAAAAAGGCATTAAGAGTTGTTAACCGAATCCTACGTAGCTTTTTCTCTGGTAATATCACACTAATAACTAGGCATATAAAACATTTGCTAGACCAATATTCGGATACGCCTCATCTGTCTGGAACAACATTACATATCTGATATTAACACAGTTGAGAAAGTCAAGAAATATTTCACAAGAACAGTTCTCCACCCCTCTACTCGTTGCAGAATGCCACCAGATTTGAAATTCTAGACCTAGAAAACCTAAAACTATGCCACCTTCGGTCCAATTAAGTATCGTATATAAAATCATACATTGCAATGTCCTACTGTCAATGAATACTTCAGCTTCAACCATAACAATACAAGGAGCACACAATAGATACAAACTCAAGGTTAATCACACCAACCTTGATTGCAGGTAAATATGACTTCAGAAACAGAGTGATCAATGTCTGGAATACTCTGCCTGACTTGTGGTTTCTTCCCCAAAACCCCAAAAACCTTTAACCTTAGACTTTTACTATTGACCTCACCCCTTTCCTAAGAGGTCTGTAGGGAGCGTGCATAAGCGCACCAACGTGCCTACTGTCTCTGTCCTATTGTTTCTCTATTTTTCGTTATATGTATCCTGTATTCGTAACTATGTTATTACTCATACCTATTATCTTGTAAGCAACTGACTACCAAATAAAATAAAATAAATAAATAAATTTAGGCACTCCAAGTCTCAAGCTATTCAGGGTCCTCCAAGTAGTATAACGGTGGCCAGCATATCCTCCTTTTAATGTTTTTCCATGATCAATGGTCTCCTTCCCATCTTTTAATTCAATTTGTTCTTGTATACTTTCAAGGACATTTATTTTACCATAAAGATGTTTCTGATGGAGGGTTCAGAATTTGTTTCAGATCTGAGTCAGCAGGCTGTTCAGTCTTTTTGGTATGACAATCAATAACCACTGAGACCACCAGAGCCAACTTATGTCACAGTCTTTCAACTTCCATTTTCAGATCTTATACCTTGGGATCTTCTTTTATTATTATCAAGTCAACTTGCTGGCTCCATTGTGACATCACAAACTGAATCCAAGGAAGAACTCAGCTTCCAAACTCATTTTAATGGATGGTCAAATAAGCACTGATATGGGTAGCACATTTTGGGTGGGGAAAATGAAATCATAAAATCTGCCCATCTCTCTTCATTTTGGCTTACCCATAGGAAAGAATCCTAGGATCATTATCATTATCTCATTGGTTCACCTTTTCATTTATCACCAGTAGCTAGGGCAGGCAAGATAATTTAATAAGAAAATAAATCATTCCTTTAATAAACATTGGCAGGGCCAGGGTGTCCTTTCAAATCAAAGTTGACTCCTGACAACTGCCTGGAGGACTAGTCACTGTAATTTTCGGAAGTGGTTTGCCATTGCTTCCTTACTTACTAGTGAGAGAGTTTGACTGGCCCAAGGCTAACCAGCTGATTACAGTTTTCTGGTTTCTTGCCTGGTGTCTTAAATCACTACACCAAACTGGCTCTCTAAAACACAGATAGGGACAATAGAATCAGAAGTGAAAACTGTTATTGACCCATTCCATTCATTTTGTTTCTCTTTTAACAACTGTAACAATTGTAAAGGTAAAGATGAGCACAATGCTCATTTCCATATCATGTTAGAAGGAAACAGCATTGTCCAAAGACAATTTCCATAGTCATGTGGCTTGTATGACTATAAGCTCAGGCGCATGGAATATTGTTACCTTTCCACTGAAGTGGTACCTATTAATCTACTTGCATTTGCATGCTTTCAAACTGCTAGGTTGGCAGGAGTTGAGTTATGTAATTGTGCTCACCCCATTATATGAAAATCGGGGTCCCAAATGTGGGGAGTCAACTCTCCAACTAAAGCTCAGCATCTTTAACTGCTGAACCATCATGGTCTCTCTAACAACACTACTGAATGAATATTCTACATCCTTACCATTAACTTTATTCTTAATTCGAAGACTTCTTGATGTTTCTGAAAGCAGTTTAACCTTGAAAATATTGCTGACCTCATGGAGAAAAAAATAAAATAAAATAATGGTGGTTTACTTAGAAAGCAATAATTAATTTTCCACAGAGAGTGAAATCACTTGGCCTAAAGCGAAATCCTTCTGACATTATTAAATGTCACAGTGCAATTTAAGCACAATTATTAACTAATTCACACAATAAATCTCATTAGTTTCTAGAGGCTGTAGGAATAAAAAGAAAAGGGAAAGTGCTGTACTTGAATTTCATCTCAGCTTTCTTAAATAAAAAGTACATCTTATGTATATTCATATATAAGTTCATATACGTATTCCCATTCCTATATAATTTACAGGCATATACATATGATTATACATGACTGATCATTTTTATGATAGAGAAGCCAACTGGTGAAAACAGTCTTCTGTGCCATGTAAAATCATGAATGGCATAACATAAGTGGCAGCTTTGTTTTTTTTTCCTCTACTGTTGTCATTATTATTAAGCCGAACAATCTTATAAATAATTAATACTAATATCATTGCCAAAAACTGTGGAATTATATAGGGGCTGCAAACTGTCTCAAATAGTTCCATCCACCCAGTCCAATGCTTTAAATTCATGTCACACTTAAGGCAGAATTTAGTAATAAAATGCAAATAAACACAAACTCTTGGATTATTGCTAGTTTCACAAATAAATTTTGCACAATTACAAGGTCAGCCCACTTTTATGATCTCATGAGATTTGGATTAATTACAAAAAACATGGGGGCAGAGGTGGTATTCAGCAGGTCCTAACCAGTTCTGGAGAATTGGTAGTGGAAATTTTGAGTAGTTCAGAGAACCAGCAAATAGCACCTCTGACTGGAGATTTTACAGTATCTTCCCCTGCCATGCTCACCAAGCCCACAGAACTGATAGTATAAAACTTTGAATCTCGCCATTGCATGGAGGCCTAAACAAACTATGTTTTAAGATAGCATGAAAATGCCTAGAAACTGAGAATGGAACTAATGCAAAGGACTAAAACATTCAAAATGCATGAAGTCAACATGAATTGTTAATTATTTGAGATTCATTTGAGTTGTCCTGCAACTGAAATTTTTATAAGCTACCCCTCCCCCATCCTGAGAGATAATTGGTCATGACCGGAAGCATGATAAGCTTTATGAAGCATCAGCCAGTCATTGTTCCAGCCAACCAATCAGGTCCTTAAAGAGAGACTGTCATTTGAATGTTTATAGGTATATAAGAACTTTGCTGGGTAAAGGCAACTTAGAGAAGAAGTTAGGCAATTCATCTAAGTAAACTGAAACTAAATTATGGCTGCCATTAGCAAAAGAAAAAGGGGAAACCAAAGATCACCTATAAGGAAGAACCCCCGAAAACAGATCAGAGGGAGAAAGATCCAGGCCAAACGTGGGAGAAAGGCAAAATCAAGACAAGTTGCAAAGTACGTGAAGAAAAACTCCAGAAAAAAGAGTCCATACAAATGTAAGAAACTGCCCTTAACCAAAAAGGCTAGAGGAATCCTTAGTTCTTGTGTGGAAGGACTCTGCGAGGCAATATCCTCTGAAGCTGACCGCTTGAGGAAGGAAAAATGTGAACCCCAAATTAGCCACAAAGTTCTACTAACTGCCTTAGAAAAGTCTTTGTCAAAGAAAAAAAATCAGGCACTCGGTGACCCCAGGAGTCAAGAATATAAAAAGGAAGAAACAGTCTTCTGTAGATGTTGTCAAAAAGGGGTCCAGCCACTCTGAACAGCAAGCTGAGCCAAACCAGAAACTCCCAAAGCAACGCAAGCAATCAACTTCCTCAGTTACTGAATGAGGGTCCATAAAAAAAAATTCTCCCTTCATTTCTAGGACACAATAAGAAAAGGAAAAAGAAAAAAAAAATCAGAACGAAATGGAAGGGAGAAAACCAGCCTGATGCTTGTCCTTCAAATGTGATAACTTGGATGTATGGTATTGCCTAGAGATGTCAACTTTATGACCCCTTGATTGGGAGAAGAGCCACCAATATTTGGAGGATATTCTAAAAAAAACTTCTTGTGACAACTCAGATGCCAGATTTTGAATGAATGTTCCATCTGAATGGTGAGACACTCATTCATGGCAAGAGCAATCAATGATATCTGAGCCATTTGGCAAATACTGTCTTTAAAATATCTCCTAAGGGCAATAAAAATCTTCATCTTGGCAATCAAATCCAACAACTATTTCAATAGCAGTTTCTTGAGTTTGGATTTACACATTTATTGGGGAAAATGTGGAGTGGGAATATCTTGTGAGCATGCATCACTTTGAAACCAATAATACAGATTTCTTACAATCCACAGGTATGACATAAGCAAAAGGTTGATTACAAATTTATTGCTCAATAATTTTTTTCAACCATTTTTATCACTTTAGCATTAGGAGTCAATAATATGAGTTTACTAAAACTATGTAAAATGCTAGTAAAGAAGGTACATATTTTTGAGTTTTCAAAAGTACTTCATCAGAGAAGATATTACAAAAGTAGTGGTAATGGGAGAATTTAAAAATTAAAATCAAATAGTTAATGGTCTGTTGGATACTTTTAGGTTCTCTTTGTTTCTTTTCTTCCTGCAGATGTTTCATTATGTGGTTGGGTAACATTCCCCATACACTGATGAAGTTACCCAGCCTGATAATAAAACGTTTTCAAGAAAAGCTAGCTCAGTTAACATCAAGAACCAAATAATGCAACTCTGAGCTACATATTATCTACAATTGTAGCTCATGGTCTGTAATTTAACATCAGTTTATGGAGAGAGGTATAGGATAGAATAGAATAGAATAGAATAGAATTTTTTATTGGCCAAGTGTGATTGGACACACAAGGAATTTGTCTTGGTGCAAATGCTCTCAGTGTACATAAAAGAAAAGAAACATTCATCAAGAGTCAAGAATCATCAGGTACAACACTTAATAGTTATAGGGTATAATAAGCAATCAAATCATACTAGGAAACAGTCAATATAAATCGTAAGGATACAAGCAACAAAGTTACAGTCCCACAGTCACAAGTGGTAGGGGATCGGCAATAAGGAGTGATGAGAAGATTAATAGTAATAGTAATGCAGACTTTGTAAATAGTTGGACAGAGTTGAGGGAATTATTTCTTTAGCAGAGTGACGCCATTCGGGAAAAACTGTCCTTGTGTCTAGTTGTTCTGGTGTGCAGTGCTCTATAGCATCGTTTTGAGGGTAGGAGTTGAAACTGTTTATGTCTGGGGTGTGAGGGGTCTGTAAATACAGTATTTTCACAGCCCTCTTTTTGACTTGTGCAGTATACAGGTCCTCGATTAAAGGCAGGTTGGTAGTAGTTGTTCTTTCTGCAGTCCTAATTACACTCTGAAGTCTGTGCCTGTCTTGTTGGGTTGCAGAACCCAACCAGACAGTTATAGAGGTGCAGATGACAGACTCAATAATTCATCTGTAGAACTGTATCAGCAGCTCCTTGGGCAGTTTGAGCTTCTGAGTTGGCGCAGAAAGAACATTCTTTGTTGTGCTGTTTTGATGATGTTTTTGATGTTAGGTGTCCATTTGAAGTCATGTGATATAGTAGAAACTAGAAATTTGAAGGTCTCTACTGTTGATACTGTGTTGTCTAGTATTGTAAGAGGTGGTAGTATGGGAGGGTTTCTCCTAAAGTCTACCACCATTTCTATGGTTTTGAGTATATTCAACTCCAGATTGTTCTGGTTTAACAGTTTAACAGAGTTGGAAGGGACCTTGTAAGTCATCTAGTCCAACCCCCCGCCCAAGTAGGAGATCCTAGATCATTTCTGACAAATGGCAGTCTAATCTCTTCTTCAAAGTCTCAAGGGATGGCATTCCCACAACTTCCGGGGGCAAGCTGTTCCATTGGTTGATTGTTATTTCCAGGTTGAATCTCTCCTTATTCAGTTTCCATCCATTATTCCTTCTCTGGTCTTCAGGTGCTTTGAAAAACAGGTGGATCCCATCCTCTCTGTGGCAGCCCCTCAAATATTGGAAGGTTGCTATCATGTCTCTCCTGGTCCTTATCTTCACTAGACTAGCCATACCGAGTACTTGCAACCATTCATGTTTTAGCCTCCAGTCCCCTAATCATCTTGGTTGCTCTTCTCTACACTTGTTCTATAGTCCCAACATCTTTTTTATAGTGTGGTGACCAAAACTAGAAGCAGTATCAGTAAGAATTATTGTTGTCAGATTATTTTTGCCACATGAAGATAAAGAAGATAGTTGTTCACACAGATAATATTAGTGCCCTATCGATGTCCAGCCATCATCTTGGCTTGGCAAAGCATATAAATAAATTTAGATTTCATTCTATGACCAGTGATAGAGAATAACTTGGTTTGGTTCTACTATGTATAAAATTAATTAACCCAAACTATGAAGAATTCCCTATTGATGTATCTCCACTTGAGAAGTAATGCCAGATTTATACTACTGAACTAGGCCTATACTACTATCTCAGAGTTATTTTATTTTATGTTGTTCTGTGATTGATGTGTCTGGAGAGAATTGTGATCAATTGTACCACATTTCACATCAGGAAGGACCTGATCACTAACCAAAGAAAACAACAGAAGGAATTATTTAAAGCAATATATGGCATAGTCCTGTCAAAATCAATCTTGGAAAGAGCTAAATTTGCAGTGCCAGAGCAGACTGATATGCACTTAAAGGACATGGCAGATTGAGAGTCCTCAGGAGTTTGGTTTTCTTCTGACCTGATAACCCCTTTTTCTTGGCATATGTACACTATCTAAGATGAGGAGCAGGGATGTAAAACTTCCATATTTTTTGTCCATTTTTTTTTTAAAAGTACTAAATAAATAGGAAAATTGCAAGGAAACAGTATGTAGAAACTTTCACACCCTTGTAACTGCAGCTGTAGCTGTCGACCCTTGTCAGTTCCAGTAAGCACACCAGGAATCCAGATTGATAAATATATTGCCGTTCTTTAAAATGTTAAATTGTTCTCTTTTAGTAAAAAATAATTTCATACATGCCAACTTAAAGTTTAAATTGGTTGAGTTTGGTGCACTATAAGATTTCACTCTGAAGCTTTCTGGTACTCAGGCCAAAAATTCTGAAATAATTTCTGTTGTGGTGTGGACACCACAATATTCAGAGCTGGTATCCATCTTTCTCTGCTTTCTTACTCAGATATACAGATAGTGCTTGACTTACGACCATAGTTGAGCCCCAAATTTCTGTTGTTTAGTGAGACATTTGTTAAGTTCAGTTATGCCTCATTTTACGATCTTTCTTGCCACAGTTGTGAAGTGAATTACTGCAATTGTTAAATTAGTAACATGGTTGTTAAGTGAATCTGGCCTCCCCATTGACTTTGCTTCGCAAAAGAGGATGCCATGACCCTACTGCAATGCCATAAATATGAGTCAGTTGCCAAGTGTCTGAATTTTGATCATGTGACCATGGGAATACTGCAATAGTTAAGTCGAAAAATGGTTTTAAGCCCCTTGTTTTCAGTTCCACTGTAATTTCAAACAATCACTGAATAGATTGTTGTAAATCAAGGACTACCTGTATTGGAATGTTTCAGAAAGTTTGCAAAAAAAAGTCATAGGTTAGTGAAAGTCATAATCAACAGTAACATATTTTTGTAGAAATTTTAAAAAAACATTTTTTGGACAGCAAAATAAACCAGACTTATATTGATTTGCATATCCCTGCCTCCAATATTACACTTTAAGAAATAGAAGAGGACAGAGTTCATTGCATTTTGACATTGAACAGAGAGCAGAAGTGAATCCTTTCCTGTTGTGGATATTTTCTGAAATGGTACCAGCCTGGCAAGTGGGAGGAAAAACATTGCATTTATGGATTTCATTTAATGGTGCTGACAGGTGCTGAAAACGGTTCTTGTAAGATACATAATAATGCCACTTTAAGACAAGTTGTTATTTGTGATTGCCCTTTTGTAAATATCATGTTTTGGGGATCCAGCTGCTTCACAAAATGACAACTCCTCCCATTCAATCACTTTTCCCTGTTGGAAATGCTTTCCGAAATCTCATCGGTGGTCCTTCAACTTAGCAATTTTAATAAATAATATTCCCAACAGTACACTTCTCAGATAAGGAGAAAACAATTTGAAAATGTAACCCTCTGATCATGGAAAACTTCTCTTGATCCATAATGGGTTGTCAAGATTTTGCAGCACATAATATAACTACAGTAAGGCTATTCATTTGGCAGAAGAAAGCATGGGCTTCCCAGTAGAGAAGGAAGACACTAGCAGGATGACAATTCAATAAAGACAGGCTTTAATCCAGTTATGGACCTGTTTTACAATGGCAATGGAAAAAAGATTGCTTTGGTTAATAAATCCTGTGGGATCTCCCAACTTAGAATCCATGTAGTTCTGATTACAATATGGCGAGGTCAACAAGTATAGTTAGCTGTCTCCATTGTGCTCTCCTACATAATGAAACATGAGGATGGATGCTATTTATGGATAATGTGTATATTTGGCCTGATCCATCCACCAAATCTTGCATCAAGTTGAACAAGCTGAGGCCCTCAAGACACAGCTGAATTATACTTCCCATAAAGTCAATGAGCAACGCTGGGAATGAATGATCAAAAAGATAAGACCTAGAGCTGTATGACTATCATATTGAAATATTACAATTCTGATATAAAAAATTAGTTGCTTCCTGAAGGTTAATATCACTGGTTAATATCATTAGCCATTTACTGGCAAAATGAGGAGGGCACCAAAATGAATTCAATTATGTTCCAAAATGCTTCAAATGATGGTTGCAGTTGATAAAATGATTTTATTTTTCTAGAGTCCTTTCTGGGAATTCAAGAGGGTGATGTTTGGAGTCGATGTCTTATTTCTTTCATTCCACAGTGCCATTGATCACTTGCTGTTGCAACAAAAGATTAGCAAGCTGTTGCAAACTGCTTTCCTACCAGGTGCTGTTATAAATTATCATACTAGCAAGCAAACTCACTGTGTTAGCCATATGTTTATGGAAACAGCAAAGCGAGGAGAACTGGCAGTAGGTGATGAATGTGAAATTTGAAGATGCATCATTTTCTTTCCCAAACCAAAAAATGTGGAACCTGGTGAGAATTTTTGTTGATGTTCTCAGCATATATTATATTTCTATATGGGGAAATCTCCCCCCTCCCCAACGTATTCTCTGTGCTGCACTTTATAAAGAAATTAGGCACAGACTAACAGAATATTATTGGAGTTGGAGGGGATTTTGGAGGACTTTAGCCCAACCCCCTGCTCAAACAGGAGACCCTATACCACTTCAGACTAATGGCTGTCAGTCTCTTTTAAAAGCTTCCAGGAGTGGAGCGTTATTATATATGGTACATGAAGTCCTTGACTTATGACTATAATTGATCCCAAAAGTTTTGTTGCTAAGTGAAGACAGTTTTAAGTTAAATTTTGCCCCATTTTATGATCTTTCTTGCCACTGTTGTTAAGTGAATCATTGCAGTTGTTTAGTTAATAACACCGTTGTTACGTGAATCTGACTTTCCAAGGATTTTGCTTTTCAGAAGTTTGCAAAGCTGGGGTCAGTTGCCAAACATCCCAAATTTTGATCATGTAACCATGGGAATGGTACAAAAGTCATAAGTGTGAAAAATGGTCATAAGTCACTTCTTCTGTGTGTTGTAAACAAAAATTGTTTTGCTTTGTAGCAGAATTCAGCTTCCAAAATTCCACATTTGTTACAAAGCATAGAGATGATTCCTTTAGATGATATCCAGAAGTCAATTCTCTGATCAGATTTCATTTCTTCTAATAGCAAAATAACTCCAAAATATACTTCTTGACTTAATCCTTTGCAAATTAAAATGAGGGGTTGAAAATAATAGAAATTGAATATTTTTAATAATTCTTAGAGATACATAAGAATAAGCCTTCAAATGGAAAAAAAAGCATGGGAAAATGTGCAGATGCATTTTGAACTTCCTAGAATCCTGAATAGTGTTTAACCTGTCTGGCTGTCAGCCTAAACAAAATTATTCCTTTAAACCCCTCTAGACTGAAAAAAAGATCAACTGCAAAAGCTATGCCTATTTTTCTTTAGCAAGGTTTGTTTATCTAAATTACTCAGTCATGTTATTTTAATAATGTTTTTCATCAAGTGTACAGATGTTAAGACAACTATAATACACTTGCCCGGAACTTTCTAGCTTACTTCTCTTTTGAAATGCCTGTGTTTGTGAAATGACAGATACATGGATCTGACAGTCTGGATATTTCAGATGGACTTGTATCAATTTCTTAAAAGTATCTTTAAGTGCAGGAACAAAATATGACGGTTCATATTAGAACAATTCAGAACTCTGGAAAAAGTTACATGCTGCTTCAGACATATGATGTCTTTGACACCAAAGACAGATTAATTCTTCCCAATTTCATCACTGTTTCAATGCTGAAACAAGGCTGAATTCATACAATTAATCAGAAATCACAAAGTGAACTCGGAAGCTAGTATGTATTGGGCAGTGTTGGGCTTCAGAGTTTGGTCTTCTCCTTCTCCTTCTCCTCATGTCAAGGGAGATACTGTGTATACTCAGGATTTAGTAACCATGGTACAATAGATGTCCTGATGTTTCACCTGCAACTGTGGGCTGACATCGTCAAAGAAGGTTTTCTGCTATTAAGCAAGCACTGACTGGATGCCAATTTTTATAATCAGGTACCTTGACTTCTGATTGGTCTTTAGCCAAAACTGGTTTCTTATTGGCCCAGATAACCAAGCCTGGAATTCTTTCAATGAAATTGTCTGATTAACCATACAGCAGATTTTCCTGTACAATTATTGTTTTTATCAAAAGATTAAAAAATGTCAATTATTGTTACATGTAGATTTAGCAGGAACTTCTTTTTAACATTCTATGTCAATATTTGTTTTCCATGTCATAATTCCAGATACTTTTCAAGAAACTGAGTAGTTGCTATGTCAAGGAATGAAGAACAAGTGAGAATTACAAGTAAAGGATCAATGCAAATGTTTCTGAAGGTAGATCAAACCAGAGACAGATGGCAATTCCTATAAATTTCATTCATTATGCACATCACATTTAAAATTATGCAGATTGGTTAGTCTAAGCATATGATGAATTCACATAAGTGAAAGAATACAGCCTTTTTCAGATGGATGGCCATGCCTGTTCTTTAAATAACATGCTGAGGGTTGCAAATAGGACAAGAAAAAGAAACCAACATTCATTTTAATTTAGCATTAATTCTATTTAACATGCAGTCATTTGAATTCAGTTAATATGGTTACTCTCCACTGATTTTAAGAATTTCACCTTTCTTGTCAATGCAAGAATGGTAAAGTCAGCAGCAATTTTGAAGGAACTGCTAACTCAAATGGAAAAATGGTAAGTGGCCTAACTTCTGAAATTATACCAAGTTTGACTATGAAATGATACCTATCAATGATTCCATTTTGTAATAGTCACAAGATTTCCAATTTTGGAGATTCCTTTTCCTCAGTAATGTTTGTGGGATCAGTAGAAAAGAGCACGTCCATAGAAATGGGGGCCTGTAAGCTAGCAAACATGGGAGGGGAAAATGAAGAATCACACAAACATGGAAAGAACAGTGTGCTGCTCTTGTTTTAAAGAGCAAATCATAAACAAAATCACACAAATATGAAAGAAATGGGATCAGTGGAAAAAAAGTTATCACCTAAGAGGTATTTGATAGACTAAACTGGAATGCTACAGAGACTGGATTAAACAAGAGCAGAATAGTATGGCATTTGAACCTATGGGAATAAAAGAAAAGGATTTTGATGTTTCCTTTAAGACAAGTAGAAGTATCCTTCAAAGTCATCCTCATCTTTCTTTTGCAAACCTTATTCATGATCTCTGATAGCCTACTTACTCCTGCCCACCCGTCTTGTTAAAATTTTGGGTGATGCCTATTAATTCAAGAATAGGGAAGTCAATTTATTCCTTTGTGGATTATTACCTTATCCCTTGATCAATCAAGAGATTTGGGATCATTAAAGGTTATTGCCTTCATTGATTCTCATTAAATACACTATCAAGGAAGAATTCAGGCTTTGAACATGAAAAAATGATTCCTGGTTTTTCTAAAGTCACCAGGTTTCTATATGGGTTACTTTACATTCAGGTAAGAATTGTTCCACTTCATTTTACAAAGATCATTCATGCGTGACCAATTTTTTTAATTCAACAGGTTCTGTACAAGCGATAAAAGATATGGAGTATTAAATCCACCTTGGGTTATGAATATCTGGGCTGCAGAAATCCAGACATCCATTAAATGACAACCAGGTTTCTTTTTCTTTTTTTCTTGGCCGTCAATAATTGAGAGTTCTGCATACCAGATACAGTAGGCTGAAATCCCAGCATCAAGTAGAGTGATGCATATAATATTAATTCTTCCCCAAAAAATTCTGGTTCATGCTTCAAATAGGGAGACACTCAGTTCTTCATTTGATGAAGTCAATAATGTGATCTCCACCAAGCAAAAGTTGAACCGCTCATAGATTTCAGATTTTATTATAAAACCCCATCATATTTTTGTTTCTTTACACTCAGCCATACCCATAACAAACAGAACTGTAATTCATTTTGAAATAAAGTGACAAACACTATCATAAAATAAAATGACTTAAGGATGTTAGCAGATATAGTCCAACACATCTATAGGGACCCAGTTGGAAAGGTGGGGATCAGAGATGGTATTATTACTATTGTTATCCTCCTTCTCTTCCTGCATATATTCATCTTTATTATAAACATATTGATAGGCAAACAAACTAAGAATATCATAATCTGATTTCAGATTAGTTGTAATTCTCATGGAGATTTGTATCCACAAATTTGTCCAAACAACCTACATTTAACTAAAAGGGATCCAATGCACCATCCTTGATTTCTTTGCCTATTTTTGCCATCTCTCCCAATTCTTGACTTTTCCTTAATGGAATCTCTGCTTCTTCAACACTCTTAAGCAAGCAAAATATTTCATTGATTCTCTCAGCTTCCCATTTGCCATTACTCAACAGATTAAATATAAATTCTATACTGGCACAGTTCTCTCTGTGTTCATCTCCATTTGAATATTTCTGCCCTAATTAATGTCACTTAAGGTAAAATATTACTTCGAGTTCCACACAGCGGTTGTAAATTATTTACTGCTAAAACATGTTGACTTTTCATGAGTTGTTTGCACAGCAAGCACCATGCCATCAAATTGTAGAGGGAGAACAAAATCAATCAATTATTATTATACCCAATAGGAGGTTTACCACCTATATTATATCCATTTTTATGTCTGACACAAATGGCTTCAGCCATTATGCTGGATTTTTTATTTTCTGAAGGGAATTAAGCAACCACTTTTTCATTTGGTTTCTCTTTTCCCTGCTTTTGGGTGACCTAACATAATTTAAAATGTTGGGGAAGTTGCTTTTTTAAAGTCACCAGCTGCTCAGAAAGCCATTAATAATGCACTCTTTTAAAACACTTACTCATTAAGTGCAGTGTTTAGAGCAAATCAACATCTAATTTAATTTCATGGCACTGGCTTTATTTTTAGGACATTCCAAAACTTGTGCTTGGAATCTTACAGCCGCCCAGGTCTCATTGGATAGTGAGAAAAGTGGCCTATTAAATAAATAAATAAATAAATAAACAAACAAACAAACAAACAAACAAATAAATAAATGATAAGTGGGTGGATGGGTGGGTGGGTGGATATATATATATATATATATATATATATATATATATATATATATATATATATATATATATACTTTGTATTTACTTTGTATTTATATATATATATTTCAGGAATGACTCCTTTTTTTCAGCACCGTACCTTTATTCAAAAGGCAACAGGACTTTTTTTCCCCTTGAAGACATTTTGATTCTCATCCAAGAAGCTTCTTCAGTTATTCACCAAAACTTCATCATAATAATGTCAATAGACATTTTTTCAGCACTAATGTTGCTTCAAACAGCTGCTGAACAAGTGGTCAGTAAGCAAAGAGAATCTACATCTGTAATTTATTATTGTCTTAACATTTAGAGTTCTCCAGTCCTCTACTCATAGCAGAATACCTTGTGCCACCAGACTTGAAATTTTAGACCTAGACAACCTAGAACTATGATGCCTTCGGTCCAATCTAAGTGTAGTACATACAATTATCTACTGCAATGTCTTACCTGTCAATGAATACTTCAGCTTCAACCACAACAATACACAAGCACACAATCAATACAAACTCAAGGTAAACCACACCAAACTTAATTGCAGGAAATAAAACTTCAGCAACAGAGTGGTCAATGTCTGGAATACTCTACTTGATTCTGTGGTTTCTTCCCCAAACCCCAAAAACTTTAGCCTTAGACTGTCTACTGTTGATCTCATCCCTTTCCTAAGAGATCTGTAGGGAGCGTGCATAAACGCACCAATGTGCCTATCGTCCCTGTCCTATTATTTCTTTTTTCATGTAATCATAACCATGTTTATACTTATACCTGTTATATAATACTTGCTTGACAAATAAATAAATAAAATAAAAAAATAAAATATTGTCACAATTTATGCTAAGTCAACAAATATGGTTACCAACCATTCTAACCCTTCCTCTTCCCACCTGTGTTGTCATTTAGGGTTTTCAGAAACCTGGATTGTCAATGTTTTTTAATTATTATTATAGTATTCACATACAACCTCTGACTTAGCCAAGGGCACTTGTTATGTTCTCAGTTCCGAATGGACACATTCATGCACCATATCAATTTCACATCCACTATTCAAACCACCGAGACCTATGACTTGGCTTTCCAGTCTTTATCCTTTTTCATTTAATGTTCAGGGGCAAGGGATTATATACAGGTCATAAACTTTGCAATTGAGTAATGCAACATTTTGAAGACGGCAGCCTTATGCCCCATAGCTGGATGTATATCTTCTGAAATCTAAAATATTTGCTTCTGAGGAAATTTATATCATTGGCAGTATTGTTCTCAATTAATAAAATTAAAGGAAAATTAATAACATTGCTTAGGGCTCTATTTTCAAAGAAAAAGTAAGAGCAGAAATAACATTTCTACTATGATTATCCATTGCTCCATAGGGAGATGAATTTTCAGATGAATCCCCCAGGGTAAATAGATTATCGGATTTTGACTTTTCATTTGGTTGTTGACAATTTTAGTATGAAACTAAAAAGTTAAAAAACAACACAAAATGAAAATGCCCTATTTTAAGACAAGGATTTTGAATTGACGGCTGCATTTCCTCCCCTGTCTCTTCTTTCGCTCTCTCTTAAAGCTCCATTCAAAATAATGGGGGGGAGGGGGGAATGCACAGATTTTTTTTAGCTCCCAATTATTTGTGTGTCAGAAGTAATTACACCATCAAAAATCTGTAGCCAGTTCCATTCCTTAACACAAATACATGAAATGATCATCATTTTCTGGTGCTGGAAATACTTTTACAACAAAACAATAGTCCCTGGCACAAACAAGATGCTTAAAGTAAGTAGAAGCAATTCTACAGGACATGAGTTTTAATTAAAGACAACCTCTGGGAGCATAATGAATGTTTGCTTAATTTTCAATGCACCAAGGCAAGCCTTTGGAAACTACTAGTGGATATAAATGCAACACTTCAGTGGAGGACTGGCTATAGATGGTCTCATTCTTCACCATCATTGTTACATTCTCCAGTGGGTTTTGATTGGCATGAGACCTCAAACATGGCTCTTTGCTGAAGCATTTTCTCCAGAGACTGGATGGGAATGGCTAGGATTAAACTGATTTTGAGAAAATTTAAAGTTAAGATAACAGATAATAAAATTTGGAAGGGACCTTGTAGGTCATCTAGTCCAACCCTCCCACTCAAGCAGGATACCCTACACCATTTCGGACAAATCAGAGTCCAATCTCTTCTTGAAAGTCTCAAGTGATGGCGCTCCCACAACTTCCAAGGGCAAGCTGTTCCATTGGTTGATTGTTCTCACTGTCAGAAAGTTTCTCCTTATTTCCAGGTTAAATCTCTCCTTGTCAGTTTCCATCCATTATTCCTTGTCTGGCCTACAGGCGCTTTAGAAAATAACTCTCTGTGGCAGCCCCTCAAATATTGAAAGACTGCTATCATGTCTCCCCGGTCCTTCTCTTCACTAGACTAGCCATGCCCAGTTCCTGTAACCGTTCTTCATATATTTTAGTTTCCAGTCCCCTAATTATCCTGGTTGCTCTTCTCTGCAATTTTTCTAGAGTCTCAACATCTTTTTTATAATGTGGTGACTAAAACTGAATGCAGTACTCTACGGTGTGGTCTTACTAAGGCTTTATAGAGCGGTATTAGTACCTCACTTGATCTTGGTTGTATCCCTCTGTTAATGTAATTTAGGATTGCATTAGCATTTTTGGCTGCTGCTGCACACTGCTGGCTCCTATTTAGCTGGTTGTCCACTAAGATTCCAAGATTTACAGTTACTGCTATTGAGCCTTGTTTCACCCAGTCTATATGTGTACTTTTGGTTTTTCTTGCCTAAGTGTAGGACTTTACTTTTCTCTACATTGAATTTCATTTTGTTAGATACGGCCCAGTGTTCTAGTCTGTCAAGATCCATCTGGATCTTGAGCCTATCTTCTTTTATTATTATTTATTTATTTGTCAATTGCTTACAAGATAATAGGTATAAGTAAAACATAGTTATGAATACATGGATACATATAAGAAAATAAACTATAAAAGAAACATAGGACAGGGACGGTAGGCACATTGGTGCGCTTATGCATGCCCCTTGACAGGCCTCTTATGGGAAGGGATGAGGTCAATAGTAGAAAGTCTAAGGTTAAAGTTTTTGGAGTTTGGGGAAGAAACCACAGAGTCAGGTAGAGTATTCCAGACATTGATCACTCTGTTGCTGAAGTCGTATTTCTGCAATCAAGTTTGGTGCAATTAATCTTGAGTTTGTATCTATTGTTTGCTCTTGTGTTGTTATGGTTGAAGCTGAAGTATTCATTGACAGGTAGGACATTGCAATGTATGATTTTATCTATTATACTTAGATCAGACCGAAAGCGGTGTAATTCTAGGTTTTCAAGGTCTAGAATTTCGAATCTGGTGGATCAGGTATTCTGCAACGAGTAGAGGAGTGAAGATTCTTCTTGTAAAATATTTCTGACTTTCTCAACTGTGTTAATATCAACTTGTTAATATTCTTGGGTGTTAGCTATTCCTGCAGATTAGTAACATCTGCACATTTGGTAAGTTCACCTTTTCTTCCCCTCATCTAAGTCATTAATGAAGATATTGAAGAATATTGGGCCTAAGATGGATGGCACCCCACTGTTTATTTCCTCCATGTAGACTTAGATCCATTAAGGATTACTCATTAAGTATGGTTTGTCAGTCCATCTGGTGGTGGTGCTATCTCTCCCACTTTTTTCTAGTTTTTGTCCTTTATCTATTTATTTGGCAAATGTCTATATAGGTCACTCATCTTAATCAAGTAACTTTGGGCAGTTAAGAAGCACAAAATAGAAGATTCCCATTAAAGAGAGAGAAAAATAGAAATTTAAAATGACAGATTAAAAAATAATCAGTTCCCAATCAAAAATATCTAACAATGCAGAACAAAATACTGAGACTCCACTAACATCCTGAGCCTAAAACCTAAGGAAAAGGCCTGAAGCCTGTTTTCAGAGCTTATGGAAGGCCATTAGATGGGTTCAAGCCATCTAAAACCTCATGTTAAAGCTTTCAGAGGATCACTAATTAATTTGAATAATATGCAGTGACTGTGACCTAGTGATTGGGCTCAACTTTGTTATGCAAATATCCCTTGTTTAATCCTCTGCATTAAACCGTGGCATCTCTAATTAAGAATAGTAAGAGAACTATCTAAAAACTGAAGTGCAGTTGTTAAAGAATTTGCATTTTAAAATAATAGCTTATTGTTCAAAACTGGCTGGGTTTATACAACTGGGCAACTCATAAAACATGGTTTATAACCCACATTTTCTATTCTTAGTCCATCTGTATGTGTTATGTGTTCAGAGTAATGTCCCCACAACTTGGTGCCCTACAGATGCATGGGACTCTTCCTGAAATTCCAGGTTGTGCTGTGGTTATGACTGAAAAGACAACTGGAATCCAAAGCTTAATATGAATATCTTACAGAAGTAATTTGATTATGTCTTTTCTGAGCAGTGCTGAAGAGGTGGGGTACATAGACAGTTTTCCATGGACATGGTGATTAGATTTTCATTAAAAGAGCTAAAAAATCCAGGTGGCCAATGGATTTCTGTATTCATTTGCCAACATCCAATCATTCATAATGACATCAAATGGTTATTTTCACATTGTTATAGTATGCAATTTGCACTCCTCAAATTGACTTGATAAATGATTCAAAATCAATTTCAGCTGCAATGTATCTAGCTTAGCATTACTTGCAAACAATGCCATAAACAAGAGTAACCTTATCACCAGAAAAAAATTGGCATGGTATTGACCTATGAAACATCAGAAGATTTTGATGTATTTTGGTTGTTTGGAAGTAATGACAGGTTTGGGGGTTTATTATGCCTTTGAACCATGAAGACAATAAGAAGGGAAAAAGTGAATTCAATTTACAAGGTGCATAAACATTATATGTAATGGAAATGGAGCAATGTTATTTCACTTAGAAGATAGGAAATGCTTTTTAGCTCTTTATGATGTCTTGAGAAAGTAAGTAATGAGAATCTTACAAATGAACTGTCAAGGTTCATTGCTTGGAGGCCAGCCAGAAGCTAAACAGACTTGCAAAGATAAATAGCTCATAGTTTGCCCAATCTGTATCTGAGCACTAGACAGCTGAAGCTGAAGAAACAAACAAGAATTGGCCACTTTAGAGAGGGATGGATGAAACCCCTTTGTTTTATATCATCAGATGGTTTCAGCTAAGGTCTTTGTTACAATGCCAGTAGCTGATCATCTCACATGGGAGGAACATCTACAGGCTACTTCTGCTACTGTTCCAAATCTGAGACTTAATACTCATGGTTCTAGGCCATAATAGAAGACAACTACTTAATGAACAATCCACCAACTACTAGCTTTGGTTCATCTCAATCTAGAGAATCAAGGATGGATGCCCATGTGTTGAAAATCAACATCTGCAAAACAGGGACTAGAACATTGCAATCCAATTCCTTCCACTTTTATGAATGTGTGTACACAAAAGAATTGGTCTTTGATTCTGATGCCTTTCCATGATTTTGCAGATTTAGATATTCCTGTCTAACACACATTACTAGAGTTAATCCTTGCATGGCCTTTTTGGCATAAGGAAGAGATGCTACATTTTGAGTATACAAGCACTGAGGAATACCTCTTGTGCAAAGAGAAAAACCCTTTAGTCTTGTGAAAGGAAAAAATATATCAAGGACGTTTGCACTGGGAAACACCTCTAAAGGGAAACAGACATCTCAAGATCAAAGATAAATGTGTTTCAATTTCTAGGGATTATGTGAAATATGCATACATTTGTCATGACAACAATATGTTTTATAAGTTTTCAGATAGCAATAGCACTTAAACTAATATACCACTTCACAGCCATCTCTAAGGGTTTACAGAGTCAGCATATTGCCCCCAACAATATGAGTCCTCATTTCACCATTCAGAAGGATGGAAGGCTGAGTCAACCCTTGAGCCAGTAAGAATCGAACTGCTAAAGTGCAGTCAGCCAGCCAATAACCTGCAGTACGCATTCTAAACACTGCGCCACCACAGGTCACCTATAATTCTTAGATTTCTTGGGATTCTCCAATCCACAAAGTAATCTTATACAACCATGCTTTGGGGATCAGCTAATATTAACTAAGGGTTGCCATGCTGACCATCTTGGAGAATTGTGGATCATCCAACCGTTTGTTTTGAATCACAATAATATTCTTTTCTTTCATTTGTTTGGAATTAAAATGAGATAAGTTAGATTTTATTTACAGATATTGATTCAATGCAACCATTTTAATGTGATTGAGACTGAAAATATTAACAGCAGTTTCATAATTCAGGCTTCCAGGATTTTCTTCTTGGAATTAAAACAACAATGACAAAAATAGTAACAATTCAACTAAATAATGGAGATTTCTGAATGCTTCCAAATTTTATTTTTCAGTGAAACAACAGTCAAGTACTGAGATGAATTGACTTGTTTCAAAATACATTGGAAGCAATCATCCCTTTCAGTATGATGATGATGTTATCCATTCAATTGTGTCCAATTCTCAGTGATTGTATGGACTAACTCCCTCTACATTTTCTGTTCTATGTGCCTTTTTGTTAATAATTCCTTTCCAAAATTTGCTATAGGAGAACTATAAATGTCTTAGCTTTTCTCCTTTTCCCCTTTTATGCTAGTTTTAGAGTTAAGAATGAATAAGTCTATTTTCATTTTCTTGGGATTTTCACTGTGAAAACATTTCAATTGATTTCTACTCAAGCTTCTAAACAGTGAACGTGTCAGATCCATGTATCTGTCATTTCTTCAGGGGAAGAAGAAAAGGGGGGGGGGGGGAAACTGATAAAGAAATCCTTTATTGATGTAACCTGAATATATTTAACCTTATATCGAATTTGCACACCCATACATGATACAATGGGGGGAGAGAAGCCAGATGGCCAGAACCTAACACCTCAGAGCAGCACAGCCAGGAGATGAGAAAACCATAAAACTCCACAGTGAAGTGCTCTGGGCAATCTCCAAAAACAGCCCGTTCTAAAAAGGGGGTGGGGGGGGGAAGTTAGGTATGTCTTGGGAAATGTACATGAGAAAAAACCTTCCTAAAGGGGGAGGATCCCCTCCCAGAGGGGCTGGGAGGGGAATTAACATATTGGCTTTTGTTTCCCTAAATAAACATTGAGATGGGGGGGGGGGATTCTAAACTCCCTTATCTATCACTGTATGTCTGAGGGACCTCAGACGCTGCTCTGAATTTCTACATGAACTGTCTCATCTCAATAAAGGATTCCTTTTGATACGCTTGATTCTCAGAAGTTCATTCTTATTGTTTGAATGGGAAAAAGTTCTGTAGCCTGACAGAACGTTTAATACATAATAGTTATCAATATGCAATTTTGTTAATATATGCATGTCTAATTTCCTTATACACAAGGAATATGTAAGAAAAATTCCTCATAAAATATACATGCATTTTACTTAATACTTCTATTTCAAATTTGAAGAAATATTTCAGCATACAGAAATTAAGCATACAGCAACATCTTGACTTAGATGGATACATTTAGAATACTGGATCCAATTTTGGTCACCAAAATATATAGATTATAAATAGATGTAGAGACTTTGGAAAAAGTGCAGAAAAGAGCAACAAAATTATTAGAGGACTGGAGACTAAAACATAGGCAGAATGATTGCAAGAATTGAATTTCTTTAGTTTAGTGAAAAGAAGAACTAGGATCAACTTATTTTCCAAAGCACCAGAAGACAAGACAAGAAATAATGGATGGAAACTAATCAAGAAGAGAACCAACCTAAAACTAAGGAGAAATTTCCTAATAGTGAGAACAATTAACCAGTGGAATGGCTTGCCTTCAGAAGTTCACTAGAGTCTTTTAAAAAGAGACTGGATAGCCATTTGTTTGAAGTGGTGTGGGGGGGTCTCTTGCTTGAGCAGGGGATTGGACTAGAAGACCTCTAAGATCCCTTTTATATTCTGTTACTCCATATTGTTATCTTGACTTTTGAATTCCCTAGTCCAGCCCTGGGATAATCTGCCTTCCAAATACTAACTTAGATTTTCAGTTCAGATTTTGTCAGATAGTTCTATATTTGCACCAACATTCCCTACATATGGGTGTGTTTAGTGCTGGGTGTGGACAATTAAATTACTGTTAATATTATTGTTTACACAGTTGAGAAAATTATGTTAATTCTATTCTCTTAATAGTTGACATTTCATGTAGACCTTCAATCTGGACAAGACAATCTCACATTTCATGGTTTGTACATGATACATAACTGAGCTGTTCTTTCTGATTAGGAGACTCACACCCATGTGTCATTTGAAATAACATTTTGATAACTGATTTCATTATTTGGCTGTAAACTTAATTAAGGGCCAGTCAACTCCATATGCTTCTGAGACACTTGCAATATTGAAAAGTAGTAAAACAACAAGAAATGCCAATGTGATGGAATGTAGTAGACTGGATATACTCAGGATGAAAGGGATGCATTCAGAGGAATAAAAAACAGCTCAGTCCAGGTATTTTGTATGAGAGAAAGAGGGTGAAGGCAGCCCCCCTCTAATAGTTCCCAGATTATATAGTAGATGCAGATAGTAGAATTTTCAGTGACAAGATTCTATAGGTGTGAAAACAATAAAAAACTCAACATGAAAAAAATCACTATATATCATTCTTAGTTTTGGGGAGTGATATCCAACTTTCCAAAGTCTTCATCACACTGATACCTCTATAGAATAAACTAGAAGGGATTTCTGAAAATTACAACCATTTTATTAGTGGATTTAGAACATGAAACAGCCCTTCCAATTTTTGCTTACCTGGACTGGGACCACTGTGAAGGAAAAGCTACATCTTTTTTAAACAAGGTAAAATAATGAAACTTCTCCCTTCTGCCACAGAGGGATCAGAACGGCAAGAAGAAGAAATTTGTGTTAAGCACCACTTCTCTGATAATAAATCTTTCAAGGGATAGTAGCTGGGCTGAAGAAGTTTCCATTCTTTGCAGAATTTATTTGATGAACCTAGGCTACATTTGTCTGATTAAACTGTTCTATTTGCATTAACCTACACTTGAGGCTGGCGGAGTTAGCCAGAGCACAGAGAAAATCTGACTTGCAAAATGGGTAAGAATTCTTAACATTTAGTTTTCCAAGGTCTCAGGTGATTTTGTCAATCTAAAGGCTGCATATAAGTTTAAAAAGACATTTTTGAGCAGTACTCAACTCCTAATTATTTATCCTCATTGTTTTGGGGCCAACAATAAACAATGCTGGTGACCTTCTACCGTTGCACCATAGAGAGCATTTTAACTTACTGCACCTCTGTATAGTTTGCCAATTGCACAGTGGCAGATAGGAGGGTTAATGTTATTGCCTAAATTATCACTGGTTGCCCTCTACCCTCTTTGGAAGAGCTTTATATATATATGCCTTAAGAAAGTTCAAAACATTCTCAAAGATCCATCTCATCCTGGGAACCCTTTTTTTTTTTTTGAACTATTACCATCTGGCAAACGATACAGAATAATAAAAAAGGACAAATAGGCTGAAAAACAGCTTCTATCCCAGGGCAGTAGCTCTTTTGAATTCTGCTGTATAGTGCAGTGTTGGTGTGGTGTCGGGGGTTTCTGGTTCAATGTGTGAAAGGTGAAGGATGTGTGTTTATTTTCATGGTCATGGTCATGATGTGCACTGAAGATGGTATTTGATTTTGTTGTATGAGGTGCAATGACAATAAAGTAAACTAAACTAAACTAAACTAAACTAAACTAAAACAATAGAAAGTTGGTTTTCCATATTGTGTTCTTTCAGGATGCTGCTGCTGCTATTTGATTTCCAAGTCTAATTTAGAACAGATTATTCCCCTTTCAGTACTGGATAAAGCAAACGAATGTTGTTCCAATAAAGGAGAATATTTATAGCTCAGGGGTGAAATAAACGTCCCATTATCACTGATGATGTCACCTACTTTGGGCAATGAAACAACAATCAACTGCAAGGAAACAACCGAGCTCAGACAGTATTAAGGACCCAGTGATGGGATTCAAAAATTTTTACTACCGGTTCTGTGGGCATGGCTAAATGGGCGTGGTTAGGTGGGTGTGGCTAGGTGGGCATGGTCATGTGATTGGGTGTGCATGGCTTTTTTGGCAGCACCACCCCACCCCACCCCCACCCTGTTTTTTGGGCCTTCCTGGCCTCAGGGGAGCCTCGTGAGGGGTGGGGGTGTTTTTGCTCCCAAAGCTCCCCTGGGGCTCAGGAAGGAAAAAAACGGACCATAGGAGGGGCACACAGCACCCCTCCATGCTCCATTTTGGAGCCTTCCTGGCCTCAGGAAAGCCTTGGGGGGAGACATTTTTGCTCTCAGGAAGCTTCCCTGGGGCCCAGAAAGGCAAAAAAATGGAGGGGGAACTGCGTCCCCTCCCTTAATTTTTGCCTTCCTGGGCCTCAGGGAAGCCTCCTGGGTGAAGCAGTAAGAAGAAGCTAGGGGAATCCTGCACAGTTGTTTCGTAGGAACCCTTGATTGTTGGAGGTTAAAAAGAAGAGAAAGAAATACCTTAAGGAGTGACTGGGTAGGTGAGCAGAGCATTGGGCGGATGCATTGGGCAGACTCATTGGGTGGGTGGAGCAAGCAAGTGGCAACTGGGTGACCGAGCTGGGGGCATAGTCAGCCAGAAGTTACTACCGGTTTGGTGACCCACGCCAACATCCTTGCTGGCCCAAACCGGCGAATACCACCACCTGTAAGGACCCCCTCCAAGTATGTTGCATCAACCGTGGCTTTCCTCCAGATGCAAATTGTGCTTTGCTAGATGTATTTCTTCTGTATTTTATTATGCTTTGGATTTGTGAACCTGTCCAAGCCCAATAAATAAAGAGCACTGGTAATCCTAGGTGGAATTCCATGCAAGTAGCAATTAAGCTAGCCCCGCGGGCTTCTAAGCTCAGGGAAAAATTAGGTTAGATACTGCTCTCTGTGAGTTAGTTCTGCTCAGTCCTTGCTGAAGGAGATCTATATCACACTTGGACAATTTTCAGTGAAACAGGTAATGAAATTGAAAAGGTACCTCGCTTCACACGTCTATTTGTTATGACGATGAAGAAACTCTTGAGGCATAGAGAAGTCTTTGGTTGGTTTTAAATATAGGGTTTCCCCCAAATGTCATTGGCTTATGAGAGTCTTGGAACTAAATTAGGCAATACAGAGATTTTATATTATTAATTATGAAATTTTTATACTGCTCACCTCACTGTCAGCAACTCTCTGTGCTTACAACATCATAAATGATGGTACTGGTTAATTTTTTAAATACTCTTACCATAAGCACATGTGGCCTAAAGAAATATGACAAAATCTTCAGGGCTTTTGGAAGGAAAAAAATCAATGCATTCACCAAGGCCACTTGAATTTTTGTTTATTTTTTTTGTCATTTCTCTAAATGTCACTACTTTTCTAGTAATGAGAAAAGGGAAATAACAGTAAAAGAAGAGCTTTTTTCTTTTTTTTCTCAACCCACCTGCTTTCTACAGATCTTTAAGCCTTTAATTCCTCCAACACTCAATTCTCCATAATTCTGTAGTCAAATGGTCTTTATAATTTTCCATTGTCTTTTGTTTTGCAAAGCTAATAATTTTTGTGTGGTTTTCAATTATTCTAAACAAAAACTCTTTCCCCAATTGCTTAGAGTGGGGCAGTGATAAATTAAATAAATAACCATTACATTTAACTATAATTCCATTGAGTTACATATTGCAGAATTTGAGTTCTTGTATTTGTTTGAAAAAAACTCTAGGTTTTGACACCAAGACCAATGCCAACTCCTTCTGAAGAGCTGTGAACCCATTTCAACTGATCAGCAAACATAAGCAGATGACTAATTATATGTACTTTCTCAATCATTGGAATTCCAAGACTTTAATATTTACCATAGAACCAGGCAGGAAGCAGTGCCATCTTAATGTGAAAGCATTTCTACTGAAACATCCTTGCTGATAATACTTCGACATCCCAGAGGTCAGGAATTCTTTATCAGACACCCATTGGTAATGACTCAACAATGTATCACACATGGGCATTATTATTTTACATAAATAAACTGTACTATGATACACCATTTGCAATAAGTTCCCCTCTAAACAGAAATCAAGTTTCAACATTCTTTTTCAGTTAAATAAAAGTATGTATTGCCATCTCTCTTTCTCTTTCATGTCATCAAAATCAGAACTATCATTAGAGATCTGTTAAGATCAAGAAATATACCCCACTTACCATTTGCACAACTTTTTATCGTATTACTTTTTTCACTCTTTTTTGCAGGTCAGATATTTCAGTAGGCATATAGAATAATGACTGGACTGATTAGACGTTCTCCTCAAGAGGGACAGTGAAATCTGAGATCCTACTGGATGAAATCAGTTACATCCAGCTTCTCAAATAAAATTGCATTAATTTCAAGATGATTTTGGTGTCTTTGGCAGGGGTAGGCAAATCATGGTCCTTGGAATGTGTGCAATCCCCCAAACTGACAGCCCTTCTGGAAAAACTATACAGGAATTCCAACTGGATGAGCTAATTCTACTTTATTGTAGGGCTACATTAAAATAATCTTGCAAGTCTGGATGTACAACTCTCCTGCCACCATCTTTAATCATCTGATCACTTAGGGCACCTTCTTCTTATTTCTTAACCTTTGCCCATTAAAACTACTGAGGGCTCCTTCCTCTCTCTTCCCCTTTTTCCTCAAGATCATTCCCACATACATTTACACAAAATTACACTTCCTGATTTTGTTTGATTATGTTTTTGTTTGGCAGCTGCCAAACCTTCCTGTGATCTCTGCCTCTGAAAATTGGCTCCATGGTTTCCTGCATTTTGAGACATAAAACCATACAAGAACTGCAGTCTAAGCCTCCAACTTGGTTAACAAGTTACCAAATGTATTAAATAGACCACTGTAGTGACCAAAATGTGGCCATCTCTGGACTTTGAATTGGTGCCATGTTGAGTTCCAAACTCAATTTTTATTTTTTATGTTATAAGCATGGATTTAAGGAATGCTTGACAATACCAGTCCAAAAAAGTAGTCCATCTGTCGTTAATCATTATTCTTCATCTACAATGGTTTTCCACCTAAGATCAGGGCTTAGATAGGTACATAGAAGGTTTTCATAGTGCACAGTATTTCATCCTTTCTCTGTTTCTGCTTTTGTTCGGGTGAAGAAAGGGGAAAGTAATTTTCATGTAACCAGAAAGATATTTGACAACAGTTCTCCAGAAAATATGCATACAATGGTCATTGGTGTTTGATTTGTAGTTTGAATAACCACACACTCTGATCCAACTTGTTTTCATAGACATGCCTGGATATATCAAAAGCATCCACATGTGTGTCTCACAAAAGGAATAAAATCACTTGGAAAAGAGAAGAAAATGGAGTCCTGAGAGAAAGCAATTATGTGCATTATGCTACCATCTTCAAAGAAGGACAATCGTTTGATCACTTCATTGATTATTTGTATCTTCTCAAATTGCTCTGAATATAATTTTCCTAGGGAAGACAAACCTGTATGCTTTATAGGTACTCTGACAATTTCTCTCTCCTTTTATTCTTTTTTAGCTCTTACAATATCTAGCAATTTTGTTCCCATTTCAGACTCAGATGAATTGAAAGCCTGCCATAAAGCTACTGTGATGTAGAATTAAGACTGAAGGCTTCTATTTCCCATTGTGTTTGTCTTTACTAACTTTCAAATGCATCCAATGACCCAAACAAGGGTCACCTCAAATTTGCACTGATTTAGAGGATTGTGATGCAAATCCATGTTTTTATTCTGGACTATATGTTGCTATAGTGGTTTAAACAATAGCGGCCGTCACCAGGGAGGCTTTTGTCAGGTCCGTCGGATCTACCAGTTGCAGCCCTTCTGGATTGGGGCACTCTTCGCACAGTCCACTGCTGCTCTCGTCATCTCCCGCTTAGACTATTGTAATGCTCTCTACTGGGGTTCCCCTTGAAGAGCATCCAGAGGCTTCAGCTGGTGCAAAATGCGATCACACGGGTGATCTTGGGGCTCCTCAGAGCTCCCATGTTATACTGCTCCTGCGTGAGCTGCATTGGCTTCCAGTGGCCTTCCAGGTGCGATTCAAGGTGTTGGTGGTCACCTTTAAAGCGCTCCATGGCTTGGGACCTGGATACTTATGGGACTACCTGCTGCCACCATCGGCCTCCCGCTGGCCAGTGCGCTCCCACAGGGTGGGCCTCCTTGGGGTGCCGTCAGCTGAACGATGCCGGCTGGCAGCCCCGAGGATGCGGGCCTTCTCTGCGGGGGCTCCCTCCCTCTGGAATGAATTATCCCCAGAGATGCGGACCATCACTGACCTGCAGACCTTCTGGCGTGCATTAAAGACATGCCTTTTCCAATAGGCCGGTCTGGCCTAGTATTAATTATTAAGGTTTTAAATTTTGGATATTTTAACTTTTTAACCCCTTTTTATTCTGCTTTTATAATATTATGCCAGCCACTAGTTAATTTCTTTTAAATCTCTTTTAAATTTTTTATTATTATGTCATTTTATCTTGGCTGTAAACCGCCCCAAGTCCCTTTTTGGGAGAGGGGGCGGTATTAAAGTGTAATAAAATAAAATAAATAAATAAAAAACAACAATGACAATCTAATAATTCATGTAGCAATAGCACTTAGACTTATAAACTGCTTCATAGTGCTTTATAGCGCTCTCAAAGTGGTTTACAGAGTCATTGCCCCCAACAATCTGAGTCCTCATTTTATTGACCTTTGAAGGATGGAAGGCTGATCATTTAAGCTGTGGATCATTTAAGCAATGATCCAAATCTAAAGATTATAAAGCCCACTGCTAAGCCCAAATCAATCATCCAGAATATGTACCAGAAGCAAATATTATTTAGAACATAGAATAATAGGTTTGGAAGGGATATTGGAGGTTTCTAGTCCAACTGTAGGAGATGATCAAACTGAGCTGAAGAGAAGGATCAAACACATTATAAGATCATGAGTTCCTGCACTCCCATAAAAGATCTAAGTCCAGCTCATCTTGAATGCCTTTTTCATTCCCGTGCTGAACCATTAGTAGCTCAGATTTTTGTAGAGAGCTTAAGCTAGCAATAAACTTTTTACTCATTTGATCTGCATGAATCTGCTGATTTCCCCAGTGCTTGACACCAACCCTAGTCAAGCTGAAGACCTATCATTCCAGACCAACAGCTGTCCAGTCTGTTCTTGAAGACCTCTGGAAGTGATGGAAGTCCTCTGATTATTTAGTCTTCTGGTTATTATTTACATAAAGTTTGAGCACTTTTCATGAACTTTTTTTATTTTCAATGCTAGTTTTGTCAAAGAAGCATCAGATGATCTTTAAGCTATCAGTTGCTTCTTGATGCTAATCTATCCTACAGACAAAAGGTTCATGTATGTTTGTTAAGTCCATCTTTAAATTCATTTAAAGTTCATTCAACACTTGATTTTAAACTGAGGGACAATTCTAAATAGAATTACAGTCATTAATACTTTGGAAACCAAATTATTTTCTAGGTCACTTGTTACCTTATATCTATTGTGACTGCTGCTATTTCAAATTAACATTTATAATTGCTTGAGATCTGTTTAGATACAGAGAGGGGAAAAGTTAAAATCTGTGTCCTTGTAAGAAGGCGTGATTGCCACTTAACAATATCTGTTGTTTTTTACAGTGCATCTTTCGTAAAACAGAGAAATAATTCTATGGAATACAAAAAGATTTTAAATTCTTATCTGGCATATTTTTAATGGGCCAGACTTCATTTGCATTGGATTATATGCAGATTAGAATACCATTATATTTTAAGCTACATGCCTTCATGAATTTTATGATGTAGTTCTTGTTGTAAAAACTGTATGGAAAAATGCACACAGCCTGGAATTATGTACACCAAATGCATGTACAAACACATGCAGTCACAGAGTCTGTGCAGTCAAATAAGTTTAAATCTGTATGCATAACTGTAAATCATAAGCTAACAAAAACAATCGGATAGAACAAAATATGACAGAACACATGTAAACCAAAGAAACTGTTTCTGTAGAAAATGAGCAATATGTTTTCTCCCAAACTTCTCTATGTCACCTTGAGTTTACTTCTGCTATAAATGTGGTGGGCATAGAACACACTGTAGATATAATTATCTACATTTTAACAGATTCAGCTGCCTCCTCACAATCTATTGTTTTATCTCTGCTACAGATAAAACAATGTATTTTAATACAATTATGTGAAATATTTCTCCATTTACTAATCTGTCACTGAAATTATTGGAGACAAACCTTCCACCTACACAACAAAAATAGTAATGGATCTTCCCCTCCCTGCCTCTCTATAAATACCACAATTTTCTGTGAGAATTAGCAATCAAGCAATTACATTTCTAATGTATTATTCACTTAATTATATAACAAAGGGTTATTGTGAGGAGGGGCATAAGTGTATCGCAGAACTGTTAATCCATTCAATGACCTTTTAACTAACCCAGAGAGGTTACAGGGAGACCAAAACAGATTTGGTCTTATGTAGAACTAAGCAAACTCCCTGCAGTAAATTAATTCCTTTGCTATAAATCTTTATTCGGGCATTAGATGGCTCTTCTCACTTCTGAGGCAACACTTTATCATAAGCCCTGTGAAAATGGAGAATCTCTAGAAATGTTTCCTTGACTGTTTCACTTCCTAAAGCCATACAGGCAGAAAGGGTCATAAAGGAATAGGCAAAGAAAGCTCTTTACAATGATACCATTTCCAATTATGCTACTACATATTTTTTAAAATAAATAAATGAAACTGTAGAGGCATGTGACAGCTTCTAAGTTTCTTTAAAGAAATTAGGAGGACTATTTTTTTTTAAAAAAAAAAGGCCATTACATGACACATCAGTCATCATGCAGTGGTTAGCAATGCCATCATAAAAGTGTCTCTTGTGAGTAGAGGGGTAGGGTAGGTGGGGAGTACATTATATCATTTGTTTTGGGTTAATCCAGCTGCTGTGCTGTAAAGATTAGCATGCCGGATGGCAAAATTAAAGTCCCTGTCCAACTATCAGGGTCCAACAGATGTAAAGCTTGAAGCATGCTATTACATGAAAAAAATGCATAACAATTATATGGAGAATCTCACTCTAGCACCAAAAAACATTGATGGCTTAATTAAAAGCGGGTGAAAAAGTGTTCTGGCCACTGGAATAAGGCTCACACAAGGAATTGGATTTAGAAACGTATCACCAGATCCCCAGCTAGCGATGGTTGCTTTCTCAAGGGAGAGTGCAAGGAACTGTGAGTTCAGGTAAGCCACAATGTACTCAAAATTACTCAAAGGCCATCATCAAATTTTATGAGTGAAATCCTCATAGTTGCTTTTAGGGAGCACCAAAAAGGAAGGAGAGAGAGAGAAAAAGCTGCTGAAAGAAGATTGCACAGACTGATTACAAGCAGTGGCATGACAAAGTAGCAACAAGATCTGCAAGCAATATCATTTGGAAGATCTGCAAGAAATATCATTTCTTGCAGATCTTCATTTGGAAGATCTGCAAGAAATATCATTTGTCTGTAAGCAAGGGACTGGTGAGGCCATAAAATAGAAAAAGTCATATAAACTGAAGAAGTTAAATTGCTCTGGGACTTCAGAATTCAGACAGACAGACACCTGTCACATAACACCTTGGACTTAAGAGTTGCCGATAAGAAAGTTTAAAAAGTCTGGATAGTGGATGTGGCAGTGCCTGGAGACAGCAGAAGAGAAGAGAAAGAACTGGAGAAGATAACAAAATACAAAGACTTACAAATAGAAATAGAGATGACTGTGGCAAAGGCAACCAAGGTTAATACCAATACTAATAGGCACTTGGGTGCCATCCCAAAACAACTGATAACCACTTGAATACCATAGGCATTGACACATTTGCCATCGGTCAATGCAAAAAGTGGCTTTAGTTGAAACATACTGCAACATTATCTGTAACACTATTAAACATCCAGATTTGCCCTATCCCAAGTCCTTGGTAAGGACTCAACAATAACAATAACAACAACAATAATAATAACAGCAATAGATAACAACAATAACAATAACAACAACAATAACAACATTAACATTAGCAACAACAACAATAATAATATAGTACCATGAGAGTGGGAATAAGAAAGATAATAAGAAGGATAAATAATAATACCAACAGCCATACTACATGCATAGACACACATAAACATTAGACAGAGCAGAAAAAGAAATGGTTAAATGTTTATTTAAAATTAAATAATAAATGGATCAATTATATACACATTATCTTGTCCAAGCCATTCATTTCATCTGATTTTCAATACTATGACAGCTAGTGCAATAGCCGTGATTTCAATGTGTCCCTCATGGTGACATGGTACATGCTTATGTTTATCAGTTCTTCCAAATGGGATCACTTGAAAATGAGATGAAAATAATAGAAAGGCATTCCTATATTGTTATTCTGTTTCTTTTCAAGGAGAAAATTCAAATGTATTGGGCTTGAAGACCACCATCATGTGGCTTTGTATTTTTCCTGGCACATTCATACAGTTGCAAAAATGGAGTTTACCATTGGCAGTAAACAGTTGATAAATGTAGCAATGTTTTGTTTTGGGGTTTCAGTGTTTTTATCATTTTGGGTGCCAAGTGAACAAAGAAATACTCATAAATAATTTGTTTGGAGCAAGCCAGTTTCCTTGAGTGAAACCAATCAATTTTTACTATGCATTCAAAAAAAATGTCACTGCACTGAACACACACACACGCACACACACTTCCCACCACAGGTTGGAGAGACTACACAGGAGATTGTTTATTCTGGTTCCTTGAATTGCAAATCCAAGGGTAGATTTGCTGCATTGTTAGCCATTATTGTGTGAATATATTGCTTCTGAAAGGAAGAGATTCAAAGGGCTGGCAACTTGCCAGTAAAAGCACCACAAAAGTGCTGTCTGCGGAGCTCTGTTGTTTGATTTGTAACTCCCAAGCCACCTGCTGTGAAATAATGTGGACAACAAATATTGAGTAAAAGAAAAAAATTACAATATGATCTTGCTGTCTTCATAGCCAATCAGAGGTTTAAGCCACTAGTTTTATGAAGGGCTAGTTTTGGGGACAAGAAAGGGGTTAGATAACAAGTTCCTACTGAAGTTTCATCTTGCTTTTATTTATCTCAGCAGTTTCTGAAGGTGGATTGCCAATGGGGTGCACCTTAAGTCGTGATTACTACTCTATAACCCTTTTCCTTGGCTATCTCTCGACATGTGTTTTTGGATCATTCTAAAAGCAGAAAAGAAGCTTCAGGACACATGACAGCATTTTCCATTTGGTACCATTTTCTCATGTGTTGGGATCATCACTCCCGGAATATTTTAACTCCCAAGCCACCTGCATGTGAAATAATGTGGACAAACAAATATTGAGTAAAAGAAAAAAATTACAATATGATCTTGCTGTCTTCATAGCCAATCAGAGGTTTAAGCCAACTAGTTTTATGAAGGGCTAGTTTTGGGGACAAGAAAGGGGTTAGATAACAAGTTCCTACTGAAGTTTCATCTTGCTTTTATTTATCTCAGCAGTTTATGAAGGTGGATTGCCAATGGGGTGCACCTTAAGTCGTGATTACTACTCTATAACCCTTTTCCTTGGCTATCTCTCGATGTGTGTTTTTTGATCAGTCTAAAAGCAGAAAAGAAGCTTCAGGACACATGACAGCATTTTCCATTTGGTACCATTTCTCATGTGTTGGATCACCACTCCCAGAATATTTTTAAGCATAGCTGTTGTCCACAGATGTTTGAATTCTGGAATTATTGAAGTTACAACACTGAAAATATGCCATATATACAGAGGCAAAAAAAGAGAAGTCACCATGAGATACATTCAAGTGACAAGTTGAGGGTGAGAAATTCTCAGCAGTGATGATAATTCTGCCTTACTGGGCAGAACTCTGAAGATTTGAAGAATACATTTGTCTAAGAATGTCTAAATCAGGGGTCCAACCATGGCAACTTTAAAACTGGTAGGCTTCAACTCCAGAATTCTTCAGCTAGTTAGATTGGGGAACTCTGGGAGCTAAAGTCCCACAAGTCCACATGCTGGCTGAGGAATTCTGGGAGTTAAAGTCCACAAGTCTTAAATTTGCCATGGTTGGATACTTCTAGTTTAAGTTATGAAAACTCATCTACACAAAGCATAGGGCAAAGTATCAGAAAGGCTTTATAAAGTATCAGAAAGGCTTATAAAGCAATAAACTTTATAAGTTATTCAAGTTTAACTTATGAACATAAATGAGTTGTATCTGCTATTACAGTAGCTGTTCTGTTGCCACTCTGATATTAAGGGGTATTTCAATTAGTTATGTTGTTCATCCCAGTTAAGGACATTATTCATTATAGTACTTATTCCAATGCACCCAGAATAAGCATTTGTCTTGTTCTGCCTTCTACAACTTTTTTATGCTTGAATCCATTGTGGATCTCATCACCTTAATAAAACAAGAAACACTGTCTGCCTTAAAGAATACAAGGAAGGTCACTCATTGACAGTAGGAAATGCAACTCCTCAAAATCAGCAGATTGAGCACCTAGTGGGTTATATATCACCTTCACCTAGAACAGGGTTGTCAAACTCATGGCATCATGGAATCATCACGTGATGTATCACAACTTTTCCCCTTCGCTAAACCAGGCGTGGGTGTGACTAGCATGTGATGCACCCGGCCTGCGGGCCATGAGTTTGACATACCTAACCTAGAATGTGGCTGGCTTGCTTTGGTTTGGTACCATGTGTAAATGCAGTTATTGAATTTTGAAAACCATGTTGTAAGTAACATTCAACAAATCATGGCCATTTATTGGAACTGGCTTATAAATAATATTGTTCCATTGAAGGTGCACAAATATTTTTTTTAAAATGTGGGACCAGAAGAAATTCTACGTTGTTTAAACTCATGTTAAATTAATTAAACTTCTCAATGATTTAATTCTTCATTCCTCAACCTTTTAATATTTTTTTTAAATTTTCAGCTTTTGCCTCCTTCATTGGTGAATTAGCATAATGAGTTAATCAAGCTAATTGTGACTTATTCAATAAACCAGGACTAACAAAATAATAGCTTAGCATGACAAGTGAATAAGTTGTAATCTCTTTCCTTTTATACTGTATTCTTTCCTTCCACCTAGCTTTAATTTGCATGAATCCACATTTCTATGAAAGGTAGAAATTTTAAAGGGGGTGAGGTAGATGGTAAAAACATTTATGAATGATAGATCCTAAGCAAACAAACCGTCCATGTTTAAAAAATCAGGCCCTAATTAGCAATTGGTTTGAGCAATAAATCAACCCAGAGAAATTCCCTTATTCTCATTTTGTTCATATTAATAGGATAGGATAGGACAGGGTAGGGTAGGGTGAATAGAATAGAATGGAATGGAATGGAATGGAATGGAATGGAATAGAATAGAATAGAATAGAATAGAATAGAATAGAATAGAATAGAATAGATAGAATAGAATAGAATAGAATAGAATAAGGAATGGAAAAGGAGTAGAGTAGAGTAGAGTAGAGTAGAGTAGAGTAGAGTAGAATAGAGTAGAATAGAGTAGAATAGAGTAGAATAGAATAAGGAATGGAAAATGAATAGAGTAGAATAGAGTAGAGTAGAGTAGAGTAGAGTAGAGTAGAGTAGAACAGAACAGAACAGAACAGAACAGAACAGAACAGGACAGGACAGAACAGAACAGAATAGAATAGAATAGAACAAAAGAAATGAATTATAAAATATAAAATAGAATTTAAAACATCTACAGTTCAGTCCCTTCCAATCTTTCAGCAATGGACATTCATGGACTGGAGTAGAGAACTAGTTTGGGTTGAGTTGAATATCAATATAAACAGACACATACAATCCTCATGGGAGACTTCAGCACAAGTTGTCACCCAACCCCAGTTTAAATGGACTGCTTGAAAGAGGATGAGATAAAAGACAGACTTATGCAGAGCTGTTAGGTCTTAAAGCCAAATGAAAGATCTACGTCCTGGACAGTATATTGTGCAGTAAGAATGGAGAAAAGCTTCTCAAAGTACCCGACAGATTACATTTAGAATTAAATTGCCCTTGGGCCTGATTCAGAAAAGCAGTTCTGTAATCTTACAGTCTTCCCTGATATACTTAGAAACATGATCCAGTTTCAAATTGGGATAACTGAACATGACTTCGATAAGGGGTGGGTGGGGGTGGAGAGAAGGATATTTAGCAAACTGTAGCTTGCCCTTGCATAACTAAGGCCCACAGAACTAGAGGCTCCTATCAAACCACATACACTCTGCTGTGCTCGTTATTAAAAAGCCCAGCACCAAGGAACTCATTAAAGTGTGAAATTACAACAGCAGCAACAGCTAAAAAAAAAATTAATAAAAGATAGTCACAAAGGTGAGATCAATAGAATAGAACGGGCCTTGAAGACCTTCTGGCTCAAGCAGAAGACCCTATATCATTTCAGATAAATGATTGTCCAGTGCATCCTTGAAAGCCTCCTGTGATGGGGCACCCACAACTTCTGAAGGAAAAATGTTCCATTGGTTGATTGCTCTCTTCATTAGGAAATTTATCCTTAGTTCTAGGTTGGTTAGTTTCCAACTATTGTTTCATCTTGTCTTTTGGTGCTTTGGAAAATATATTGATTTTTGAGGATCCCTTCAAATATTGGAACATTGGTATCATGTCTCCCCCAGTCCTTCTTTTTGGCTTGAAGACTTCCTGGAAGTATATAGTTGCATCTCAAGCTACAAACTGGAACAGATGCCTCTAAGATCCAGAAGGGCTTTCCCTATATATCTGGTTTCCAACTTTTTTTTCTGTTTCTGAAGCCTGACTGCTTGGAAAGCTTTTGTGACTAATGGAGTCTGTGATAAAAAGATTGAAAAACGATAAATTCCTAGAGATGGAATGCAGCAATCAGTTTTTGTGTAAGCTTTCAAAATCTAGAACCTGGTTTTTTTTTCTTTTTCACCCATCTCTTGTATGTTGGCAATTCATGCCACAAAAAGAAATCTGAAATATTCAAATAATAAATACCTTAAGCCCAGTGGGGGAGGCTGCAATGGACCCATTAAAGCTGATCATTCTCTGGATGCTTTCTACTTGAAATGGAAGTTTGATTGAGAGTCCAATATTTACAGGATATGTCAGACATCTATTATACTTCGTCATTCAGCATCTGCCAGGTGCCACTTAGATCCTTTTTTGGATAACACATTTATTGCCAGCTTCTTAGCTTCATTTCCATACACTTTTTTTTCCAGTTGGCATAATCTATTGCAAATGTCAGGAACACAAATGTCAAGAACACAAATACAAATTATCCAGGGCAAGCTTATTATTTCTTCAACAAGTATTTTTCATGAGTAGTTGAAGGGTGGGGAGACAGAGAGAGAGAGAGAGACAGACACAAACACAGAGAGAGAGAGAGACAGAAAGAGAGGGGGGGAGGGAGAGAGGGGGAGAGGGGGGAGAGAGGCAGGGGGAGAGAGACAGAGAGACAGAGACAGAGAGAGGGGAGGGAGAGAGAAAGAGAAAGAGAAAGAGAGAGAGAGAGTTATTGGTTAGAACACAAACGCATTGAAGAATTTATGAGTACATGGATTATGATGACCCTGAGAAATGATTCTCATGCTTCCGATTCTAGATTTTCAGAGTGTGACCCTTTTGCAAATTCTACAGGAATGAAATTATAGAACCCTATAATTCTCCTTGAGCACAATTGAGCCCAAGATTTCTGTTGCTAAGTGAAATTTGTTTTGCCCCACTTTATGATCTCTCTTGCCAGACTTGTTAAGTGAACCACTGCAGTTCTTAAGTCAGTGTCACAGTTGTTAAGTGGCTTCCCCCATTGACTTTGCTTGTAAGAAGGTCACATCACCCCAGGATGCTGTAACGGTCATAAATATGAATCAGTTGCCAAGCATCTGAATCTTGATCATGTGACCATGGGGAATGCTATAGTGGTTGTAAGTGTGAAAAAATTATCACACAGGTTAGTTTTTTCAGTGCCGTTGTAATTAAAAGGATTTTATAAATACTTAAATATATTCCGTGCTTATTCTTGTATATATATTTTATTGGTTTTTCGAAATATAAAACACAAAGAAAAATTAAAAAGTAATGGAAAACTAAGAAGTGGAGTAGGGAAAAGAAATATAGTATAAAGGGAGAAAGGGGAAAGAAAAAGGCACCAACTTCTGTCTCTCTTTAGCCCGGTAGAGGATAACAACATTACAACCAGGGGTGGGATTCTACCAGTTCGCATCTATTCACTAGAACCAGTTGTTAACATTCAGCAGTTCGGAGAAACCGGTTGTTAGAAGAAATTACTGGCCTAATCCTGTAAGGAAGGCAGGAAGGAAACATTCTGGTGTTGCTTACAGAAACTGCCTCTCCATTAACCCTTATTACATTCTTGGCAACTTCCTGTCTCAGGAACGTCTCTGGAGTTTTTCCCCCTCCTTTGCTGGTACTTTGCTTGTGTGGAGTGACCATTCAAAGTTACAATGGCACTGAAAAAAGTGACTTATGACCCTTTTTCACACTTACGACTGTTGCAGCATCCCCACAGTCATGAGAGGCCAGGCGAGGAGATGCGTGCCTCGATGTGAATGATATTGAGTTGGCCACGCCCAGCCAATAACATGACCACCAAGCCATGCCCACCAACTAAGCCATGCCCACAGAACCGGTTGTTAAAAAATTTGAATCCCACCCCTGATTACAACCACAACTTTTTGCTTTTAAACAGCAGTATGTACAAGCCATTTCTATAACAATAAGCTTATATCTTATAAACAAAATCAAAGTTTTTCATTGCAAGTATAAAATCCGGAAGCAATTTCAGAATAGAGACAAAATTAGATATATTCTCTTCTTTGGATAAAAGAATCAATTCAATTATCTCTGTTTCTCTTTGCTGTGGGGAGAAATAGATGCTTCTGTTAACTCATTAATCTTTATCATATTCCATGCTTATTTTGTTTCTGTACTCTGCCTTTGAACATGTTCTGTATGGAAGGAGTCCCTTGTGATTATTTTAGTTTTTGCTTTGTGTGTTGTTTCTAGGCTTACAAACCTAACCATTATGCTTTTGTAACATACCATTTAATACCTAACTGGTGGTTTATTCAATAAATCTTACTCAAACAATTAACAGCTTAAATGCAGGGTATGAAGGTGTAAGCTTACAATGATGCAAAAATGTAGAAGGTACATTATTCCAGAAATTACTGAACAACGGGTGGGAGAGGAAGACAGAGGCAATAACCTAATCTTGAGCTGTGTGTGGTGCAGTGATTAGAATGCAGTATTGCAGGATACTTCTGCTGACTGCCAGCTGGCTCAAGATTGACATAACCTTCCATCTTTCTGAGGTCAGTAAGATGAGGACCCAGATTGTTGGAGGCAATGTTCTGACTCTGTAAAGTGCCTAGAGAAGGTTGTAAAGCACTGTGAAGTGGTATATAAGTCTCAGTACTATTGTTATTAATGACCCATGAAGCTTGTCTTTTCATGTTTATTTTGATGCCACTGTTTGCCACTTAGCCATTCCATTCACAATGTATAAGAAATAAGAAAATGGACTGGAGAAAAGACACAGGTGATGGTATAAAGGCATATATTTATGAATAATAAATGATTATCAAGGCCTTTTGTGACAGACCTCAGATATGCCAGTGCTACACTGAGTGCCATAGCCAGAATAAACGGTGTCTAGATAAAATCATCTTCTTTCACTCTTTAGTTGGCCAACTCCTGCCTGTTGATTTCATTTATTGGTTCTCTAAAGAAACACTATAATATAAGAGACATTAGTGAGTTATTTGAGGATAGGAGATACGATTGCTCAGTATTTTGTTGTTTTTGAAATTATTGGTGTCAACTAACAAAAGAACAATGAGTTCGTATGTATGTGTGTTTTTGAAAAAAATGCTAAAATGTTTAAGGATTGTTTCTTAAACACTACCCAAAAGATTTTCTCTCTAGCTGTGAAAACTAAAATGTTGATCTCCACTAGAGATAGGAACAGTTCTTACAGGTTATTTCTTTCCAACAATATCACCTCAACTCAACCTGATGAGAACATCAGTGAAGCAGAAGAAACAGTTCAAATGTTTTGAAGGACAAAAGGATAAAGGAGAACTATCTTGAGAAGAAATAATTGAAGCAAACAGCAAAGGAAAAAAAATTGAATAGAACCATAGATGAAACAAAGAACTCATCAAAAACATTTACTCAAACTGTGAAATTGAGAATATCACCAAGAGACAGCTGTGCCAGCCTCACAGAGGTTTCATTTGTGTTGATGGTGAAGACAAGAGATTCTACTTCCATTATATGATGTGAATGGTTATGCTTTTCTACTGGCATCTGCTCAGAGCATGAAGCTGAAGGAGATGTGCTGCAAGAAACTAGATTGTGAAATTGAGTGTTTTGACATGAGAAAATGTCAAAACAACAAGGATTTATAAGAAAGAGGAGACTGTAAAATAGGACATGGCTTTTCATATCTCTACATCCCTAACTTTTTGAAGATAATTTCAACTTTCACCATGGCATACATAGATGATAAAGAAAAAACACTGAGCTTGTTCAGAAAAGGAAGGGAATGGAAAGGAAGGGAAGAGGAAGGGAGGGGAGCTTCTATCCCAAAGTATGTAAAATATTAATATTTACTGAGAAATATTTAAATTATTCATCAAAACTGTTTTAGAGATATTTCCAAGTGCCCAACTACATAGCTTTAATGCATTGTATTTTTAGAAGCTACCCAGACTCATTTGTCATTGAGCAGCATGTAGATTTATTTTAAAATGAGTATATTAAATTAATTTAACTGGATGAATTTATGAAAGAGCACTGAAAGATAGAACCCTTCACCATGAGTTATATGGTACCTAAGGATGCTTAAGGAATTTAAATGGTTCACAAATAGAGCTTATTTGCAGTATCACAGCTGATAAGCAGCTTAGAAGTTAATTATCCATTGGCTTTACTGCTGTCCAAATATTCAGCATAGTTCATGGCTCTCACAACAATTGAACTATATTTAGAACATTATTTTAAATGAAAATATAAAGCAATGTGTACATTTTAAATATAAAGCAATGTGTACCAGTTGGATGACCTTGGGCCAGTCATTCTCTCTCACACAATCCATCTCACAGGGCTATTGTTGTGGGGAAAATAAGAGGATATAGGTTGTGGATTGGCCTTGTACTTTTATATATATATATATATATACAAATATTGTTTTCAGACTTCTTCTACACTGCCCAGAATCACTTGTTTGTGAGATGGGAAGCCAATATGATTTTGACAAATAAATAATAAATAAAACAGACTACAGATTGACTCATTTGTCAAGACTTTGAAATACTCAAAAGTTTCAGAATGATGACATTTTCATGAGCTTTAATTTTTAGTTAAATGTAGAAAGTTTAATTGCATTCATACCTTTCTTGAATTTGTTGTTATAATTTTGAAAAACTCTATAAATGACCTTTTTCGATGCAGTATATCCATTACTCCTTGGGCAGTGGATAATTTGGAACTGCTAGAAATACACTCATTACTTCATCCCAGTGATTAGCAGCAAACAATTGCTTTCAGCAAATAAAAATGTATTCAGTAATTGTGTTTAGAGGTAACCTTTCATTCCAGGAAAATAAGCACCAACCTCAGTTTATTTATTTTCCTTTGTTCCAGCTAAAAATCAACAGCACTGCCTCTGACAAGCTAATGACCTGGAAAATATACAAAGAAAATGCAAAAATTCTATAGAGATCTCCCTACATTTGGCCAGATGCCTTATGTTGTAGAAATACTGGTTGAATCTGTTGCAGACAAAATTTATGCATTATAAAATTAGTCATGAACCAACCCTACAGAACTTTATAGATTTATAATCAACATATTAGTTTTTCGATACTTAGATGTTTTAATGATTCCTATGTTGTGAACATAAGAAAAATAGTTTATTACGCTTCCTGAAATTGACACATTGTGTTCTGTTGTAATGAGGATTGTTCAGTTTTGGTTTACAGGGAAATTCAAATCCAGCCCATTACTGTATGTCTTTCCAACTTATCTTGTGAACAATCTCCCCATCAGAGGTGGTGTCAGATCCACGTATCTATCATTTCTTCAGTGAAAGAAGAAAAGTGGGGGGAAACTGATAAAGAAATCCTTTCTTGATGTAACCTGAATATATTTAACCTTATATTGAATTTGTACAACCACACATGATACAATGGAGGGAGAGAAGCCAGATGGCCAGAACCTAACACCTCTGAGAGGCACAGACAGGAGATGAGAAGACCATAAAAACTCCACAGTGAAGTGTTCTGGGCAATCTCCAAAAAACAGTCCATTCTAAAAAGAGGTGGGGGGGGGATTAGGTATGTCCTGGGAAACTGTGCGAAAGATTGTTCCTACAGAAGGGCTGGGAAGGAAATTAACATATTGTTTTTTGTTTCCCTAAATAAACATTGAGATAAGAGGAGGGGTTCTAAACTCCCTTACCTATCACTGTATGCTTGAGGTACCTCAGACGCTGCTTTGAACTCCTACATGAATTGTCCCATCTCAATAAAGGATTCCTTTTGATATGTCTGGTTCTCAGAAGTTCATTCTTATTGATTGAATAGGAAAACGTTCTGTAGCCTGACATAAAGCAGCGTCTAAGAGTTTTGTGAGGATTAAAATTTTGTTTCTATATAGATTAAAATATCATCAAGATACACTAGAACCTCTTTATATAAAAATTCATGAAGGGTTTCATTGATCAATTGCATAAACACAGCAGGCGCTCCTTGCAGTCTAAAAGGGAGCACTTTAAATTGGTAGCATCCCAATGGTGTGTTAAAAGCTGTCTTCCATTCATCCCCTTCCTTTATTCTGATGCGGTAATATGCCTCCCGTAGGTCTAACTTTGAAAAAAAATTTCCTTTCAAGAGGTGGGCTAACATGTCCTTCATGAGGGGGAGTGGATACATATTCTCTATGCAAATGGAGTTCAATTTTTGATAATTAACACACAGACGCATGGAGCCATCTTTCTTTTCACAGAATAACACTGGGGCAGCTATTTTTGGTCGGGTGGGTTCGATGAAACCCCTTTTTAAGTTTTTATCGATAAATGCTCTGAGTTCCTTCAGTTCTCTGGGAGACATGCGGTACATTTGTGGTTTAGGGAGTTTAGCTCCTGGTAGGATTTCGATAGCGCAGTCTGTGGCTCGATGGGGTGGGAGTTGATCACAAGCTTCCTCACTAAAATGCTTGGGCTAGATCCTGGTACTCATTGGGGATATTAATAGGTTCAGCCGACTGTCCGGTCATGGCTGATTCTCTGTTCTCTGTCCCTTTCTTTATCCTTTCCTCTGAGCTTTTTGCAAATATTATGTCTCTCTGGAATTGTACGGTTCCTTTCCTCCAATTTATTTTGGATTCCATTTCTGCAGCCATGTGAGACCTAGGACTAGCAGCTCTTCCATTCCTGGGGCTACAATGAATGTGAGCATCTCTCTGTGGTTTCCTAGTCTTATTTTCAATGGTTCTGTGCTCCCCCCCACTATAGTTCCATCTAATTGGCAGAAAGCGATGGGATTTTCCATTTCTTTCAGCTGGATTCCCAATTTATCTGCAAGGGAGGGGTTGATTAGGCATTGGGTGCATCCCGAATTCAGCAATGCTGCAACTTCCTCCCCCTTCCCTTGGCTGGGGATAAACAGTCTCAGGGGTAGGGTGATTGGTTCAATTGGATTGCTTACCAGCGGGTCATCTTCCGGATCACTTTCGGACTGGCTCAGGTCCCCTCGGAGTGTTTGGGATTCTTCTTCAGGGTTGTGGGGTGGGGGTCGGACTTCCACATCTACTTGGCCTCTCAGGCCAGTCTCCTTTCCTCGAGGGCTGGATGTTGCGGGTTTCCTCCCTGATGGGTAGTCTAGCTTTCTGGCAGGAGTCTTTGAATGGCATTCTGCTGCACGGTGTCCCTCTTTTCCACACTTAAAGCAACCAGACATTCTTGGAGTTATGGTGGATTGGGGTTTGAAAACTTCCCATTTCCCCAAGGGTGGGGATCTTTTCCAAAACTTACCGGTGCGGTACCAGTTTCGAGTCATGTCTATCTCCGCCTCCTCTGCCATTCTGTACCATTCATGCAAGAGGTTTGGGGCACCACGGGCCAGGCAGGCAGCATATAGATCATCATTTAATCCATCTTTGAACCAACAGACTAGGATATCCTCTGGCCAATCTACCCTGCCGGCCAGGTCACGAAATTTCTCGGTGTATTCTGCTACCAGGCGACGGCCTTGTTTTACAACTCTAATGCAGTAGCGGGCTTTTCTATCAGCAAGTGGTTCCTCGAAGTGGTGACATAGAGCCATCATAAAACAATCTAGGTTTCTTAATTCTGGGGCATTGATGTTGTGGAGCATCACCATCCATCTGCCTGCTCCCTCTTCAAGGGCCAAGGTGACAACTTGTACTCGGGACCTCTGGGTTGGGAAATCCCGCCCATATTCTTGCATGTAGGTGAGCACTTGTGCCAGGAAAAATCCCAGCTTCTGGGGGTCTCCATCGAACTTTACCCCCAAGGGCAGGATCTTCCTCTGTAGTTGTATGTTTCTAGGTTGGCCAGGGTTAGTTCCCTGATCCAGGGCATTTAAAGGGTCAGGTACCTGGTATGGCTGCTGGTTCTTCAGCTTGTCCCTCTTCCCGCTCAATCTCCGCTGGATCCGGGGTGGCAGCTCGGGTTATCTCATTTTCTGGTTCCCTCGCTCTCCTGTGTTGTTGTCTTTGTGCATCCCCCACATCGAGTTTCTCCAGGGCTTCCCCCACTAGGCGATTTATGTACTGTCTCATTCGGTCATCAGCCAGTGGCTCCTCGTCCCATTCTTCCTGATTCGATAGGGCCTCTAGCTCCAATTTCCACCCAGGTTTACGATTTCCTCAGATGAGGGTTACTCCCCTGGTTCTTCCATCCCAGCTGTCTCTCTTTCCTACACCTATAGACCACCGGAGCTTGGTGGAGGTTTCGTAGGCAGCCTCACTGTCTTTGATGGGATGCATCGAGTCAGTATCTGACTGGGTAATTGATGTTTCTCCCCAGCATTCCGCTCCCCCTTACTCCTTGCTGTATTCAGACATTTTTCTTCTCTTGCAGGGTCCCTTCGGTAGAGTGAAAGGTTTTCAAAAACAAAATTTCCTCTCCGGGCTGACCTCTATTGCCATCTCAATAAAGGATTCCTTTTGATACAAGTGGTTCTCAGAAGTTCATTCTTATTGATTGAATGTTCTGTAGCCTGACAGGTGGTATTCAGCAGGTTCTGACCAGTTCTAGAGAACCAGTAGCAGAAATTTTGAGTACTTTGGAGAACCGGTAAATCTCCCCTCTATATAGCTCTGCTAACCCCATTTCTTCTCTGCCTTCTGAGTCCCAGCTGATCAGCTGGGTCTTCTTTGGTTGCCCTGCACAGGAGAATGGAGCTGGGAAGCAGGTTAGTGGGGTGGGGAGGGAATGGGGATTTTGCAGTATCCTTCCCCTGCCATGCCCACCAAGCCATGCCCATCGAGTCATGTCACGCCCACCAAGTCATGCCCACAGAACTGGTAGTAAAAAGTTTTGAATCCCACCACTGCTCCCCATCCATTTATTATCTTGGTACAAATCTGATGACGTCTTTCAACATCGAAGTCAGTTTCATCCTGCAATCTACACTGTGCTACTTTTCATAAAGGGTAAGTTCCTTTCAGTATTTGCCTAAACTCATGGGCTCTCAAAGTAAATAAGTCAAGTGTCTGTATATGATAGCTACAGACATCCTGAGGATAAGTCCTTTACAACCTCTGTTTCATACTCTTTTGAATTGACCAAGAAGTTTGAAAGGTGCTCCTACTTACATTGGGTAAGTAAACATTTGAGTGAAACTCGCATATTTTTTCTACTTCCAGTAGAAAATTTTTAAAAAACAATTTTCTGTTCTATCTAGCAACCTATCAACAGGTTTCCAATGATTCTACTTGGGCTTCTGCTTGTAACAGGAAAACAGAGCTGGAAGGGACCTTAGAGGTCATCTAGTCCAACCCCCTGCTCAGGCAAGAGACCCTATACCATTCTGGACAAATGTCTATCCAGTCTCTTCTTAAAAGCCTCCGGTGATGGAGCACTCACTACTTCTGTAAGCAAGCCCTTCCACTGGTTGATTGTTCTTATTGTTAGGAAATTTCTCTTTAGTTCTATGTTGCTTCTCTCCTTGATTAGTTTCCATCTATTGCTTCTTGTCTTGCCTTCTGATGCTTTGGAAAATAAATATATTTTTTTACTTTCAGTAGGAAATTTTAAAAATATGAATTTCTGTTACATTCATCAATAGCTTTCCAATTATTCTATTTGCTCCTGCTCTGTGTGTGTGTGTGTGTGTGTTTGTGTGTGTACTAAAAATGATTTATTACTATATTTCTGAGAACAAATCTTATAAATAAAACACTAGAATTATGATTTTTGTGAAAAATAAAAATAAAAATGCTAGTGACATTTTTATTGTGAGTGGCTTTTAAAAAGAGCTTAATTGCAGACTGCAAATGAAGAAGGGAGCTCTTAATTTGAAATATAGATTCAAAATATTTGTCTGATTAACCAAAGGGATCAAATAAAAACAAACATTAAAAACATTGTTAAGTTAAATTCAAGGCAGGTTTACTTTGAAGAACTAAGCTCAAATTTCCCAAAGTATCTCTCTCCATCCATCTTTAATCTTCTAGAAAAACAAAAAAGACTGATGACAGAAGTTTCTATAATTATTCTATACTAGTATATTAGTTGTGCTTGTAAGTGTGGCCACCAAAGCTCTAGAGCAGTGGGTTTTTGTGTTTGTTTTCAACCTTGACAACTTTAAGAAGTGTGGACTTCAACCCCCAGAATTCCCCAGCCAAGAGATGAAGTTCACACTCTTAAAGATGGATTCTGAGGGCCACCTTTAAAAAAGTCCACACCTCTTAAATGTGGATTCAGGGTCTTGAAGTCAACATACCTTAAAGTTGCCAAAGTTGACTAATGTTGCTCTGGAATTTAGAATTTTAGCATTTATTTGATTTGTCAGTCGCTTACCAGATAATAGGTATAAGTATATACATAGTTATGAATACATGAAATGGGTACATATAAGAAAAATAAAAGAAACAATAGGACAGGGACAGTAGGTATGTTGGTGCGCTTATGCACGCCCCCTACAGACCTCTTAGGAAAGGGGTGAGGTCAATAGTAGACAGTCTAAAGTTAAAGTTTTTGGGGTTTGGGGAAGAAACCACAGTCAGGTAGAGTATTCCAGACATTGACCACTCTGTTACTGAAGTCGTATTTCCTACAATCAAGTTTGGTGCGGTTAACCTTGAGTTTGTATCTATTGTGTGCTCTTGTGTTGTTATGGTTGAAGCTGAAGTATTCTTTGACAGGTAAGTCATTGCAATGTATGATTTTATATACCATACTTAGATCAGACCGAAGACTGCATAATTCAAGGTTTTCTAGGTCTAGAATTTCAAGTCTGGTGGCATAAGGTATTCTACACCGAGTAGAGGAGTGGAGAACTCTTCTTGTGAAATATTCTGGACTTTCTCAACTGTGCTAATATCAGATATGTAATGTGGGTTCCAGACTGATGAGCTGTATTTGAGTATTGGTCTAGCAAATGTTTTGTATGCTCTAGTTGGTAGTGTGATATTACCAGAGAAAAAACTATGTAGGATTAGGTTAACAACTCTTAATGCCTTTTTGGCTATGTTATTACAGTGGGCTCTAGCACTTAGATCATTGAGGTGAGTATTCCAAGGTCCTTTACAAAGCTTGGATCATCAACTATTCAGCTTGTATTTTATTTTCTGATTTTTTTTTGTCAATATGTAAGACAGAGCATTTATTTGTTGAGATTTGAAGTTACCATTTGTTTGACCATTCTGATACATAGTCAAGGTCTTTTTGAAGAGTAGCAGTATTGTCTGTGGTATTGAATAGCTTTACATCATCAGCGAAGAGAACGCAATTGCTCTTAATATGAGGTCATTTATGTAGAGTATGAAAAGAGTTGGTCCTAAAACACTGCCTTGGGAGAGTGACAGGTACAGAATTTGATAGAACGCTCCCAATTTTGACCATTTGTTGTCTGTTTGACAGGAATGCTTCTATCCAGTTATGCAGTTGTCCAGAAATACCTCCTCTTCCTCTTCTTCTTCCTCCTCCTCTTCCTCCTCCTCCTCCTCCTCCTCCTCCTCCCTTTCCTCCAGACACAGAGTGCATACACTCATTTTTTAAAAGATTCATTCTCTATTTTTCTATTTTCTAAACCTCTTCTCACTGTCCAGACCCTGAAATCTCTGGGTGAGATGCAATACAATCTAGAAATATTAAAGGCCAGGAAATTAAAATGTAAAATATAATAAAAAAAACCAAGCAGATATATCCTATCCATTGCCACAAATAATATTCTTTAGTGAATTTGACTGGCAGACATGGACAAAAATGAGATTTCCTTTGGTTCTGAAACTAATAAATGTTAGCATGTTTTGATCACAGAAAGGGTTGAAAGGAACTGATTTTTTTGAGAAAAAAATCAAATGTGGGAGGTTTTTTTAAAAATCTGAATGATTCGTCCATCCCTAATGAAACATTTTGATTGGAAATTCACAGTAACTATTAACTTCATTTAAAAATAAACTTGAGAGTGGGTATAGTACTGCAATTAGAAAGGGGTGGGAGAGTCTCTATTTTATGAAATCTTGTTTTCATAACATGCGGCAGAACGTAGGCGGACATATGGCAGAAGGAATGGGACAAAGATTGCTTTAACTGTTCATTCTAAAATAGAAAAGGGCGGCTTTCAGGTGATGAACCATGTTGGCAGTAAAGATATTAGAATAAAAAGAAGATGAATACACTCAGTGGATCTTCTGCAAGACAGGCCTAAAAATAGAAGCAAGGATCAGCAGCATGGAAAATTGCAGCAGATGGAAAATATGATGTTTTTTCCTCTCTCTCATTCTTTTTCTTTTTTAGATATTTATTGTAGCTGTGCACATAGTGTCGCCTTTGTATCTAGTGCAGAGAAGGAGGGGGACAAGTCAACTTCTGTTTTTTTAAAAAAAATAAAGTAAATACCTCTGAATCATAAGTTGGAAATAGCATTGATATCTGAAGCAGATGATTTAAAGCAAAACTTTATGTAACGGGGAGTTCTATTGGTTTTCATGAGTTAAACATGGGATAGAGAATAGCCATTGCTAATTTCAGGCTAGAGGTTTTAGAAGAAGGTTTGTTGAATGCAGAAGATCCCTTGGTCAGTTCCCATAATCTCCAGATAGGGCTGGAAAAACATCTTCCTGGAAAAACATCTTCCTGGAAAAACATCTTCCTTTCCTTTGTAGCACTCTTGACTGTCTGGTTTACAAAGGTTAGGCACAGAGAAAGTCAAGGCAGGCAGATAGAAAGAAGGCAGAGGAAATTGATTACCAAATAACATAGTTGGAAGGGACCTTGGAGGTCTTCTATCCAAACCCCTGCTCATGCAGGAGACTTTATAGCATTTCAAACAAGTGACTGTCCAGTCAAACCTCCAGCGATGAAGCACCCATAGCTTCTGAAACCAAACTGTTCCACTGAATAATTGTCCTCACTGTTAGGAAATTTCTCCTTAGTTCTAGGTTGCTTCTCTCCTTAATTAGTTTCCATCCATTGTTTTTTGTCCTGTCTTCTGGTGCTTTGACAAATAGATTGACCCTCCTCTTCTTTGTGGCATTCCCTCAAATATAGGAACACTGTTATCATGTCAATCTTCTAGGTTTGGCAGGAATTGCTTCTGGATGAGAGATTATCAGATGTGGGATAGAAAAGATGGCATCTGGGAGAGTGAGGAGTGAGATGGTCCATGGCTGTTGAAAAGAACCAAGAACAATCCTGAGGCAACTGATGCCAAAGAAGGAATCTGCCAAAAGAGCCAGCAGGGAAAAAAAACAACCCACAGCCCTTTATTGTGGAGAGCAAATTCCAAGTGATTTGCGTACTAGATATCTAGGCAGGCTGGGTCAAGGATAAAAGTAGTTAACTGTTGAGACTGCTGAAAATGAACAAGTGTAGAAGCAAGCAGAAAATAGCAGCTAAGTATTTGTCATATAAAAATAAAGGATTAGAATCCTAAGTGATTTAAGTTTTGTAAGTGTATTTTAATATTTTTGTAATGGAAATATTTACACTTGGTCTAGAGAGACAGACAGACAGACAGACAGACAGATGAATGAATTCATTCACTGATCATCTTTATTCTAAAGCTTATATAGCAATAAACAGCACCACATACACATTTTAACTGCTGTGTATGTCTGTGAATGTGGTTCCTCTCCATTCCCATCATCTGACAATCCTGCCCATTGCCCTGGGGAGCCCACCCTCCCTCCAGAAACCAAGAAACTGTAACCTGTAGGTTTTCACCCTCATTGTTTTATGCTTAACAGAAAAGTTGCCCTGGTGACTCCCATAATGGAACCTGAGGAATCACATCTTTTTTACTTTCTTTATCATGGAAAGCAACAAAGCAAGGTGAAAAGAGGAAAGGGCTGTTTCTTGGTTTTGGTATTTCCTCTACTGGCTAATAGAGAGTTGTCTGGCCCAAGAATGCATAGATGAGAAGCAATACTAGGACTACAGAACAAAACTGGCAGTCATTTGGGTTAACCTAATCCTACGTAGCTTTTTCTCTGGTAATATCACACTACTAACTAGAGCATACAAAACATTTGCTAGACCAATACTCAAATACAGCTCATCAGTCTGGAACCCACATTACATATCTGATATTAGCACAGTTGAGAAAGTCCAGAATATTTCACAAGAAGAGTTCTCCACTCCTCTACTCAGTGTAGAATACCTTATGCCACCAGACTTGAAATTCTAGACCTAGAAAACCTTGAATTATGCAGTCGTCAGTCTGATCTAAGTATGGTATATAAAATCATACATTGCAATGACTTACCTGTCAATGAATACTTCAGCTTCAACCATAACAACACAAGAGCACATAATAGATACAAACTCAAGGTTAACCGCCCCAAACTTGATTGTAGGAAATACAACTTCAGTAACAGAGTGGTCAATGTCTGGAATACTTTACCTGACTGTGGTTTCTTCCCCAAACCCCAAAAACTTTAACCTTAGACTGTCTACTATTGACCTCACCCCTTTTCTAAGAGTTCTGTAGGGGGCGTGCATAAGCACACCAACGTGCCTACCATCCCTGTCCTATTGTTTCTTTTATTTTTCTTATATGTACCCATTTCATGTATTCATAACTATGTATATATTTATACATATTATCTTATAAGCGATTGACAAATCAAATAAATAAATAAATAGGAGGAGGACAATGAAGGAATCAATGTTTGAGCATGGGACAAACAAGGATGACTTGCAAGAATTGAAAGGTATAGAGAAGCACAGTGAATGGCAAATCATTTTCTTTTCTTTTTAAGAAATATGTTGCTCTAATTTCTTTTACTGGCTGTTTCTTACTTTTTTCATTCTTGCATTTTGCATAATCTTGCTTACTCCAGAAGTTATTAGCATGGTTGCTACTATGGATGTGTGTGTGTGTGTATGTGTGTGTGTGTATCCTTGTCAAAGTTTTCTACTCACCTTATTCCTTGATTCTCACAACAAGAGGCAACTGAAGATGAAGCAGTGGAGAGTTTCTACTAAGAATTCCAATAATTTACAAAAAAAGAATGAATCAGTGAATCAATGAACAAACCACATATTTGTGTTTTGTCTTCCTTTGCTCCACTCTTTATAAAAAACAAAAAGGCTTGTATTTAAAAAAATACAAGAGTGGAGCAAAGGAAGACAAAACACAAATATGTGGTTTGTTCATTGATTCACTGATTCATTATTTTTTGTAAATTATTGGAATTCTTAGTAGAAACTCTCCACTATTTCATCTTCAGTTGCCTCTTGTTGTGAGAATCAAGGAGTAAGGTGAGTAGAAAACTTTGACAAGGATAGAAATAATGATTACTATATATGGGGAAGATATATACCCATTATCCTTAACTGAATGAAGAACTTCACAGCCAGTTCTCTACAACCAATTTACAGAATCACTCAGCTGTCTCTATGGCAAATAAAATCTAATTTTCACTGGTTTATTATTATGATGATAGCTAGGTAGTTTTATGACTCACTAATGTTCCTCTATGAATGAAGAATAAATATAGATCAGAGTGAAAATCTTAGTTGTATTTTAAACTGCTAAAAGGAAACCTGCATGCATATGCTGGCTGTAATGAGCCAAATTGTCTCTTTTTTAAAAGCTTAGCAATGTATGTAAATTTTTCAATGAATATTTTAGCATTATCTAATTGTTCTTCCTGGAATAACCCAATAAGAAAAGTCAGTATCTTGGATACCTTGGAAAGACTATGGATGTAAATAAGGTTCTCTGCATGTTCTTTGTAAATTGGATTCCTCGTCCCACTCCACATATTTGTGTGCAAGAGCAAATTATTTGTAACTGGGTGATTACAGGAAGTGATTAGTCTTTGATGTCTTTGAGGATGCGGACACATTCTTTGTGGCAGTGGATAGTAACCTCTTTGGACAAGTACTCTCTCGATCAAGCCTTTTTGGACTATTTATGATTTTCTCCTTTTAGGGAAGTTTTTGGAGAGGAGGGTGGTGTTTCAGTGAGAGAAATCCTAGATTAAATGGATTTTCCTCAAGATTAAGGACTGGAAGAGAAATAGCACTGGTCACTACTGGGTGATGTTTATCAGGGTCAAAATGGAAGAAGTTCATGAGAAGTTCACCCCATGTGAAGTTAAGGCAGCTGGGAGACTGATAAGCCTCTTCTCAATGCCTCAAAATCCCACCTTCTGGAAAATTTTGTCTTGCTATTTTGCAGTGCTTGGGGGCACTGATGGTGGTAGTGATGACAGTTAATTTTTTGTTATCTATCACTGAGAAGTTTATTCATGTTTTACTTTTGTGTTGTAATTAAACACATTGTATCTTAGTAGAGAGATGGTATGTAAGTATTTCTATAAATACATAAATATCTTTTGAAGTCATGAAATTGTAAGAAAACTAATAGAGAAAAATATTTTTTGTAGGCATCTAATGAGATATCAGTGAAATCATTCAGAAAAGCATTCTGATTCATTAATCAGTTCTTTAGTTATCAAAAAATGACTCAAAACATTTATGTAAAAACATCACAATGACTTTGAAAACATGTGCAGTTGAAAATAAATCACACTTCTTTGAACCATTTTTATTCATTCTTGAACCCTCCTTTTGGACCCTTCTTTTTGCTCAGTTGCTTCATAATTAGCTGGCCCTTAAGGTGCACACAGATTCCTTAGATGTGCATTTTAATTAAGCATCCCTCAGAAGCAACAAACTGTATCAAGAGAAAAACAGATGTTTAAAATATCAATAAAAGCACAACAAGAAGTCCACCTGTGATCCTGAGACTGAGGATAGTGATTAAAAACTTTAGCTTAATGGCACATTGGGGATTGGACTCTTTTAGTACGTTTTTACTTTGCTCTCTCCCAAAATATCAAGTATCTAATTTTCCTCTGCTCATCAACTCTGTTCATCTTCCCATCGAGGAAGCAAAACTCAAAGGTGATAGAAGTACAACTAAAGACTTCAGCAAAGACATACAACAGGTGTGAATTGTTGGGTGGTCATATTTTACTGCAAAGTTACAAAATATGTAGTCTTCCAACTACACCAGAAATAACTAAATTCATACTTTTTTCAGTTTGAATAGTGAAAATAGAAACTAAAATGCACGCTTATAATCTGTCACAAATAAAGTTTGCAAAAGTACACAGTCAGAACAATCTAACAAAACTGAATGGTAGGAAGTTTAAGGCACTCAGTATTGCTTATATGCTCAATAAAACACATAATACGTATGAGATTAATATTTCAAGATCGTGATGCAAGGTAGGATATCCATGAGCCTGGAAATGCCTAGACTTAAACTTTCTTCAGTGGGTCTTGCCAATAGTTCTAATCTTTTCAGGTTCATAGTGATCCATACTATTATGATTTCCTCTACCAAGAGATCAGGATGTGTTCTGTGAATTTCAAACCCAATCAAGGAGTTTACTTTTTCTCTGCAAAATTGGAGAAAAGGAGTATAGACTATTGTGAATGTTCCAAAACCTTGAAAAGGCTGCATGATTAAATAAGATTGAATGAAAGAAAATACACGAGGGGAAGCAACCAAGCATACCACTCCAAGTACAAAGATTATTGGGATTCGCACTGCAATATAGATCCAAGCTTTGTTATATTTTCTTCTCTTTCTCATTTGTAAAGCTTGGCCACCTACTGTGGCAACTCATCAAAGGCTATTTTCTATGCTTTGATAAATTAGCAAATGTACATTGAAAGTTCTGCCAAGTATTTAGAATGTTATGGCAACCTCTTCTGTTTTTAGAGGGAAGTTTGTTAGATGATGAAGCAAGAACAATGTTCAAATTGGGTAATTTTAAAAGAAGATTAGACAAAGTTATAGAGAATATGTACTAGCCCTTTGAGATAATCTAGGTAAGAAACCAAAACATAAATACAAACAGTGCCTTGAAAGCCCATGTCTCTCTTTCTCTCAATTTACCCCCCCCTTTGCCTTTACTTTCCAAAAGCTAGGCCAGATCCCTTCTGAGGTGCTTTCTGTGCCCCAGCCTTCTATGGATTGAGATGTGTCTTATTTGACTACTTCCCTGGTTGCAGCTCTGTCTCCTTCTGTCTCTCAAGGATATTCCCACAGACCACTACAATATGGAGCCGTGGTGACACAGTGGTTAGAATGCAATATTGCAGACTAATTCTGCCAACTACCAGCAGTTCAATCCTGACTGTCTCAAGGTTTGACTCAGCCTTCCATCCTTCCAAGTCAGGAAATGAGGACTCAGATTGTTGGGTGGCAATAAGCTGGCTCTGTAAACCATTTAGAGAGGCCTGTAAAGCACTGTGAAGCTGTGTATAAGTCTAAGTGCTATTGCTATTGTCTGATGAGCATATAATAATATCATGATCAAAGTAACTGTCAATACCAGTTACTATAGGAAAATAATTGGAAATAGCTTTCGTCCAGCTAGGGGACTTTTCATATATATTTACATTTAGGGGAAGGTTTCGTGCACATGGTGAATCACAAACTGGAATGTGGTTCAAATGTGGCATATATCATGATTTGGTAGCTGAATCTGTCACATGAATCCAGAAAATTGAGCTATCCAAACCACAACATTGTTAATAATGGATGCACATGTAATACAAACACGGTCAATGTATATTTGCTTTTAATCCCCTACTCAGTCTCCTACTATACTAATCCTTCCACTACAAAATGGAAGTTCACACAAACACAGGCTAAGATCACATATTCTACCAAACTGCAATATTAAATTGACAGAGCATTCTCTCTTTCATATTAAAATCAAGCCAAATTTAACTATAGATTCCTTTAACTATCCTTTTAACTTAAATATTCTAATTGTTACTAGCGTTATACAGTAAATGCATAAGCAAATCTCAGCTGTGTTTTGTTTAATTATCTTCAGAAATTTTTGAAAGATCATTTTAAGCTTTAGCACACCGGTTAAAAGAAAGCAGAGATTGGTATAAAAAAAGTCTTTGTACAAATCTCCTTAAGGATCTACACCCTCCTTGGCTTCCAATACTTTAATTAAATCTCAGAGAGAGAGAGTGACCATGATTCTCTATCCTGTTTTTGTGTTTTCCAATCAGAAAGAATGGGAGTGGGGTGGACAACAAGGCAATAGTAACTGAAACCTCAGCTGTGTCTCATCTTCATTCCTTTGTGACCAAAGAAGCTTTCGAAAATTCTACCCCAAAACATTCAAAAGCGCTCTGAAAAATGGATACATCTTTCATAAAGGAAGAAAGCTCCTAGAATATTGGAAGATGGAAAATTAAGCAAAAACAAATACGGCACCCTAACCAAAACTGCTCAGTCCAATTAACTTTTTCTGAATTTTCTCTGAATGTAAGTTTTTGGCCCTTGAGCTGGAAAACAATAGAACCTGCTAAAGATGTACAGCTTCTCCATGGGAAGCTATAAGCATAATAACTACCCAGAGACTCTTTTATAGGGATCAGATTCCTTGTAGCATTTGGTTGCTCCAACACAATCAGCACAAAATTGGCTTTCACATCCTAACACACTACATTTCTAAAAGGCCAGGAAACAGATCAACGGCTAGTTGCTAATAGCTAGTCTCTGTTCATGAAGTATTTATTTTCTCCACCAGAAATTTCAGAGGTAGCACAGGCACAAAAGGCTTTTTCTTTTTAGGAGGTGAGTAAGAGGCTGGAACTTATATTTTGGGTGAAACAATCCTACCAACACTTTCCTTGATGTATATATAAGCCTACCACAGTTTCCCTGCTGGGTTGCATAATAAGTGAAAAGCTACACCATGTTTAGCTGTCAAGATTGGAAACGGCACCATGTCAGTAGCCAAAATGAATGGCTGGAGGCATGAGATAACATTCAGTGAAGCATGGCTTTTAATTCTTCCAAATGAGATTCAATTCTGGTAGCTATACACAATGAGATGCTTGACCTAAGACTTCAATATGTGTTGTTAATGTAAAATATGGGAGGGGAGGGGATTGAGCAAAAGGACAGAGCCAGAGGGGCATTGCAGGAAGGGCAAAATGCTAGCATGATCACTTAAACATAGCCCTATAACAAAGCATGGGGTTCTCTTTCAATGGTAGAGCATGTACTCTGAATTTGAAAGGTTTCAAATCCTGATATCACCCATTAAAAAGCATCAGCTAGTAAGTGATTGGAAAGATCAAACTATCCTAGCATTTTGGAAAGATCTATTATAGCCTTCAGAATAAAAGAGGAATACCAGTATTTGCAGCTCATGGTTGCAGCGGAGAAGTCCTTGTGCTCTCTGAGCTTGGTTTTGTTTTTCTTGCAGATGTTCATTACCCAAGGTAGGTAACATCATCTGCATGATGATATCACCAAGTTTGGGTAAGAAATGTCTACAGGAAAACAATCAAGCTCAGAGAACACCAGAGACACCTAAGCCTTTAGAGTGCTGAGTTATAATTGATGAATAATATAAATTAGTATAAAGATGTATCTAATGATGTTAAAAGAAGAAACCCTCTATGCGGGCTGTATCAATCTTTGTAGTTTGGCTGGTCACTAATAGTGCCTTGAGAGAAAAATGTCCAGGCCACCCCTAGAGATATTGAAGTTACCATTCCTAGAATTATCAACCCACTATGATTAGTATCTAACTTGGAATTTTGGCAACTTCAGTCATGGAACCTCTGGAAGGTATATATGATTAATTGCTAAACTGCCTGTTTCTTTTTTGGAAAATGGTCTTATGTGACCTGAGGCTCAGAAGTTGTTTGCTGAATTATAGTTCAGAGTGATTTTTTATACGCCATCAATGAGATGCAGAGTTTCTCCTTAGAACCACAGTCAGGTTGGCTGCAATTCAGACAGAATCTCATAAAAATCTAGTATGTGAGACTGTCATGAGAACTTTGAAGACAGTAGATTTTGCAATCAGCAAGCAAAAAGAAAAAAAAATCAAGGAGCATTTTCTACCACTTGATGGTATGAGATCATAAAGGGAGGAAGATGAGAGATTCTGAAAACTGTATAGGAAGCTCATCAGAACAAGGAAAAAAAGAATAAGGGAAAGTATGCAAGTTTACAAGAGAAAGCAGCATTTCTTTTTAAGGAAAGAAAAGCTACTCAAAAGCTACTGTGTTGTGATTCCAAGCATGGAGAGAATTCAAATATGAAAAATGAAAGTGCAGCTTGAACCATATTAGAAATTAGTATTCCTATACATTAATTTCTGTACAGGAGGAAAAATGTAGACAATACATTTATTAAAAACCTGCAGATTTAACTTTTTATATTATTGCTTTAAAAAAAATCAAGTTACGTGCCTTTGAATGGATTCAATGTTTTGGAAGAGTATCTGTTATCTACAAAAGCCCTTTTTTCCACATTATTCCAGAAAATTAAATCCAAATGGCTTTCAACTGAATCAGCAAATATCTGGACTAAATTGACAATCTGATTTAGACAATTTGTAATCTGAGCCAGTTGTCACCATTCTAATATTTATGGCAACTTCAAAAATTTCCCTAATTCCTAATACACATTGTACATAAATTGGAAAATCCTAATAATTTTTCTTACTTACTTTCCTTCCACCTTTCCATAAAGACAATTTCTGTCATTCTTAAATATAATGAAAATATTACTTACTGAGAGATTTCATTTGATACTTCCTATAACAATATAACAAAAAAAAAAAACCTTGATATAGTCATGAATTAGTCAAATGGCATAAATCTCATTGCATAACTGTGTAGTGGTACATATTTAAGGATTCTATGGGAAAACAGCAAAAAAAAAAGGTCATAAATGTCAAGACAGTTGTAAACGTGAACTAGTTACCAGAAATCTGAGAAGGGAGGGAGGAGAGTGGGCAGTCATAACTTTGAGCGTGAGTTGTAAGTAGTTTGTTCTTTTTAAGTCCAGCATAACTTCAAATGTTTGTTAAACAATCAGTTTCTTTCAGCATTATGCATTTATCCAATCTCATTCTGCCTGGGTATACTTTCTGTCTATAAGACAAAAGGCACCTGTGGTCCACAATTATGGATTTTGCAAATTATGAAAAGCAGCATTCATGTAGACATTGTAAACATCCATCTTCAATGGAATAGTTTAAGCTTGCCAGTGCTGTGATTCCATTTATTGTGATTCTATTTGTTTTTAATATGGCAACTGTCAGCTTTGGAAGCTATATTAGCACCAGAAGCTTCCATGCTGCCACATTCCCGTGCCTTTGGAGTTGGTTTGTTTTTTCTGGAACACTGACAGCACGTTGAGATCTATGCAGGCAGTCTGATGAATAAATAGGGGAACAGCATCTTTGCTGAGTCCTTCGTAGTCCCACATTCCTTCCATTCAACCACTCCATGGTTTCATACCAATATTAGATCCTCATGTTTAGTTTACAGAGCCAAGTCTTAATACAATTCCAGAAAGCAAGACAAGTGAATGCAAAGAGGCAAGATGTTCCTCAGGAGGCAAGATGTTCCAGAGAGTGGAATCAATAGCAGAAAAGGCTCTCTTCTAATTCTTTAGCCAATGGGTCTGTAATAAGCTCTTCCTGTCTAACTGAAAACATGGGAACATAAAATAATAGGGTTGGAAGTGATCTTGGAGGTCTTCTAGTCCAGCTCCTTGCTCAAACAGGAGACCCTATATCAACCTAGTAAAATAGCTGTTCCAGTTTCTTCTTGAAAACCTCCACTGATGAAGCACCCACAACTTCTGGATGCAAGTCATTCCACTGATTAAGTGGTTCTGTCAGGAAATTATCTTTAGTTCTAGGTTGGATCTCTCTTTATGATCTTCCATCTGTTACTTCTTGTCCTGTCCTCAGGTGCTTTGGAGAACTAGGCTGACCCACTCTTCTCTGTGACAGCCCCTCAATCACTTGGCAGGATAAGTTGATGTAATTGGGACAAGAGGGTTCCTCAGGTAACTTTCCATCTGTGCTCAAAATATCTATACCCATTCTGGATCTACTCATGTCTCCTGCTGGAATGCAAATGCTTACAAAGGTTGGTTAAGGGTGTTTGGGGATTATTTCTTCCAAACTGACTCTGGCTGGCCTGTTTATCTATGTGGAAGGAAATGCTATAGATACTCTCAAGCCAGGATACAAAAAGAACAGAGAAACACTACTTTAACAAGGAAGTTATGTTTTCATGTAGGCCAAGGAATATTGGCCTAAATGAATTTAATTTAAGTCCACTGACAGATATGGAGATGTGAGATTTGGATCTGGGAAGTCAGAGTAAAACTTCTTATAAGGTCTACTTGTAATGAACATCCATCTCAAAAATAGGAAACACAGCAAAGATTTTTTGATGGCATACAGCTAAATCTTGTTGAGGCTCTGAAAGCTCAGGCTTAAAGTGGAAGGGTTTCATACTTAGAAAAAATAATTGCTGTCTCCAAATTTAATTCTGCAGCAATCCTATTATTTAATGCTTACACCAACTGTGAATTCTGTTTTGTTGGATTTATTTGCACTGTGCTCCTGGGTTAATATTCACCCCAAACTGGTTTTCTTGTTAGTCTTTGAAGTTAGCTTTCCAAAGCAGTCAATGATTGTGGGTTTCCCTTAAATACTTGGAATAGGACAATGGCTTCTTTATTTCAAAGTTCATTTGAAATCTGTGCAATAATTCTTCAAGTGCCTGATTATTTATTGCTTGTCTTAGCTTTTTAAATCAGGCATGTCAATTAACCCTAATTTAAGATGTTCAACCATTACATTATTATGATTGCACTGAGAGTTTATTTCTTGCAGTCGGGATTTTTTTTTTCTGTTACACACAAGTAATTGTCATGTTTTTGGTGCAAGACTAGTTTAGAAATATTTTCATAAATAAATAAGTCTGATTATATGTCTCCTTGTTGATTATTTGAGCAGCTAAGCCTCAAGGTTAATTCAAGAATTCATTAATTTACATTAGCTTTCTGTTAAAAGTAGAAGGATAACTACATAAATGGGTTTGGTAACTATGGAGCTTTTTTCAGTTTAAGTGCTGAGTTTAGAGCAATGCCATCAAATGGGGAAAACTTTATTAATTAAAAAGCACTGATCTGTCTTACAATCATGCACAGCTCAAAAATGAAATTAATGAATTATTTTTTTTCCTAATTGCACACAATGACCTCTCCACAGTATTTGGAAATGTCAATAGGTTGCAGGTTTAGAAATGAGATTTCAGAGTCAAGTGCATTTGAGCATATCAGAATAATATTGCATTAATCCTTTTTTGTGTGGATAGAAGCCAGATGCTTTGTGTGGCTGTGACATTTAATGGAAATCTAAATGGAATAAGATAAAAATGGACCACATGCATATACATGTGGCTGAAATTACTGATTTTGAATCACTTCAGCTTCTAGGATCTACTCCGCATCATATTTTATCCAGTGTACTTTGTAAACTGCAAAAATAACTTTCCTGAAAAAATATTTCATAGGCTTCAGAATGCTAAGAATTTAAACTGCAGAGACAGAAATTCAGAGATCCATCCTCAAAACATACCTTATACAAGCATGAATCCCATTATTATGTTCTTGGAATTCAACCAAAAGTAGAAAGAAAAGGGACATCCCAGGAATAGAGTAAGATTAGTCTGGGGATATTCAAAATACAATTCATCAAGAACTCAGCTCAGCCCTATAAAATTAGGACATGATAGCAATAGCATTTAGACTTATATACCATTTCATAGTGATTACAGCATTCTCTAAGCAGTTTACAGTATCACATATTGTCCCCAACAATCTGGGTCCTCATTTTAACATTTCAACTTCTAGGATCTACCCAGCATCGTATTTTATACTATTCCTTCAGTAGAACCCTGAATAACATGAACTGATAATTCCTCCTCCCAAAAAACCCAATTTTAAAAAAATCTGGAGCACAAATACTTGGGTGAGACTGTTGTACTAAGAACAATGGCAAAGCATTCCTAGGAGAGAACACAATGGTGGAGTAGCTGTTAAAAGCCAAGGTGTGTAAAAATTACAATAATTGTATAAAGAATTTAGAGGGTAGACCAATTATTATCTATAAGCATGGTATCAAGGGCTGTGGTGCCACAGTGATTAGAGTGCAGTATTTTAGGCTAATTCTGCTCACTGCCAGCAGTTCAATTCTGACCAGCTCAAGATTAACTAAGCCTTCCATCCTTCCAAGATACATTTGTATAAGGGGGTGCTGGTTTATCTTGATGATATCCTTATCTATACAGAAACTCTTGAGGAGCACATGAAATTAGTACGGTCAGTTCTGAAAAAACTTTGAGCAGCCGAACTGTATGCAAAATTGCCCAAGTGTGAATTTCACCAAGAGAAAATGGGCTATTTAGGTTATCTCATATTGCATGAAGGCATAGAAATGGAATGGGCTCCTACTCACACCAGAAAGCAATTGCAAAGTTTTCTGGGATTTGCTAATTTTTACCATCAATTTATTCCAGCATTTGCAAAGATTGTGCTGCCTATTACAAATCTCCTAAGGATTAAGGGAAAATTGAAACCAAAACCCAGCCGACCATTGGAGTAGTCCATGGAAAGCTAAAATGATTTTTTGCAGCTGAACCAGTGCTAAAGCACACAGATATGGATGCCCCTTTCGTGATCCAAGCTGATGCAAGTGATGTAGTAGTGGGGGCGGTGCTACTGCAAGCAAATGAGATTGGAACTTTGTAACTTTGTGCGTACACCTCCATAAACTATCTGAGATGGAAAGAAGATGGGCTATTTGGGAAAAGGAAGCAAATCAAAAACTCTCAAGGAATATCCAGTTAAAATTCTAGAATAAAATACCGAACAACAAATAAATTAAAAACACAATTTGGCATCCAACTTGTGAGTTGCACATGAACAAAACACAGTATGGCCTAACTATATAATATAATGTCAATCCTTAAACTGTGAGGCCCATAGTCATTAAATATAAAAATACAAAAGAGTGATAATACGAAAGGATTTACTGCATTAATTGTGTAAAATAGCTGTGATGGATAGTGCTTCTCTAGCCACCTGCACTGTGATCACAGTGTGTTCTTCAGCTTGTTTTTCAGAATTCCCCTTCTTAATAGTGGCATTGACTTCATGAAAGGAATAGCTTGTGTTCTTATATGATAGCACAACTGGAGGGGGTCAAGGTGGCTCACGTGGTAAGACATTGGCCCTGCACACTACTGAGGATGGCAGCTCAGCAGTTCAATTCCTGTGAGCAAATAAACCACATAGGGATAAGAAAGGAGCCTCGGGTGAAGATAACACTGCTCAAAAAAATTCCCTTCACAGAGGCAGGCAGCCACCTCAATGATCCCTGGCTAACACGTGCCATACTCTAAATAAATAAATAAGCCCAACTGGACTCAACCTTTACTCCGAATTAGCTTTATTTGTTGAGTGGGATTGTTTCATTGCTAAATCTGATTGGATATGTCATACTATACAGTTTACTAGTGGAGGAATAAAGTAGTCTGTCTGCATCAAACAATCAATTCAACCAAAATGGCAGGGAATTAGGGCAATGAATAACACAGCACTGGTATAGGAAAGCTAAGCTCTAGGCTTGTACCGAAAGCCAATGTGTCAAAAACTCATTTTTGTTCCAGAATTGTTTCCTGAAGAATATTATCATATATAACTCTTTCTTTCCTTCCAAACAGTAGAATTAAACATCAGTGGTGATATCATATTCTCTGGGACAAATGTTCTCTACAGTAGCAGAATCCCAACAGGAAAATTCAGGTCATGGAGAATTATTGTGTGATGGAAAAGTGCCTGATTCTTACTCGCTTTCTTCTGATTGGGGTTGCTTAATTAAATATAAAGTATCAAAGAACAACGTTGGTGCAAAATATGATGTCCCTGTGGCATCCAGCAAATTAAGTATATCAGATACCAAAGATGAATGAAGTATTTCCATATTTAGAATACATGAATGAAATTTTTCAATTGAAAAGCAGCATTTAGTTAGGGAATAGCTATATTTGCAAAGAAAGCATTAGGCCTAAGGAAATACCAAAGACTGTGCTTTTTTTTTTCATGGAAATTAAAGGAAACTCAACACAAATTCAGTGCAAAGATGATGCATAGAATCAATTTTTGCACAGCCACAGTTGCTTCAAAGTAAAGATAAACCTTCCCATGGATTTATTCTGAAGCAACATTCATCTGTGATTTGCAACATGAAATTAATATTTATTTATTTTTTTAAAAAGAAGCCATATTCTTTAAAAAAAATTGAAAAAGTCCCCCCCCGCCCGGCATTTCAACATCATATACACAAATAATCAATTCAATATTTCTCACAAATGAAGGCAAATATATGTGTCCCAGGATAATGTTGCAGGATCCAATTTGGGTTGGTCACTGGGACCAGAGGTTTAGTCTTCTGAGCTTTCGGACTTGTGCTGGAGCCCATCTTCAGGGGACTTCCCTCTACAGTAGCAGAGTATGTGCTGTTTTGTGTGTGTTATTTATATGGTGCCTGTGGTATGTGTTTTTTTTATATGCTGACTGTGTTGATAGCTGGCTTTTAAGTCATTGACTATCCTTCCCTTCTGCTGTTCAGCCCTCATCTTCAATCTAAGTGCTTGATATGCTGATGGTAAATTAGTATTCCTGTTGACTGATAAGGGGCCTGTTTCCCAGGTTTCAGTCGCTTCCCTGGCTGTTTTTGTGTCTGCTCGTCCAACAATTTTAGTAGCCGAAAAGTTGAACATATTCTTTTTTTTTTCTTTCAGAAAAAAGTCCATATAAGGTTTCCAGTCTTTAAATATATATATATATATATATATTTAGGGTTATATATAGGGTTTTTTTTTCTCTGGCCAAATTGGTCAGCTTCACAATTTTTGCAAGTTCTAAATTTTACAATCCAGTCTTCCACTGATGGTATTTCAATATTTTTCCAACATTTTGCATACAATTATCTTGCTGCAGTTACCCTATGCAATATTAATTTTCCGTATTCCTTTTCTAATTTCTTGTTCATCAAACCCAGGAGAAATAATTTCGGTTTCATCATGATGTTAATCTGTTGTTTTTTTTTGCATTGTTGTATACATTTGCACCCAACAGGGTTTTCTTTTTTCTTTTTACCATTATCCATGATAAATGTCCCCCCTCCCTTTTTTTTTTTTTTTTAACACATTTCCATCCTGAAACCATTTCCAGATATGCTGGAATCTCACTTGTGGCTGCATCTGCCCATTCTAATTTTCTCCCAGAGACAATGTACTTGAGGTTGCAGTGCAAAAAAGACTGCTATCCAAAACAAAGGTCAGAAAACATCTGCTGTCTTTTGATGTAGCAATAAACTTCTCAAGAAACCGTCCCTGGATCCAGCATTATTGTCGAATTATCGTCCGGTCTCCAACCTTTGCTTTGTGGCGAAGGTTATTGAGAGTGTGGTGGCACGTCAGCTCCCTCAGTACCTGGATGAAGCAGTATATCTAGACCCCCTCCAATTGGGTTTCAGGCCCGGGCACAGCATGGAGACGGCGTTGGTCGCGTTGGTGGATGATCTCTGGAAGGCCCGAGACAGGGGTTGTTCCTCTGTCTTGGTCCTGTTAGATCTCTCAGCGGCTTTTGATACTGTCGACCACAGTATCCTATTGCAGCGGTTGGGGGAGTTGGGAGTGGGAGGCACCGTTTTATGGTGGTTCTCCTCCTTCCTCTCTGACCACTCGCAATTTGTGTTGACAGGGGGGCAAAGGTCTACCCCGAGGCCCCTATTATGTGGGGTGCCTCAGGAGTCTGTGCTCTCGCCCCTGCTGTTCAACTTTTATGTGAAGCCGCTGGGTGAGATCATCCGTGGTTTCGGGGTGGAGTTCCATCAGTACACTGATGACACTCAGCTGTACATCTCTTCCCCGGGCCACCCCAACAAAGCCCTCGAAGTGATGACCCGTGCATGGAGGCCGTGCGGAGTTGGATGGGTCTTAACAGGCTTTGTCTCAACCCGACCAAAACCGAATGGCTGTGGTTTCCTGCACCCAGATACAGCCAGCTTATTCCGTCGCTGGCCGTGGGGGGAGAAATTTTGACCCCCATGGAAAGGGCTCGCAATCTGGGTGTCGTCCTGGACATACGGCTGTCTTTAGAAGATCACATTACGGCCGTTGCCAGGGGGGCCTTTTGTGAGATTCGTCTGATTTATCAGTTGCAGCCCTTTCTGGATCTGGACGCACTTCACACAGTCACTTCTGCCCTCGTCATCTCCCGCTTGGACTATTGCAATGCTCTCTACATGGGGCTCCCCTTGAAGAGTGTCTGGAGGCTGCAGTTGGTCCAGAATGCGGCCACGTGGGTGATCTTGGGAGCCCCTCGGAGCTCCCATGTAACACCGCTCCTGCGCATGCTGCATTGGCTTCCTGTGGCCTTCTGGATCCGATTCAAGGTGGTATTGATCATTTTTAAAGCGCTCCATGGCTCGGGACCTGGGTACTTATGGGACCTCCTGCTGCCATCAACAGCCTCCCGCCGCCCAGTGCGCTCCACAGGGTTGGCCTCCTCGGGGTTCCGCCGCCTGGTCGTTGCCAGTTGATGGCCCCGAGGGTGCGGGCCTTCTCTGTGGGGGCTCCCTCGCTTTGGAATGATTTGCCCCCGGAGATATGGGCCATTACCGACATTCAGACCTTCCGGCGCGCAGTAAAGACCCTGTTTTTTCAACAGGCCAGCCTGGCCCAGTAACGATTTTTGGGGTTTTTAAAACTTGGTATTTTAAATTTTTTTAATTTTAAATTTTTATTAGTTTTATATTCTCTAATTGTATATTCGGCCTCTAATGTAATTGTTTTTAATTTGTTTTTAATTGTATATACTGTTTTTGTTTTTAGTTGGCTGTACATCGCCCCGAGTCCCTTTTTTTGGGAGAGGGGGCGGTATAGAAATTTAATAAATAAATAAATAAACTTAGATTCCCATTAGCCAATGGTATTTTCCATGCATTTTTAACCTGTCTTGTATTGTGTTTGTAGAAATAGTGAACCACCTGCAACCCCAGCTTTATTTATTCAGTTAAGGTAATACAATATCAGCTTGACTTCCTCATCTACAAACATTCCATTTGGATGCAGAATCTAAATACTTTACCAGAATCAGTCTGAAACAACTGATCAAATTTACTCATAGGAATTTAGAGAGGCATATTTCAAGGAAACTCTGTTCTGTTCACTCTATACAATTGTTAGGAGGTTTAGCACAGGGTTTTTCTTCCTTCTACATGAGGATCAACACTGAACTATTGTACATTATCAGAGTTGTGAATACATTCTTTTCTAGTTTAACTAAGAGATACAGTATATTCTCTCAAGTTTGAGTACAGAATAACAGAGTTGGAAAGGTCTTTTAATCCAAAACCCTGCTCAGGCAGAAAATTCTATATCATTTCAGACAAATGGTTGTCCAATCTCTTGTTGAAAGCCTCTATTGATGGAACACCCACAACTTCTGGAGGTAAGTTATACCACTGATTAATTGTTCTCACTGATAGGAAATTTCTCCTTAATTCTAGGTTGGATCTCTGTTTGATAAGTTTCCATTATTTCTTGTCTGCCCTCAGATGCTTTGGACTTCTTTGACCTCTTCTTTTTGTGATAGCCCCACAAATATTGGAAGAGTGCTATCATATCACTCTTAGTCCTTCTCTTTGACTAATCATACCCAGTTCCCACAACTGTTCATTGTATGTTTTAGTCTCCTTATCATCTTTGTTTCTCTTCTCTGCACATTTCTCTTACCTGCAAGTTTTCATGAACAACGTGATGTAGTTTTCTTGGTAAAAATATTGAATTTTTCTTCTTGGATAATTTTTCCTTTTCAAACTTCCAATACAGCCTGAAGAGTGGAATTTCCTGATGGACTTCCCAATCCAACCCATTTTTTCAATTTCAGCTTGAGTTGTATGGTTGTCATCAGCCACTGTAATTCTCTTAATTAACATAGACATATATTAATATTACATAAATTTCCATACTGTAAATCTCTTCTTTTCAAATCAGATAAAGTAAAGAAGATAAAATATGTTCTTTCCATGGTGATGGTTATGGGAAGGTGGGCTGGAATTTAACTGAGAAAAAACAACAGTGTTTCTTGGTGTGAAAGGAAATATTTGCTGTAACTGAGCATTGATTTCAAGAAGAATTTAAGCTCAGCTAACCTGGTTTGAACCCAATATATTATGAATAGTCATTTGAAGATTAAAAAAAGCTTTAGTCACCAATACAGTTTGATAGCTATGTTACATTATTACTGATTATCCAATACATTTTAAGACTAGAAGTTTTCTAAATTGCCTTGATAGGTGCATTTACAAAATCACTATCCACCAATGAATCAGTTTGAATTTATGATTATTATTAGGGCCTGCATGTATTAGACTGAGCTTTTGGGATTTGTTGTATTAAAATTATTATTTGTAGACTCAGGCAAAGTTGACAAATGTATGAAGATGCTTGCCTTAAAATATTGCTTGTCTAGTTTTTCTTTCAATTGGCTTATTGCCAGGTTCTTTTTTTCAAAATCCTCCTTGCTCTTCTGGATCCATTAATTATGAGCAAATGACAGGTGATATTTATTTAGATAAATCTCTCATAGCATATCAAAAACTCAAAGAATCTTACAGCTTTGCCCAAGAGAATATATTATCCTAGTACTACAATAGAGAAACTCTCACTAGTCATGTTTGTATTCCTCTTTCATTTATTCATTTACTAGAGCTTCTACATTACTTATTCCCATAGGCTCAAAACAGCTTACAAAATGTTAAATAGAGGGTTGCAAATGTTGCATTCTTTTAATCATTATCTAATTGAGTTTAATAAGCCAGACGTTTGCATCCCCCAAAAGTGCCCCAAAGAACCAGATCTTCTTGGAGCTTTGGAAGCTTGACAAGGTCCATGGGTATGTGGTTCTATGTTGTATAGCTACATTAGTCCTTAGGATTAGTTGAAGGCTGTTTCATATTTGAGATCAAAGCCAAATGAAGTTCTTTTCCTCCTCCCAAATAGATGCCAAATGGACTAGAAGCTGTATTGCATTTGAAATTAGAGATAAGAAATCATCTTCAAACATACTTAAGTGCTTTAGCTTTCTTTTGATAGTGAGGGTGTCTAAACCAGCTTAAGAAATTTGGAAAAGCTTATGTGCTCAACCTTAGCATATATCCCATTGCTTCCAGATCATCATATGTCCAGTACAAATATTTTCAGAGTGGCATAATGAGATCATTGGCTAATCATAAGGCTAGAAATATTAACCAAATTAAATTCAAAGACTAATGTATTAAAAACATATTAAAACCAGACACATCACCAAAGCTAAAATCATAAGACTACATCTGATTTACTTTGGCCATGTCATGCGGTGCAAATTCATTGAAGAAGTCAATGGTGCTAGGATGATTAGTGGAACAAGAAGAAAGGACAAGCAAAGACCTCACTGGCTTGATAACTTCAAATCTGATATAAAATTGAACATCCAACAATTGAAAGAAGCTGTACTTGACAGGGTAGCATGGAGAGCACTTGTTTTCAAAGTTGCTGAGAGACGGACATGACTAAATGGTTAAAACAACAAGGTATTAAAATTATTTGAAATCAATGTGCCATGCTATGATATCTGTTTAGACACCACCATCCCATATTCAATGGTAGTTAATTCTAACTAGAATTGCAAAACACTACTTAATATCATTTAAATGTATCTGTTAAATGAGCTATGGTGGCACAGTGGTTAGAGTGCAATACTCAAAGCTACTTCTGCTGTCTGCCGGCTGCCTGTAATTTGGCAGTTCAAATCTCACCAGGCTCACCAGGTTGACTCAGCCTTCCATCCTTCCAACATGGGTAAAATGAGGACCCAAAATTGTTGGGGGCAATAAGCTGATTCTGTAAATTGCTTAGAGAGAACTGTAAAGCATTGTGAAGCAGTATATAAGTCTAAGTGCTACTGCTATTGCTATCTGAATCTAGTTTGCAAACTTGTCTGCCAACAGGACAAGTGATAAGACACATTTTTCCTAATATGATACATTAACAATCTAGACTATACAAAAGAGACAATCACCTAACCAAAAAGGGAACAAAAGGACCCAAGCACCTCTCCACCAGCAATCTGCACCCAGATCAGCATAGATTTATTCCAAGATTAACACCAGACCAACAATCAAATAAACAATACCCCAATCAAGAAACTGCCAATGAAACCAACAGCAAACAGCCTAACCAAGAATCTCTAAGATCACCCCCACCAACACAGATGGGGCAAGACACTAGATTATAAACTGAGCGCAAGCAGCACTCCTTATCAGCATTGATGATGTTACCGGGTTTGGATAATGAAATGCTTGCAAGAAAACAAGCAAGTTCAGAGGGCACAAAAGCCCCTCGTAGTATTCTTTTTAAACAATTGTTTCTTTTTAAACAATTCGGGTTTATCATTGTCTTCTTCCTAAGGAGGACTGGGAAAGTCACCTTAGTCATGTCTACCCAGGTTTATTTGTACAAATATCACCAAATCTATAAAAATAATAAAATAAAAATTAGAAGACCAGACATTAAGCTGAAGAAAATAATAAAATTCTTCTTTGTTTGACATTTTTCATTCAAATGCTAAAATGATGGTTTGATGCTCTGTCTAATATATAAAGGAGATGTAGAACAAAGAATAAATGTTCAAATGATAAAAAGTAGTAGTTACTGGCTATCAATATTTAATCCACAAAGCAATCAACAAAATCTTTAGAGATGTTCCTTTATATTGCATATTATAACATGACAATGTTATTATTCTCCAAACTTGTCCAAAACTTTCATTACTAATCATAATGTCAATATTAATAAAGTTACCTTACAGAATGTATAGAAAATGCATCAGTTCTCCAATGGACTTCTGTTAAAACTGTTGTGAACAATTACAGTTGTCATAATCCCTGATCTGGGGAGAAAAAAATGGATCATTCAATCATATTTTCCAGAAAAAAATAATAATAAAAACTTGTTGCATTAAAGAGGAAAAAATAAAGTGATGTATGGTCATGCCAACTCTTAATAGTTTCTAAGAAGCAAAGAATATCGTGTGAGTGGAACAGAAACAATTTCTGCTTCCTTCCAGTTGACAGGTGTTTTTTTAAAAAAGAAATCTTGTTGAATAGATTACAGCTGAAAGGTCTTCTAGTCCAGGCCCCTGTTCAAGCAGGAGAATCTATACAATATCAGACAAGTGATTGTCCAGTCCCTTCTTAAAAACCTCCAATGATGGAACACCCACGATTTCTGAGGGCAAGCTGTTCTCCTTAATTCCAGGTTGCTTCTCTCTTTGATCAGTTTCCAACCATTATTTCTTGTCCTGGCCTCTGGTGCTTTGGAAAATAATTTGACCCCCTCTTCTTTGTGGCAGCCCCTCAAATATTGGAACACTGCGCTTATTTAGACTAGCCAGATCCAAAATCTGCAGCCATTCCTCCACTTAGAAACAAACAATTTACTCTCTAATAAACAATTTGGTTTTAGGAAAAAACTATCATGTAATCTGCAATTCTTACATTGCAAAAACATATGGACTACACAACTCGATCAGGGCAAAGCAATAGACACAATCTACATAGACTTCTGTAAAGCCTTTGATTCAGTGGTACATGGCAAACTACTCCTAAAACTAAAATCTTATGGTATCTCTGGACACCAACATAACTGGATAGAAGCATTCCTGTCAAACAGACAATAAATGGTCAAAATTGGGAGCATCCTATCAAATTCTGTACCTGTCAACAGTGATGTCCCTCAAGGCAGTGTTCTAGGACCAACTCTTTTCATACTCTATATTAATGACCTCTGTGATTATATTAAGAGCAACTGTGGTTTTTTTTTTGCTGATGATGTAAAGCTATTCAACACCACAGACAATACTGCTACCCTTCAAAAAGACCTTAACTATGTATCAGAATGGTCAAACAAATGGCAACTTCAAATCTCAATAACTAAATGCTCTGTTCTATATATTGGCAAAAAAATCAGAAAATAAAATACAAGCTGAATAGTCAAGACCTTGTTGAAGATCCAAGCTCTGTCAAGGATCCTGGAGTACTCATCTCAAATGACCTAAGTGTTAGAGCCCATTGTAACTACATAGCCAAAAAGGCGTTAAGAGTTGTTAACCTAATCTTACGTAGCTTTTTCTCTGGTAATATTACACTAATAACTAGAGCATACAAAACATTTGCTAGACCAATACTTGAATACAGTTCATCAGTCTGGAATCCACATCATGTATCTGATATTAACACAGTTGAGAAAGTCCAGAAATATTTCACAAGAAGAGTTCTTCACTCCTCTATTCGTTGCAGAATACCTTATGCCACCAGACTCGAAATTCTAGACTTTGAAAACCTAGAAACTATGCCTTCTTCGGTCCGATCTAAGTATAGTATATAAAATCATACATTGCAATGTCCTACCTGTCAATGAATACTTCAGCTTCAACCGTAACAACACAAGAGCAAGCAATAGATACAAAGACAAGGTTAATCGCACCAAACTTAATTGCAGGAAATACAACTTCAGCAACAGAGTGGTCAATGTCTGGAATACTCTACCTGACTCTGTGGTTTCTTCCCCAAACCCCAAAAACTTTAACCTTAGACTGTCTACTATTGACCTCACTCCTTTCCTAAGAGGTCTGTAGGGGGCCTGCATAAGCGCACCAATGTGCCTACCGTCCCTGTCCTATTGTTTCTTTTATATTTTATTTTTCTTACATGTATTCATGTATTCATATCTATGTTTTACTTATGCCTATTATCTTGTAAGCAACTGATAAATAAATAAATAAATAAATAAATAAATAAATAAATAAATAGTTTAGTCTCCAGGCCTTTGATCTTCTCTGAACTTTTTCCAAAGTCTCACCAACTTTTTTGTAGTATGGTGATCCAAACTGGTTGCAGTATTCCCAGGTGTGGTCTTACTAGGGTTTTGAAAAGCAGCCCTAATACTTCATTGATTCTATGCCTTTGTTTATACAACCCAGGATTGTATTAGCCTTTTTGGCTGCTGGCTCATATTCAAATGATCATCCACTAGGACTCCAAGGTCCCTCCCACCATTACTGTTTTTGAGCCAGGTCTCATCTAATCTGTACTTATACATCTATACAACTGTACTTCCCATTTCAGAAATTCAACTCTTTCATTAGAATGACAGCAGCAGCCTTGTGCCATGAATTCCACTCCTTTCAGGCATGGACACAATGATGTGATGTTTGAAGAAAAGGGGAGGTCTGCATCACAACTTCATGATGCTATTCGTATCATTCTCATCCCCTGTTGATTCTGGTGGAAAGTCTGTTATCCATTAGCAAGCATCTTATGAGACACTCCTCTCAAATTTTAGCACTTTCAGTTCCCAATAAGGACCATGATGGGTATGAAATGTTAGGAACTGAAGACCAAACATTGGAAGAGCATCAAAGTTTGGGAAGAAAACCTTTAGCTTCACCGTAACTTCACGGAATTATCTTTGTAAAAAGGTACAACACACCCCTGTTGAATGTTGTAATAACATTCTCTGCTCCCTTATCTTCATATTTGTGTAACTGCTTAATATAATTATGTTTGCTCATAAAAAATACATTCACTATGGAAATATGTTCACCTCATGTGCAATTTTTCCCCCAAAATGACTTATGGACACTATATTTCCCAGTGGTAACATTAGCCTGTAGCATTAATAAAAATGTCATGCAAAGTGTGTGATCGACCTCTTCTTTATATTGTTGCAACTGCCTTTCTCTGTTATAGCTGATTGTATGTTTATGTTATCTTCATAAAAATGTTCAATGGGAATAATAACATTCTAAGACAACTGTGGCAGATTGTTCAGCCCCTCTCCCTCCCCCAACTTAACCCCAGTTGTGAGCTCAGAAGAGTCACTAACTTCTTTACTAACTCCCTTTCAGTCTACAGATAGATTATCTTAGCTTGCTTTACAAAGTATTTTAGGGCCCAAATCAAGCAGAACCATAGAGTTTTGTGGAGCTCATTTGATCCATGTATCTGTTCATCATTACTATCCTCATATAAGATGGACAAAGACTCAAAAAAGTGAGAATTATATAAAATAAGCTGAAGTTATGACACTAAATAGCTGTACACTGGATTAAGTTAGGATTGAATTACATACACCACACACACACACATATATAATATAATACAATACCATACCATACCATACCATACCTACCTGGGATTTTTAAGAGTGAATCAGAGACACATCATCACAAATTACTTGTGACAGGGCGAATGGCAGTGAGAGAAAGGAAAAATTATTCCAAAAACTGGGATATGAATCTAAAAATGCAGGGAATTAATTGAAGACAGTGAGAGAGAGAGAGAGGACAAATTTGTAGAGAACTGATTTGCTCAAATGAAAGTTTGTGCAACTTCTTTCTACACCACTGATCTCTTCCAAATAGAGATATAGTGTTCCTAATGTTTCCAAAGTCAGCCATTTTACTGACTAACACCTTCACTGTTTATTGCTAACAAAATCCCAATAAATGATTGCATAAGGAGTGCATTCATTTCAGAATTTTGCAGAGTCCAATTACATATGAATTGAGACAACCTTACAAAGAAAGGCAAATATACGTGTCCTAGAAAACGTCGCAGGATCCAATCTGGGTAGGTCATTGGGACCAGAGGTTTTGTCTTCTGGGCTTTGGGACTTGTGCTGAACTTCATCCTCAGGGAACTTTTTTCTCACCAGAATATGTCACATGTTGATGACAGAGAAGTTCCTTGAAGATGGGCTCCAGCATGAGTCCAAAAGCTCAGAAGACTAAGCAACTCTGGTCCCATGACTGATCCAGATTGGATCCTGAGACAACCTTTTCCAGTTTTGGCACTTTCAGTTCCCCACTGATGGGATGAAATTTGGGGAGTTGAAGAGCACATATCTGGAGGATATCAAAGCTGGAAAAGGTTGATGGCGTTGTTCTAAAGCAAGGAAAATACACAGTTGGGTTTCTATTACATGTTCAAGGAAAATAAGGCTTGGCAAATTAAAAGACATCTAACTTCTGCAGCATATCCCTTATCTTAAAAAAAAGATGAAGCAAAGAGTCATCAGATTCGTGTATGAATGGTCTTAAAAATATTGAAGTGCACAGCATGGTGGATAGTGTGTTTTATAAGGGGAATAAATGACCATTTTTATAAATGTGCTGATGCTATGAGCTTTCCAGCATCGTTTAGAAAAACAAGCCCCAAATAATTACATTCCAACACATTTAACCTCTATCTGCTTTGCAGTCTGCAAATGTCTTCCAAGCCTTCAGAGAAAATAAATTGAGTTTCTTTAAGCTGTCAACACTGTTAAATAAGGGAGACCAACTAGGCTGAGCTATAGGCGGGATGGTAAAATGTCAACAATGAATATGCTTCTCTTAAATAATTAAACTCCTGTTCTTTCCCCTTTCTAGTTCAACAGTATTTAGATTATTGTAGAATACAGTGTGTTTAATAGGGAGAGACAATCTTTAATATGTCATAATATAAGGTTTTTTTCCTACATCTTCCCTTATTAATCAGTCTCTCCCTTATGTTTAATACAGAATAATACTACTCCCCTCCCCCTTTCCTGTGATGACTGTATAACTTGGTTTCATATATTTGTCTTAAAAGAATCCTGGCCTGTGAACATGAATGGAATTCTTTTTGAAATTCCATTAGGGGAACAGGGGAACTTTCATAAAATAGTCATAAGAAAGCATTAAAAATAATAGTTCTAATCTTACACTTAAGATCTTCAACTCTTTTACCATTTGTTCAGCACTTAGACCATTAGTTTACATTAAAAGTCAATGTAAAGGTTCCCCTGTCCAGTCTCTGACTCTAGGCAGCAGTGCTCATCTCCATTTCTTAGCCAAGAGAGAGCAAGGATTATCCAAAGATTCTTCCATGGTCATGTGGCTGGCATGACTATACACTGAGGACCATGGTGTTACCTTCCCACCGAAGTGGTACCTATTTATCTACTCACATTTGCATGCTTTCAAACTGCTAGGTGGTCAGGAACTGGAGAAGGAAGGGGAGCTCACCCCATTGTGCGGTTCTTGGGTCTTGAACCCAGGCTGTCAGCTTTCCAGCTGAGAAACTCAGCATCTTTAACCACTGAGCCTTCCCAACCGCTTCTAGTGAATGTTAAAGTAGTACAATATTGGAATCCAAAGCTTTGGATCACCCTTGGCATGCTCGCTATACTTCTCCATACCTTCTCCTGACAGTTATACCAAGGATATCCATCAGGATCTAAGACATTTCCCTGCTTTGGAACCAAATAATGCACACTTCTATAAGAACAATGTTTAATATTGCATCAAGAATGTTCAGGGATTCATACATATACTGTACCTTCCTCTTTCAATTTTATCCCACAACAAAGGAACCACTCCAAAATTATGTGACTTTGAAAGGTTTAGAGGCATTCCTGCTTCCTCATCTGCAGATTATCACCCTCATATTTTTCCCATTGCAACATAGATCAATGTTTTTACTCCATTGTTTTTTCCACTTATATCATGCAGCTTAATAAGCAGGATTTAGTTGGAAAATTTAAAATGCTAAAAAAAAATTCTAGTTTACCTTCAGAAACATATCTTGAATGGTTAGGGTTCTGAAACAGGGGTGGGATTCTACTGGTATAGACCGGTTCTATAGAACCAGTTGTTACAATTCTGCGCAGTTCTGACAACTGGCAAATTGTGCCACTGGCTGGCCCCGCCCCTCCCACCCCACCCTGCCAGTCACTCCTTATCTTGCATGCATGCCATCCAACTTTGTGCCTTCATCTAATTTTTGGTAAGTTGCTATTTTTCCTGTTTTTTCCCCGACGATCAGCTGTTCCAACTATCAGCTGTGCCACACGATTTAGATTAGCAGGATATTGTCAGACATTGTTGTACTGCTTTGCCTTCGCCCAGGAGGCTTCCCTGAGGCCCAGTCATGGGTGGTATTCAGGGGGTTGGTGGGGGAGAAGTGGCCTAAAACCAAAGCTGAACCTTCCTTAGGACTGAAGCTTCTATTTTTCAGTGCAGACTCAGGCAGCAGATTGCACAAAGATAGATCTGTGAGTGAATCTATGATTCAGCAAGCAACTCAATCTGCCTGCCTGCTTTGCCTGATTTTGGGTAAAAGTTGCTCTTTTTTATAAAAAAAATTCAATATTTACATAAATATTTACATACAAGCCATGCACAGCCAGTCACGTGACCACCAAGCCATGCAAGTCGGCAAGTCACGCCCACCCAGTCACATGACCACCAAGCCACACCACAAATTAGGCCATGCAAATAGAACCGGTTATTAAGAAATTTGAATCCCACCCCTGATCTGGAACAGTTGTCCCCTCCCAAAGATCCTCATTGAAAAAGAAATTCCACTACTGTACTATTGGAAGTATATGTTAATTTTGCTTCCTCTCCTCCTTCCATTTAAGAGCTCATTAAACGAACTGCTTCTTTTGAATTATGAACATGCTTTCTAGTTGGTTGCAGTTCTCAATGCTTCTTTGCATTCAACAGGCATCTGATTCAAAATGTAAATATCATTAGCTGAGTGTGATAATAATGTTCACTGCTGAAGCTAACAAAGGATGGAGAGTTCACCCCTTCCTTTCCTATGACACCCTAGGGAAAAATCTGTCTCCTAAAATGAATATGTGTGTTGCAAGGAATCCAGCTACCTTAGGATATTTCCTCCTAATATAAATCAAATCAGGACAAGGATCAAGAGATCCAGATGGGATGGTACCACAAACAAAAACTAAACTAACAATAACAGCAAAAATATACCTGGCTTTTCAAATTATCTATCTCTTCTCAGGGAAACATAGAAGGTATTCCTTTAAAGTTTATTATGGAAGTTTCCTTAAAATGCTGATCTGAGTCATACATCACCTTAAGCCTTAATGCTGTTCATTTGGTTTTGGTTTAGCATTGAACCAAATCATCATAACTAATAAACCAAAATTTATGATAGAGGCAGGATGACAGTAGTCCCTAGGGCTACTTATGACCCAAGTTTTCTATCCTTCCTTCCTTTTTGAAACTAGATCCACGCTTCTCATAATTTTCAAATTTAAAAAAAACAAAAGTTCTACTTTATAAGTAAATAACTACTGCCACTCCCTACAAATCTGCCCCTAAGATAGTTAATAAAATCTTCCACAAGTCACTTTGCAATGTTGTCCTAACGCTAGCAGCTATCAATACCTTCCAAAACATTAAATTTACATGTTTTGACCTTAGTATTCTGTAAATCTATCGAATTGGGGTTGAGTCACAATGGTTCCATAAGCCGCAGCTTTATCCAATGTTCAAATTGAATCTCTCTGACACTGCCGTACAGCCTGAAAAACCAAATGCAACTACAGGCTGAATAGTCAAGACCTTGTTGATGATCCAAACTCTGTCAAGGATCTTGGAGTACTCATCTCTAATTTATTTTATTTATTTTTTTATTTGTTTGTTTGTCAATTGCTTACAAGATAATAGGTATAAGTAAAAACATAGTTATGAATACATGGATACATATAAGAAAAAAAAACTATATATAAAAGAAACAATAGGACAGGGACAGTAGGCACGTTGGTGCTCTTATGCATGCCCCCTACAGACCTCTTAGGAAAGGGTCAATAGTAGATAGTCTAAGGTTAAAGTTTTTGGGGTTTGGGGAAGAAACCACAGAGTCAGGTAGAATATTCCAGACATTGACCACTCTGTTGCTGAAGTCGTATTTCCTGCAATCAAGTTTGGTGCGATTAACCTTGAGTTTTTGTTTGCTCTTGTGTTGTTATGGTTGAAGCTGAAGTATTCATTGACAGGTAGAACATTGCAATGTATGATTTTATATATTATACGTAGATGGAACCGAAGATGGTGTAATTCTAGATTTTCTAGGTCTAGAATTTCAAGTTTGGTGGCATAAGGTATTCTGCAACGAGTAAAGGAGTGGAGAACTCTTCTTGTGAAATATTTCTGGACTTTCTCAACTGTGTTAATATCAGATATGTTATGTGGGTTCCAGACTGATGAGCTGTATTCAAGTATTGGTCTAGCAAATGTTTTGTGTGCTCTAGTTATTAGCAGCAAACTTGATTGCAGGAAATACGACTTCAGCAACAGAGTGGTCAATGTCTGGAATACTCTATCTGACTTTGTGGTTTCTTCCCCAAACCCCAAAAACTTTAACCTTAGACTGTCTACTATTGACCTCACCCCTTTCCTAAGAGGTCTGTAGGGGGCGTGCATAAGCGCACCAATGTGCCTACTGTCCCTGTCCTATTGTTTCTTTTATTTTTTATTTTTCTTATACGTATCCATGTATTCATAACTATGTTTGTACTTATACCTATTATCTTGTAAGCAATTGACAAAAATAAATAAATAAAATAAAATAAAAAACTGCTGGAATCTCTCAGCAATATATTCTCTCTAAGCATCCTAGGATATGAGAGAGGCTTTGCCTTAACTAGCTAGAAAAAGAACATTCAATTCCCTAGAATCTTTTCTATTATTATTATTTCCTAGGTTCTGTTCTATTGAGCAAACAACCAAGCAACAAGCTTTTCATTAAGCGAATGACTTTTAGTGTGATATTGGCAGGCAGCCGCCCTGTAGAACCCTCACTGTGACTGTTATAGACCATATCTTGATAATGATTTCCCTCTCATTCAGATTCCCCATTATCAAGGTCACCAAATATAGTGGATCCTTGGGGCTTTTCAATTGCTTTGGCCAACACGTGCCCATCTATCACCAGGTAAGGTTTCTCCTTTACTGTAACAGATGGAGGGAATGGCTGAGTACATTGGTCATTAATATATCAAACTGTAGCAATGGTTGTTCCAACTCTTAAACTATCATTCATCTCAAGCAAATTGCAGGCACTTGCATCAAGTCTTGCCAAAATAGTGAATGAAGGTCTTTTCTATCTCATTGTCCTTAAAATGTTGCACTTAGAACCTATCCAAAGGTATATCGACTTTGGCCAATTTATTTTCTTTGTTCTTTCCTATCCTAGGCTGAAACTACTGAGCAAAAAAAATGCTGGGGTGCTTTAGCCAAAACCAAACATCTTTTTTCAGAAGCGTTAAAACAGAGGAGTTTCTCTTAGATTCTCATAGTTGCCTCAAAGCTACCCTTATTTGTCTCTCTATGCATGCACTGTTTTGCTACATAGCAATCCCAGCAGAAGCATTATCTGTCTATGCACAGATGCCGTGGGACTGCAACCTCTGCAGAGAACACAACTGTTTTAATGCTTCAAAGAAAATGCTTCATTCCCACTAATGTACTTTGGAAAAACTTTTACAGTGACGACCATAACTGAACGCAAAGTTTCTGTTGCTAAGGAAGACATTAGTTAAGTGTGTTTTGCCCCATTTTTATGAATTTTCTTGCCACATTTATTAAGTGAATCACTTGCAGTTGTTAAGTTACTAATATGGTGGTTAAGTGAATCTGGATTCCCCATTGAATCTTTGCTTGTCAGAAGATTGCAAAAGTGGATCACGTGACTCCAGGACACTGCAGCTGTCATAAATTTGAACCAGTTTCCAAGCATCTGAATTTTGGTCACAAGGCCATGGGGATGGCGCAATGGCCATAAGTGTGGACAATGGTCCCTAAGTCACTTTTTTCAATGCTGTTGTAATTTCCGCTTACAAAATGAACTTTTGTAAGTTGAGGTCTATCTGTATCTGTCCATGCACAGATGCCTTGGGACAACAACCTGTCAAGCATCCTACTTAGTCATCTAGCAAAGAAAGATTCCTGGCCATTTGTTTTGCCAAGAGTATACTTTACTGAAGCTTAAATGGTTACAGAAGTAGCATAAGCGGAATCTAAGGCTTTCCTATGCAAACAATGCAAATAAAAGTCGTCGTCCCCCCCGCTCCCCATAGCCTGCAAATGTCCAATCAGGTGTTTGAATCAGGGATGGGATCCGACAAATGCAAATGTCCAATCAGGTGTTTGAATCAGGGATGGGATCCGACTGGTATAACTATTGGTTCTGTCTATTAGCGTCGCTCGACCATGCGCGAGTCGTACAAGTCGCGCGAGTGCAATTTTCAACCTGCTAAGCTGCCCGGACAGCTGAGCAGCGCTGCGTGCAAGTGCGCAGTGGTTGGAAAAGCCCTTTTTTCTTGATTTTTCAACTGCAGCTGTGTCGCATAAAGCAGCTGCAGTTGAAAAAAGCAGGAAATAAAGGTCAGGTAAGAGCCTGAGCGGGGATGTGGGCCAAAACAGCAGCAGACATAGAACCGGTTCTATGTCTGCTGCTCTTCGGAGCAACCGGTTCTACAGAGGTGGATAGAACTGGTAGAAACCCACCCCTGGCTTGTATGTTACTTAGGAGTGTGCTCGGTTCCCAGATCTGCATATCATTAGTTGATCTTGGCTGGCTGTAGCTTGTCACAATCTTTAGCTGGGCTATCATCCATCCCCTCTTCCTTAGATTCTGCCCCCACCATGCTAATGTCAGACTGTCATCTCATGAAGCTTGAATAGGTGAGATGTAGCCATGACACAACCTCTTCACAGAACATAAGTGCTTTAATGCTTCAAAGAAAGGTGCTTCGTTTCTACTAATCTGCTCCTGAAAAACATCTATTTGGAACATTTTCCTCTGTCTCCTGCATAGTTTTCATTTTCTTTCTGTTCCTCTCTCTTTCCAAACACCCATTAATATTATGAGGCCGCTGAGCACACTCTCTTATCACCATGATTTATGGCTGTTGTACTTCTACAAATCTTGGGGTTCCTGGAACCTATTGAAAATCTCCTTTTCTTTGCTTGGGAAATGCCACATTTATTGATATAAATAGCAAAGCTCATACCAGAGAGGGAATAATGGAATGCAAGGTAGAGCAAATTTAAGTTGCAATAAATCAGCATTCCTGGATATATGTCAGCTCAAGACCTGTAAATCTCAAACGTTGTGGGGTAGATCTGCTTGCCACGTCAATATTTTAACCTCCAAATATCTAGACGGTCCCCACTTAGTGCGTTTTCAGACAGCCATAAAAACAAGGCTCTCTAGATAGGCACCAAGGAACTGCAGAAATGAACTCAGAAAAGCTATGCGATGGCAGTTAGAAAAACCTAATTTAATAGAAGAGAATGCTTCTATTCTCTTCTATGGCACTGATGATGTTACCTACTTGATTAATGAAATGTCTGCAAGCAAACAACCAAGCTTAGAGAGCACCAAGGACTTGAAACAATTTAAATCCACGACAGGAAGAAAGCATTAGAAAGTAACTGAGAAGGGGCCTGCCTTAGCTCTTTTGATTATAAGATTATAAAAAAGGTTAAAATGTATAAATTAAAAGTAAAAAAAAATCAATCAAATAAATCAAATACCTGTTCTTATAATCTTACACATGTTGAGTGAACTGTGTATTCTAAACCAGCCTTTATCAACAGCATCTGAAAAAAAAAATGATGTCCCATTTTCTTTTCTTTCTTTCTCAGTTTTTACAGGGGTAAAGGATAGCTCATACGTACAGCAGTGACATGAGTTAATTGCATAGTTACTGAGAAAAGATGTAGGAGCCCATGGGAGTGAGGTCTTTGAAAGGCTGCTGGGTTGCTCATTATCTCCTTCCCTTCTCTTGTATCTGCTTTGCTCTGTTTCATCCTGAGACACATGCTATGGAATACTAATGACCCTAGAGTTAGCAGTGTTTAGACCAGTCCACCAGTGTAATTAATAAGGGCAATAAGAAAACTCAGCTTCTTGTAGGTAATTTACATGTTAGTGGAATTGAGTTTTGACAAAAAAAGTCTTTCCTCTTTGATTGACAGTTCTACATATTGATGGACAGATTAACATTTTCTCTTCAGCTCCCCTTTCTCATGATTAATGGCATTTCTAGTTGTTAAAATTGATGAATTATGAAAGGCAGAGAAACAGGGGGAAATGGCCTAGTCAATGCACTATGGATAAAGTGAAATTAAAATTTGTGCACCAACAGTTTTTGCTATATAAAAGTTATATAAAAATATTTTAAAGTATGCATTTTACAGATATTACTTTCTAAATTATATTTGTCTGCATTTTCATCACTAGCTCCTGAACTTTTAGTGCCCTAAAAATCAGAAATTTAGTGAATTAATTAGGCAGCAAATAATCTCGGTCCAGCATCTAGTTTCTGAGACTAGTTGTTTCCAGAAAAATCATAAAGAAATATGAAGCTAACAGGCTTTCTGTACTTTGTCTTGGAGTATGTAAGTTCACCTTGCTCTAATAAATTAGAACTCTTCAGGTTTTCTACATGCTGCTCCAATGTAATGGGATGTGGGGGGAAACCTTGCAAGAATGGGCAAAGACTGACTGCCAAGGGAACTGTCAGATAACACAGATCATAGAGTGCAGGTTGATAGTGAGGAGGACAAGAACTCAGAAGAGACTCTACTGAGGTTCTCATGCTGTAAAAGAAATGGGGGAGGGGTTTTTACCTGGAGGATTCTGTCAATATAGCTTTACAGTAAAGTAGAATTCAGTCATTTGGTCACAATTTTTGTCTGGTTTCCCCAGAAAAGCCAAAATCCAACTATATATAAGTGAACATGCTTTCTTAGGGTATCTTAGTTATCCAGGTCATGGTTGTCCCAAAGGTGCTTTTTCAAGTCAACTGGCCTTTTGTTTTTCCTTGAAAAGATTTCGCTTCTCATCCAAGTAGCTTCTTCAGTTCTGAGTACCTTTGAGATGGCTTTCTCAGGATGATATTCTGCCAGCTTTTAGCAGCAGTTTAATTATAAAATCTAACTATCAAGGATTTGGTCAATAAAAATGGAGAAGCATGTTCCTCCAAATGTTGAAAACAGAGATGCTTCCAAGTCTGCTAAAGCACATCAATCACTCAAGATCTAAAGAATGGCCAGGCACTGAGAGAAGTGTGTTGAGAAGATGATGAAGGATATTGCCAAGTTTTAATTCCATTATGATCAATTATCTTCAGATTATAGTGAAGAAGTTTATGCCAATAACTGAAACTGAAAATAGGTCAAAAGTTTGGATTATAGCGTAGCCATAACCCCATGCAGCTTTGTGGGAACATATTTTTTATTTTTTTATTTTATTTATTTATTTTATTTTGTCAAGTGATTATAAGATAACAGATATAAGTATAAACATAGTTATGAATACATGAAATGGATACATATAAGAAAAAATAAAAGAAACAATAGGACAGGGACGGTAGGCACGTTGGTGCGCTTATGCACACCCCTTATTCTTTATTATCTATCCTATATTCTTTCACTTCTGCTGATATATAATAATAGACCTCTCTCATATTATTATCAATCAGATAAAAATGATGGGGAATAAAACAGTTATAGAGACTGAATACTCCATTATCCACTTTGTTTTTTTCATTCCTGTGTAGTGCAGCATATGCAAAAGACACATTATTAGTTTTTTTCCAGTGATAACAAAAATGAGAAAAGTAGGTATTGTAAAACAGAACTTGCTTTATTTTAAAGCACATGAATGCAGACAAAAGGAGCATAAAATTGAGAGGTCAGCAATTAGCTCTACCTAGGGGAATAAACTTCAGTAAAATGTGACCATTGCTATCTCAGGAACAAAAAATAGTGAGCCATACCAGGCAAGTCCCTGAAAAGACAAAACAAATAAAATTCAATACATAGTTGTGCCAGGACCTTCTAAATATTATTGTAAAGAGGTGTGGGGGGGGTCTATTTAGCAGAGCATGTAACAAATTTATCTAGACAGATTCACAAGATGTGCTTATTTTTTAAAAAAGTTTAAAAACTGGAATATGGCAGCTTAAATTAGGATTCAAAAGAAGCCAAATGGCATTAAAAAAAGAAAAAGCAACATACACATAGATTGTCCCTCCTTGGTTGAATATTAATAAATATATGTCAAGAATAATAGTACATAATAGTTTATGTGTATGTTTTTCTACGCTCATTTTTTATTTTGTTTTGTGTTACTTTTCTTTTTTTTAACCTTGTGAATAAAATAAGATAGAGAGAGGTGGGAGAGGGACGGAAGAAATAGAAGTGGTAGAAATGTCAGTGTTTCATCATTGGAAACTACCATGCTCCAGAAAACTAAAGATTAATAATTATATGCCCATGGAGATTCTCAGTCATAATAAAAAGAAGCCATCAGCACCCCAAACCACAAAGAAATTATGCTTCCTCTCTTCCAATCTTTGGAAGTATTTTACTTTTGCTCTTTCTTCTCTTGTCACCACAAATGGTCACCAAATTGTGTGATCACACCATAAGCTCAGAGGGATTCATTGGCATAGGTCTTGCGGTGACTGTTATGTGTGTGGGGGGGGGGGGGGGGGGGAGAAACAACTCCAGATAACAAGCCAGAATGATCACACTCTAGGACTCGTGCCTTTTAGCAAATTAAGGTACTTTTCAACTCAGTGAATTCTTGAGATAGACAACCCTGTTAAAAAAATGTGCTTGTGGGTGTCACATGGTCTCAGGAGACAAGATATTTAACATAAATCAAACATATCATCTGAATATTGTCAAAGAATATATAATAAACTGAACTCAGCTGTATTTAAAAACTGGGATAAATTTAAAAAAATAGTATTTAAAAATTATGTTGTTACATTTATGTACTATTCATCAGCCAAGAAGCTTATCATGCCTTATTCAGGCATGGCTGGGGATAATAAAACCCAGTTTATCTTTTCTTTGTTTTATTGCCTAAAAGTTGTCAGGGAGGGAACAAGTTTGAGGTCAGTGGAGAGGTTTGGTAATAAGTATTATTTTATTATTATTTATCCCAGTGATTCTCAACCAGTGATCTGCAGGAAGCTCTGATGTGAACAGGGGGTCCACGAAGTCTTCCAGAAATGTTATATATTTAAAACTTGAGTTAAACCTTGAAGATCTATGACCATGGTCTATGGCTACAAAAGGTGTTTAAAGGGGATCTGTGGTGAAGAAAAGTTTGAGAGCCACCTATTTATGCTATAAGGACGTTGGAAGAAATATCCATCTAGTTCTGTTCCAAGCTAGGAGAAAGACACTGGAAACATAGAGGCTGCTTGGAAAGAAAGTTTAATGATGAACAGAACCAGCAGCAGTCCTGAGTCTGCTGACAAAATGGAGTTGAGAGTGCAGGGTTTTTATATCTTCCCTTGGGCTTTGTACTTGAGTTTCCTGTTCCTGTGCAAGAACTTGCATTCTATTGGCTGTTGTCAGACTCCCATGGGACCCTGTAGGGGTTATGTAGGGATCATAGCTGGCTCTATAGACAAAACAGGAGATGAAAATCCTAGGTGTTTGTCTGAGCTCCCAGGTCTGGTTGAAGTTTGGATTCTCTGAGATCATGCAATCACTGAAATACCCTTAGGAGATTGTGCAATGCAGTATGCTCTGTGTCTTCTGCTAAATGGTAGTGGGTTAATCCTATTATGTCCTGAAGGATCATATTCTGTTCTTAATCCCATCACCCTGAAACTGGTCTTTTGTTTTGTAGATAGGCCTTTTAAATGTTTATTAATCTTTCTTAATAGGCACAAAATATCTGCTGGGGGAGGGGGCTAGACTGAGTCTGCTTTCTGTCTTTAAAAAACATGTTTCTTCATTTCTCATTTAGGGAAATATAATATTCTGCCTTTTTAATATTTCTCAAAAAAATTCTTTGGGGGAGGTGCTTCCCACAAGTATATGGATCTTGTGGTCTTCTGGATGATTTCAAATTTCCACTGAAAAATAACTTTTTTTTCAACTGCTCTTTTAGTAATACAGGTTATCTTATCCCATTACCATAGTGAGACACCCATCTCAGCAGCTTCTCTTCCCTTCATCTTCCATCTTCTCATTGTCCAATTCCCCCCAATTCCACCGATCTAGTTCTATCATGCTCCAAAAACCAAAAAAGGCACATTGAAGTTCCTCTAAGCAGTTACCTTTATTGTTCTCATTTACAGACAGAATTATTTATTTATTTATTTATTTAGCGTATGTCAAATACATGGACTTATAGTGGTTAAAATAGTAATGTCCAGTCCACCCAGGTCTCAGCCATTCAAGGACAGGATGATCTATGTTGAAAAAATCAGACACTGGACCAGTGTAAGTTCTTGGTGGACATTCAGACACAATGTGATGGATATTTGGTCAAGGAGCATCACAGGCACACTGAAACAAGACCCCCACTTAAACAATGAGTCCTGGCAGACACCATGTTGAGTATGGATCCTGTTCAGAGTTGACCAATGCTGAAGAGGAAAGTCAAAACCTGGTACATTTTGTGTAACATCATCTATGTAAATGCCTGCATCTGGGTGTTCTGCAGCCCATTTGGCTTTCCACTGTATGTTGATGTCAAAGTTGTTGGATCCAGAAGATTGCTGATTTGGTTTAGTCTTAATGTGCTCTAGAATATATATATATGGGACATCTATCATAGTATAAGATGGAAAACATTACTTTCCATGCTGGAAGATCATAGCCTAGTTTCAACCTCACCCAATATAACCTGGCAATAAAATGAAAATTATATTATAAAACCATATTCTCAATCATTTTTCGCAGGGACATCTTCATGCTGCAGAAAACAAGACATGCGGATAAACTCCTAAATCTCTGTAATCAGGTGAGTTCTTCTAAATGAGCTTACCAAAGATTTGAAGGACTATTCACAGTAATTTGACAGTTTGAAGGCACCTCAGGAAAAAAGCTATCTTCCAGATGGTTATCTCCATAGAGAAAGCACAGGAGAGATAAATGAAAGTGGGAAAACATCAATGTAATTCTGATGCAGTTGTATATATTTAAGATTTATATCCTTGTTCCATTCAAAAGAAAGGTTGTTGGTTTTCTATATTGATTTAAAAGGCTTGTGTTTTGTGCGTTAGAAATAGCTCTTCTGAAACATCAGGAGTATTTCTCTGAAGTAGGAATAATTTGGAAGGGGAAATCAACTTTTATTGTAAAGATATTTTTAAGATATTCATTTAAGAAAAAAAATATTTGTGAAGACTTTAGCTTGTTTGCTTTTTTTCCCTCCTCCCTGAGCTTAAATCTCTCAAGGTGGGTCCTACGTTGCTTGGAAACGCCCCCCACCACCACCACACACACACACACAGTGAAGCAGCATTATAATTTTGCCTTGTAATACTCATATATTGATTTCTTTATGTTCCTTGGCATATAGGCACCTGATTCAGTTGACCAAGTGGAAGGGGATTTCATATCCTATTATTTTAAATGACAATATCATCAAAATATTACTTACATCAGCAGTTTGAGAGGAAAAATTGTATGACCTGAGCTTTCCCTTTCTATACTTCAAAGCTAAAGAGAGTGAAGAATAAATAAGCTCTTTGAGAGTTCACAGTGGTAGGAAATTAAAGCTATTCTACTGTTACATCAGCACCTGGAGGCTCCAGCTGGTGCAGAATGCGGCCGCGCAGGTGGTGTTGGGGGCTCCTCGGGGCTCCCATGTTACACCACTCTTGTGTGAGCTGCATTGGCTCCCGGTGGTCCACCGGGTGCACTTCAAGGTCTTGGTTACCATCTTTAAAGCGCTCCATGGCTTGGGACCAGGATATTTGCGGGACTGCCTCCTGCCATTATCAGCCTCCTGTTGACCAGTACGCTCCCATAGAATCGGCCTCCTTGGGGTGCCGCCAGCTGGTGACCCCGAGGGTGCGGACCTTCTCGTTGGGGGCACCCTCCCTCTGGAACGAATTACCCCCAGAGATGAGGATCATCCCTGATCTCCTGACCTTCCGGCGCACGTTGAAAACTTATTTATTTCATCAAGCTGGTCTGGCCTAGGGGTTTTTAGGGGTTTTTAGGATTTTAATCTGTTTTTTATCTAGTTTGACTTTTAAACTTCTTATAAATTTCAGCCTTTTATATTTGGTTTTTTAACTGTTCTTAATTTTGTATTATCCTCTGTATTTTAATTTGGCTGTGCACCGCCCTGAGTCCTGTCAGGGAAATAGGGCGGTATATAAGTACAATAAATAAATAAAGAGAGAGAGAGTAATACTTCAACATATTTGGGTTGAAACCAGCCCACAGATACTTTGAGTAATAGAATGGGACAATAATGGAACAATATAGTATTTCAATACAGATAGAAAACAAATGCTGTTATATCTTGAATGGAATTGTGGATGGAAGGATGGATGGATGGATTGATCAATCAATGGAAAATTGGACAGATTTTTTCCAAGTTGCTGGACATTCTACAAGTAGAAATCTCCTCATGTGAGAGCTTTGAAATGAAACAAATTTATTGGTAGTAGACAGTGATTTTGACAATTCACACAGCATATATATGAATGCCAATGAAATACCAGCAGAAGAAAGGGAAACTTTTGAACAAAAAGAATATACCTTCTGAAGCTTTTTACCACGTATATTCATTTGTGCAAAGAGCAACCAGATTTTGATTAGAACTGCTAAATCAATTCAAAGAGATGATTCAATTCATTAAAGCAGTTTGACAATTCAACTAAAAAACAAAAGTTGGTATTTCTGTATTCAAAATCCCATCAGGTCTCTTTGGATTGTTCCAGAGATATCTAATTCAATTCAATAAATTGAATTCAGAGATTCAGTTCAAAAGCATAGTTTGATGAATCATCTTTGAATCAAAGCTTAAAATATTGCACAACTCAAATAGAATTCTTTATTGGCCAAGTGTGATTGGACACACAAGGAATTTGTCTTGATGCAAATGCTCTCAGTGTACATAAAAGAAAAGATACATTTATCAAGAGTCAAGAATCATAAAGTATAACACTTAATAATATTCATAGGGTACAATAAGCAATCAAATTATACTAGGAAACAGTCCATATAAATCGTGAGGATATAAGCAACAAGGTTACAGTCATACAGTCATAAGTGGGAGGAGATGGGTTAGGGTTTATTTTTTAAAAGTGGACACATGGGGCTACCAAACACTAGAGATGCAATCCATGCTCTCTGAGTGGATCAAGATGATCTAGGCAACCAATACTGACAAAATATAAGCAGGAAACCTTTCACATCTGTTGATTGACTATTCCATATTACTGCCCAACACAGTATATAGCTCTTTCTTTGGACTGCTTCAATGTTTTGCCCTCCACAATATTGAAGAGAAAGTATAACACTTCCCTCACGTGCTATTCCCATTTGCAAATCAGACTTGAACTTGTGACATGGGATAACCTCACATTTTAACCCAGATTGTTTCCCCTCTTTGTGCATTCAGTAACAATTTGTGCCCTGTTTTCCTTTGCTTCCTCAAAGAAGTTTCAGCTGTTCTAGGAATTATTGCGTTCGGTTTTAGTGTCAAACTAGAGTCTTCATATTATTAGAAGAATTGCAAAATCTTTTTCAACTATTATTGCTTTAGTGTCATTCTTTTAATCATAGTATATTTTTTTACTATTTTAGTGCCATTTTAATTTTTCTGTTAATTGATATCATCACTGATCACAATACACACCTCTTCTGCATACACCTGCACATATACATATTCTTTTAGAAGTTTTATATTTTGGTATTTGATTCACAAAGTAGCTTTATAATTTAGTGAATTAGTTTGATGTATTTAATTTTTTAGTATTTTACCTTTTGCACTTACAGTATTTCATTTTAGTTTCACCCATGTTATTTATTTCTATCAATCATCTAGAAAATATATATTGTTGCAAAATGTTATTTATATCATTTCCCAAATTTGAATTCAATTTAGGAATCAACTGTTACATATTCTGGTCAATTAAACAACAGCCTAATTGTTTACTAGCAGTCCGGTTGGATATTACTTAATCATGTGCCCAGTATTAAAGGTTAAATTGATGAATGCTAAACCAATTCCCTAGAAATAGCATAACATATTAATGAGGACAATGCTTTTCTGTGACCTAAAAATTAATTGCAGAATTGTACAACCATTTTCACTAGAGAATCCCATAAGGTGTTTATATGCAGAAACTTTGAATCAACTCAATACGATTCAGTACTTTTTGTTTAAAAAAATGATTCTCAATTTCTCACTTTTAAACAATAACAAAAAAGTTTTGTCAAGCGAATGGATCAAGTTGATGAATGTGTTTTATCAGCAGAATGGATTAGTCTGTTTGCATTTTGTCCCCCACAATTTCAATTCATCCTGCCAATAAGACGTGTTTCATCACAGCTCAGGTCTGCCACGGTGACAGAACGTATTCTGTCAACAGCCTAAATCCATCCTGTCAACAAAATCGCTTCAGTGGGGAAATAACTCAATCTATTCTGTCAACAGAAAGCAGAAAATTGCATTGTTGGTATTTTTAAAAGAAATATATATATATAAAGTACCAACAGCTAAATAGTTCCACTTTAAGAATGGGTCAGAAATCAGAAGTTTGTAAACTGATCCATCATGTTAACTAGGGAACAACATGACAGAGAGTTCAAGGGCTAAGTGGCTGACACAGCATTTGGGTTCTTAACAAATCTGGGATTTTATTTTTCTTCTAAATTTGTCAATTTCATTTTTCAAACACTGGCATGATGGACTTTGTCTTTTCTGGCAGCCTTTGAAAAGCTTTAGGCAAGACAGAAGACACTTTGAAACATGTGAACACGGCTAGATAACTGATGAAGGATGCTGAAATTATGTGTGTTGGAAACTGAAATATTAAGACAAATCACTCCTTTAGTGTTAAATATCTTCAGTTAAAATGTCTACAAGGGTCCATTTTTCACCACTGAAAATGGCTGCAAGACAACTCATATATATATGTGGGAGCAGTTTACTTCACCCTATCTGAAATCATGTAAAAATGCCTTCTACCAGCCATAAAACCTTATGTGTATAATATTCAAAAGCAAGAACATACAGTCCACAGGTTAAAGAAGCTAGCTGATTTGCTTAGCAATAGCAATAGATGTATATACCATCTGACAGTGCTTTACAGCCCTCTCTAAGCGGTTTACAGTCAACCTATTGCTCCCAACAATCTGGGTCCTCATTTTACCCACCTCGGAAGGATAGAAGGATGAGTCAACCTTGAGCTGGTGAGATTTGAACTGCCAAACTGCTGGCAGCTGGCAGTCAGCAGAAGTAGCCTGCAGTACTACACTCTAAACACTGTGCCACCACTGCGCTTAACCACCGCACTTAACCATCATTTGATGAATAAACCAGTTCCCTTGGTTCACACAACATGCTAGATCTTTAATCAGGGCTTATGAACCATGGTGGCAGTGCTCACTGAGTATAATAAGCCAAAATTACACAAATAATGATTTGGCTTAGATGGTGAAAAATAAAATCACCCAGATTAAGTATTTTGAACATTTGATACTTTCTGTTATTGTTTTAAAGTCATGCAGAAATTTCTTCAGTTTGACTCAGAAGTACTAAAAAAAAATTGGTGTTCCATCACTACATTGTGTTTGACTCTTTGCAACCCCAAGGACCATAGCATGCCAGACTTCCCTGTCCACCACTGTCTCCCAAATTCACATGCATTACATCAATGAGTCTGTCCAACCATCTGATCCTCTGCCATCCCCTTCTCATTTTGCCTTCAGTCTTTCCCAATGAGTCTTAGGGCCTTTCCTAATGAGTTTTCTCTTCTCCTTTGATGGCCAAAGTATCTGAACTTCAGGTCAGTATCTGTCCTTCCCAAGAACAGTCAAGGTTGATTTCAGGGGTGGGGAAGCTACCGGTTCAGCTCGGTTCTATAGAACCGGTAGCTCTGAAGAGCAGCAGACACCGAACCGGTTCGGTGTCTGCTGCTCTGTTTGACTCACCCACCTGCCCAGTCAGCAAGCCATGCACAGCCAGTCACATGACCACCAAGCCACACCTGCAAATTAGGCCACACCCACAGAACTGGTTGTTAAGAAATTTGAATCCCACCCCTTGGTTGATTTCCTTTAGGATTGACGGATAGATCTGTTCAAAACAAAGCACCTGATCTACTTAACCATATTTGAAGGAATGCAAGATTAATTATTTTAATTCTATGCCATTCAGTAATTTAATTTTAAAGTCTGTTGTTTACTTTTACTCCATCTACTTGGCAGATCTGTTTTATGGATATATTATGGCAGTGGCTGATTTCTATAATTGTGAGTTTTTATTAATCATTATTTGAAAAGGTGCATAGGTACTTTGTGTAAAGATGTCTGGGAAGTTCATGGAATTTTACCAAGAAGCCTTGAATGTCAAATGCACAGTTATAAATGAATAAATAGTGCTCTTTTTTGGATAGAATTTATATGTGGTAGGTAAGTGGTGGGATTCAAAAATTTTTACTACCGGTTCTGTGGGCGTGGCATGGTGGACGTGGCTTGGTGGCCTGGCAGGGAAAGGATACTGTAAAATCTCCATTCCCTCCCCCATCCCACTAACCTGCTTTCCAGCTCCATTTTCCTCTGCAGGCAACAAAAGAAGACCCAGCCAATCAGCTGGGACTCAGGAAGCAGAGAATCAATGGGGGTGGGGCCAATCAGAGGTGGCATTTGCCAGTTTTCCAAACTACTGAAAATTTCTGCTACCGGTTCTCCAGAACTGGTCAGAACCTGCTGAATACCACATATAGTAGGGGTGGTATCTTTACATATTCTTAGATCTGAATATAAAAAACCAAAGCTATCAAAGCTTCTACAGAATCAAATAGAGGAAATGTCTGCTGTACAATAAACCTGAGCCAAATAATTCAACAATTGAAAAATTTTGGTCAGAGACGTTGCTCAATACAATGTATAACTTCCTTTTACTGAAATTCATCCTTTCTGCTACATAACATTCCCTGAACAGAAACAAAGGAAACATTTTTATAAGGAAAACAGACAGTAGGGCAAATTATTTTTCATTAGCAACATTCCCACCTCTTCTAACCTTCTTCCCAAGTATCAAGGAATTAATTGAAAATGTACACATTCCTTTCTTTGTGCTTTCTTGAAAATATATATTCTCGAGACATATTCTGATATGGGGTTTGTTCTTCCCTTTCCTCCTTTTATTATATAGAATGCATGAAAACTCAATACTGCAGAAACTGGAAGCATCCACAATTATTACAAACTAACTGTTAAGTCATTGAAGGAAGGGAGTAGCCTTAGAGCAAAGTTCAGTTCTGAATAATATTGGGTCAGGTGTGCATAATTTCCAAACTTTTAAGATAAAGATAATATATTTGTGGTGTACAGGAAAACAGCAGTCTGAAGAAATGTCCACAAACAGAAGTTGCAACCATATTCTAATAACCCCAGAAATTCTTCACCTTCACAAAGGACAATAGACTTCAAATGTTTTGTTGGCATTTCTTAGTCATCATCCCTGTACACTAAAAATTCACTTCGAATACATAATAGTGGTAACTGGACTTCAAGTACATCCTTGTTACTTATTTTTCTAAGGAAATTTTGGATTTTAGAAGCTTGTGTGTTGAGGTTGAATTGCTCTAAATTTAGCCAGCTTTTGTTTTAATGAGAAATTAGTCATTCAAAATGCTCCAACCTTGCTGGAAGTGATGAAGCTTTGGAATAGAATATTCCAAGTGCAAAATGTATTTATTTTATTTATTTATTTATTTGATTTGTCAATCGCTTACAAGATAATAGGTATAAGAATAAACATGAGTATGAATACAGGAAATAGGTACGAATAAATGAAATAAATGGGGACAATAGGACAATAGGAATGAGGTGAGGTCCATAGTGGATAGTTTAAGGCAGTGGTTCCCAAAGTGGGCAGTACCGCCCCCTGGGGGGCAGTAGGATGCCTTAGGGCGGCGCTGAGAGGCAAGGGGGCTGGCAGTGGGGCGCTAAGAGGTGGCAGGGGGGCGCTGGAGGTGAGCAGCAGGGCACAATTCAGGGGTGAAAAAATATCCCCCCGCCGCCATATTTGAGGCAAGGCCCTTCAGGATCATCCCATTGACTTGCACGTTCTGGTGCAAGGAGCTCCACCCCAAACGCAGCGTTGGGAAAGGAGAGTAAAGCCAGAGTGGCTTTGCTCTCCTTTTCAAACATCCCGCCGCTGCCATGTTCAGGGTGGCGGGGCGTCACCCCGAACGCAGCATTGGGAAAGGAGAGCAAAGCTGGAATGGCACCTGGCCAAGCAAGTCCGAACGGAGTAGTGCACGAAGTCAATGGGAAGAAAGAGGAAAGAGAGAGAGAGACAAAAGAAAGAAGAGAAAGAGAAAAGGGAAAGAAAGAAAAAGGGACAAAGAAAGAGGGGGGATGGAAGGAAGGGATAGAAAGAAAAGGCACAGCTGCAGTTAAAAAAGCAGGAAAAGAGGGCTGTTTCAAAGGCTGCTTCTCTGCACGCAGCATGCTGATGACGATTTACAGGCGCTACTCGCAGCCTGCAGGAAACCACATCATAAATCACCGAACCTCGTGAACCAGTAGTTAACCCTGTCGTATGCTACCCCTGGTTGGAAGGGAGTATGTGTATATATGTGTGCATGGCTGTCAAAACTCCAAAAACAGGTCAAGTAGTTCTGGGGAGGCCAATCATAAATTAGAACACTTGCTAAGCAATCAGCCATTAAGTGAGGACCACTTGTATTTGGTTTGCCAGTCACCAAACCACGTTTGCCCAGTCATGTGACCAGCAAGCCATGCCCACCCAGTCATGTGACCAGCAAACCACACCCTCAAATTAGGCCACACCCACAGAAATTTGAATCCCGCCCCTGGGTGGGGGGCATTGAGGATGAGTTTGTAGCACCAAGGGGGTGATGGACTGAAAAGGTTTGGGAACCACTGTTCTAGGTTATCCAAGCCCAAAATAGAAGTCAAAATCAAATACTTGGAGTTTGTATTTTGAAATCTTTCTGTTGAAATTGAGTTTCTGATGCTAGTTAGAGACAAATGTTGAATAAACCATGTCTTTCCAAACACATACATTTTCACGTTATGTGCTGTAAGATTTTTTTTCCCAATTGTTGAGATTGCTCACATCAGCAGACTCACATATAGCAATATCTAGGGAAAATTCAAGATAATGAAATTGGCTCTGGATAAATATTTTAATGGGCAGGTATACATAGTTATCCAACTAACATATCTAAAGCATTCCTGGCGAAGCAGAAGATCAATTCCTCCAGAGGTATATTTAAAGTTTCTTCAGTTTCAAGCACTTCCCACTTTTTATTCTTTCTGTTAATTACTGTTTCTTCATTGAAATTCACATATCACATTAAAAAAATTCTATGGTTTCTGCTAGCTATCTAATTTTAAAACATAAAGAGAAAAATTCTTAACTATTAGGAGGAACTGTCTTAATCACTCTCTTGTTCAATCATATAGCCCACTAATTGTCAATTTATCTAAGAAAAGAGAAATAAGAAATGAGACATAAGCAAGAATAAAATATATAGTGATTTCAATCCTAAAAAGGAAGAAAAAGGAGAAAAGTTGTCTCTGAAAATAATTAGGCAGATACAAATTTCTTTGATAAAAGTACAACATTGAATCACTGTTCTCTTTTCTGTGTCCCCTTATAAGAATTGTATTTATTTCTGCAGTAACTAATTGATCCAAAAAGTGGACTCAGCCCAGTAGTGGGATTCAATTTTTTTTTTACTACTAGTTCTGTGGGTGTGGCTTTGTGGGTGTGGCAAGGGAAAGATCTAGTCACAGATTGTATTTGCTGATTTTCCGAACTACTCAAAATTTCTACTACCGGTTCTCCAGAACTGGTCAGAACTTGCTGAATGCCACCTCTGACTCAGCCCCTGTAGAAAAATATTAGGGTGAAGAAGAACTAGTGGATCATAAAACATTCTAGGTATCTTTATCTCTCTGTTTTCATTTAACTGTCTTGCTAGCTTTACTGCACTTCTAAAGTTATTGTCCATCCGCAAAACAAAAGAAAAAAAAATCCAAATGTGACATTCAAAAAAATGATTGCATGTTGTCACATCACCAAAAATTAAAGTTTTTTGGCCTACAGCCAACTCTTCAGATACCAAAAACAGACCAGGATCGATGACTAAAGAGAAAATTGCATGGCCAATACCATGGATCTTCAGGCCAAGCAGTGAGCAGTGGTTAGAGTGCAGTACTGCAGGATACTTCTGCTGACTCTTGGCTGCCTGCAATTTGGCTGTTCAAATCTCACTGGCTCAAGGTTGATTCAGCCTTTCATCCTTCCAAGGTGGGTAAAACGAGGACCCAAAGTGTTGGGATCAATATGCTGACTCGATAGAAAGCTTAGAGAGGGTTGTAAAGCAATGAAAGGGCCTTGGTGGTGCAGGCTGTTAATCATCTAGCACTTAGTGCAAGCTGCCTGCAATTAGTGCAGGTTTGAATCCCACCAGGCTCAAGGTTGACTCAGCCTTCCATCCTCTCAGGGTAGGTAAATTGAGGACCCAAGAGTGTTGGGGGCAATAAGCTGACTTTGTAAAAATGCCACTTGGGGGGGCCAAAAAGCCCTACTAATAAGCAGGCATATACAATGGAATGAAGGCTATTGCTGAGCACTTAGCATGGTGCTCCATAGACTGTAAGCCGCCCTGAGTCTTCGGAGAAGGGCGGCATATAAATGTAATTTAAAAAAAAAAAATGTAAGGCAGTATATAAGTGCTATTGCTAAGTGCTATCTCAATATTTATAGACATGGTAGAAGACTCCAAGACAATAAATCTTCTTCTTCCAGCACAAGACTAGAACTATGAAGATATATACATACTTATATGTATATACATGTTTGCATATTCTTGCATATTACAGAATAACAGAATTGGAAGGGACCTTGGAGATCCTTCTAGTCCATCCCCTGTTCAAGTAGGAAACCTTTTACCATTTCAGACAAATGATTGTCCAACATCTTTTTTAAAACTTCCAGTGCTGGAGCATTCACAGCTTCTGCAGGCAAGTCATTCCACTGATTAATTGTTCTAACGGTCAGGAAATGTCTCCTTAGTTCTAGATTGTTTCTCTTCTTTGATTAGTTTCCTTCCATTGCTTCATATCCTGCCTTCAGGTTGATCCCCCTCTTCTTTGTGGCAGCCCCTGAAATATTGAAACACTGCTACCATGTCACGCCTAATCCTTCTTTTTATTAAACTAGCTCAGGGTGTCAAACTTGCATCATCATGGTGGCATCACTTGACACATCGGGACTTTTTTCCCCTTTGCTAAACCAGGCAGGGACAGGAGCAGCATGTGAGTTTGACACCCCTGAATTAGTATATCCTCTTTCAATCATCTTGCATCTGTCGATAGTTTTCCCACACCTCACCTGTGTAATCATAATACAGGTGAAAGACAACCATTTCTCCTTCTGACTTTCCAGTTGTCTCATTGCTTTTGCTATGCTGCAATTTCAGTGATAGCTGCCAAGACCATTATGTGACACCCACTAGTCTTGTAAACTCAGCAGCCATATTTCTCTGAGTGAAGAAGCCAGAGTATCAAATGCTCTGGCTTTTGCACTTAGTGGATTCTAAAGTCACTGGTCCTTGCAGGAATTTTGTCTTGCAGAGGATTAATAGTGACAGCAAAAGATTAATAGTGACAAAGAAGAAAAATGAAAAGAAAAGTCACAAGAAACTCTCTGGAGAACTATGTGAAGCTTGTAGGTCATCCCTATTCCCTATCTGCCTGGAATGTAAGATTAATCTAAATTTAGGGAAATCTAAATCCTTGCAGTAAATAAATAAATACATGCATATGCAAAGTATTTTAAGAGTACTATACATAATACAGAATAATAGAGTTGAAAGGGAGGTCATCCAGTCCAACCCCCTGCTCAAGCAAGAGACCCTAGACCATCTCAGACAAGTGGCTGTGCAGTCTCATCTTAAAAGCCTGCATTGATGGAGCTCCCACAACTTCTGAAGGCAAGTCGTTCCACTGTTAGGAAATTTCTCATTAGCTCTAGGTTGCTTTTCTCTGTGATTAGCTTTCATCCATTGTTTCTTGTCTTGTTTATAAGGGAGCAAAGAATAAAGTCAGGGTTCTTTCTCTATGAAGAAGGGAACTTTGGCTCCTTCTGTATATGGACCATTATTCCTATTGATCTTATGTCATCTCTAGTGAACCAAATTGTGGTTTGGTTGACTGCAATGAATCCAATCCTTTCCCATGCCATAATAAGGATGAGGGAAACAAACATACCCTAACGCCCTTGTAATCATAGGACAGTAATCATGATGACTTACCAATTATAGCTGATTAACAGCCAGGGTTTGGGTTTTTTTTGGAAGAACTTACAGCTGTATTCAGCAGGATACTTGAAAAGAAATTCGGAGCAGCTTGCTTTCCTTCTGTATCCATCCATCATGTCTTTCCTTGAAACTTGAAATGAAGTAAGTTTAGAAAGATTCTTTTACCTCACTCTGGCCAACCCTGACAAAATAATGGAAAGCTGTGCAATTAAAATTAGGCAACAGAGAAGGTATAATTACCTTGCATCACTCAGCGAGTTACCTTAGAGGTAAGCTATTATTAGTTTATGCACAGCTTGACCTACTTAATGAATTTTTCCTGGCACTGTCTGCTTTTATAACATGCTGTGTTAATGGTAGCCCTTGGATGTGGTTAACTGAACAAGAGATATATATCATGCAGATATAGTTATAGATAGATAGAAGAAATTCAGGTGCCAGGTTCTGGCAGCTACGGAATCAAAAGGAGATCATAAGGAAAGGATCAGCAAGAATTGGGGGGAACTAGAAAAGCATATCTCCCCTCAGAAAAGCAGCTCATTAAGGAACAAGCAGTGTGATATCTGTAAATATTCTAAAAATAGTTTAAATACTGTAAAATGATGTGGGTAGACTTCTCAGAAAAACAAGCAGCGTTGGCTAGAAGACAGATGTCAAACTCATGGCCCACAGGCCAGGTGTGTCACAGGCTGGCCCTGTCCCCACCTGGTTTGGCAAAGGGGGGGAGTTCCGATATGTCACGTGATGATGCCATGACGATAGGAGTTTGACACCCCTGGGCTAGAACATGGAGCAAACGGCATACACTTGGTGATATTGTAAAAAGTATGTGTCCCGAGGGAACAGCAACAGTCTTTCCACAGGGCATCTAGGATTTCTGTATCTGCCATTTGTGGTTTTTGCATTTCGTAACTTTTTTTTTAATCTATCTCCAAAGTTAAAACTCAAAATAGAGAAAAAGAAAGAAGGAAAAAACAAAAAACATCAACTACAAACAGAACAACCAACAATAGTATTTTAAAAAGTGTTCTAAAAAAATAACAAATGACAAATATATAATTAACATTAAACATAAAATGTCCAACCTTGTTGAATGATGAAAAATATATCTAAAACGTTTGGAATGTCCCCTCCCTTTTTTTAACGTAATTGATTTACAAGCAATTATAAACTTTCGTTTTTAAGTTAAAACTTCAAATTAAAACCTGGCCAACATTTTGTAAACATTCAGGCAAGATGAAATGGTCAAATCTCTTGAGAGATTCATGCTCTTTTCATGTGGGTCCCTGGCATGTGTGAATGTATCTCAATAGTAAGTCACATTCCTACATCTGGTTTAATCCCTTACTCAGTGCAGGATTTGCTAAAGCATTTCAGACAGATGACTATTCAGCCTGTTTGGAGATCTCCAGTTGAAAGGTCCTCTTGACTCTTCATGAGGCAATTCATTCCAACTGGTTGACAGATCTTACCAGCAGGAAAATTCTTATTTGTTTGTTTGTTTGTTTATTATGCCATTCATCTCATGCTGAAAAGTGACTCTGAACAGCTTACAGTTAAAATCATAAATATAAAGGATATTAAAAGCATTAAATACAAAGACAAGAAGTGAAATGGCAAAATCAGTAATACCTTTTCAGTTAATCCACAAATCACCTCCAATATTGAGTGCCCCCATCAATAATCTAGGCTAACTGGTTGAAGCTAGGCTTAATGCCCTTCTGGAAAGCCAAAAGGGTAGGGGCAGATATTCCATACTGCAGGAGCTATACCAGTTCCTCTCCTTCTAGACCCCTCCAGCCAAAACTCATCGACCAATGGGGTACACAGCATGTCATTTCTGCCAAACTGAATAGGCTGGGTTGATACTTTGAATTACATTTTTAGACCATCCTATTCCAAGTGGCATCTGAACAAGACAGAGTAAATTAAATTTCAATGTTGCTTTGCTCTACATTCCTATTAATAAGTTGTTGAGACTCTGGAAAGAATGCAGAAAAGATTCTTAGGGGATTGGAGGATAAAACATATGAAGAACAGTTGCAGGAATTGAGTATGTCTACTTTAATCGAAAGAAGGATGAGGGGTGATATGCTAACAGTGTTCCAACATCTAAGAGTCAGTATTTCATGGTAAAAAGAAATGACTGAAGTGGGGCAAAATGTGTGATTTCTTTCCCCAACTTTAACCTATTGGCTGGATTCACATAGCATACTAAGTTGTGGTTTGTCCAATCTTGTTTTGTTGAAAAGTAAAACAAGATTTGTTTGTTTCTGAAGGGTGGCCACAAAGAGGGGATTAACTTATTTTCCAAAGCACATGAAGGCAAGATAAAAAGCAATGGATGGAAACTTATCAAGGAGAAAACCAACCTAGAACTAAGGAGAAATTTCCTGACAGAGAACAATTTAATCAGTGGAATGACTTGCCTCCAGAACTTGTGGGTGCACCAGTGCTGGAGGTTTTTAAGAACAATTGGGCAAACATTGAGCAGGGTGTTGGACTAGAAGACCTCCAAAATCCCTTCCGACTCTGTTATTGTGATAATATATCTCAAAATAGCATTTGCCTTTTAGCAGTTCTACTTAACAAGTCAATGTAAGGTTGTCATCAACTAAGCCACAAAGAAAAAGCATAGTTAGGAGGACAGTACATATATTGAATCCAGAAAAACAAAATGATTCCATTATTAAGGCCTGCATGGCAGAGTTCAGAGCAGAGTTTAGTTCTTGTACAAATAAATGGAATTGGAATTGTATTGGGATAGCTCTCCTGCTAATAAGCCAAACTTCTTCAGGATACTGAGCTTATTAATAATGGGAGCTTGATTGCTCTCATTTGACTCCTTCCAGCTAGAATGGCTAAACTCTCCAAGAAAACATGCAGTTGTTTCCCTGAACTGCCAGTTTAGTCAACCCCAAAGAAGTCAACAAATAATTGAGTTTGCATTAATGGGAGAACATGTGAAAAATCTTGGATGTAACAATATAATTTTGGTTGCTGATGATTTCTTTGTTAGCTTATGAATGGCAGGCATGGCTAAGAAGGGACAACTGGTCAATGTCACCAGAATGTAACAAATATCTTGTCTCTGCAGAGAAGATTAACACAGAACATGAGAGGTTTGGGAGCCAAAGCATATAATGAGAAGTTCAGTAACTACTATCTATCTATTTAGTCTAACAAAGAAAAGGACCAGCTTTTGATATGATAGCAGGCTTCCAATATTTAAAAGACTGTCCTCAAGAAGAGGGGGTCAACCTATTCTCCAAAGCACTTTAGGGTAGGACAAGAAGTAACAGTTGGAAGGTGATTAAAAAGAAATCCAACCTAGAACAACCAACAACATCCTACCTGTCAATGACTACTTCAGCTTCAACCACAATAACACATGGGCAAAGAGTAGATACAAACTTAAAGTAAACTCTCCAAACTCGATTGCAGAAAATACGACTTCAGCAACAGAGTGGTCAATGCTTGGAACTCACTACCTGACTCTGTTGTTACATCCTCAAACTCCTCAAACTTTAACTTTAAACTGTCTACTGTGGACCTCATTCCATTCCGAAGAGGTCTCTAAGAGGGCATGTATAAGCGCACAAGCAAGCATAAGTGTACCAGTGTGCCTACCGTTCCTGTCCTACTGTCCCCATTTATTCATATTCATTTATTATGTATGTACTTATACATGTTTATATGTTATGTTATACTTATACTTGTTTTCTCATACATGCTGGACTAACATAAATAAATAAATAAATAAATAAATAAATAAATAAATAAATAAATAAATAAATGCATTCACAGCCCGTAATGAGTCCCAAACAGTTTATGAATAGTTCAACAGAAGTCTCCCACAGTCTTTCAGGATCAGTTTGTCTCTCAGACTTCAAAGTCCATAAGACCCTAGCACTAATTATCTTCTCACCAAGGTTACCTCTTCTTGAGTCCAAATATGTTGTTCCATTTCAGTACAAAAGAACTTATTATTGCAGAGGGAAACGATGAGTTTGTCCTCTATTAAGTTCTCCTCTCTCTGAATTCTTGTTGTATAGATAATACAAAATCTGTTGCTCAGATGTGCTTGCCACTGAAGTGTTTCCAGTAGTTTGCTATTTATATTTGTTTCCAATCAAAACTCTTTTCCTATTGATGTACTGTGGCAAAGGATGTCTTGATGCTTCATCAAACTACTTCTCCTTCTCATTATTTTTTTTTTAATAAAATAGTATGAGAGATGCAATTGCCTTTGCCTGGGAAGTATTCTGACCAAGGCTTCCTGAGACAGTAACAATCACATGCTTAGTCCCAAAAACCTTTTCTTTTATTTCAACGGCTGTGAATTATATGCATTCATAGCTGGTAATGTGTCCTAAACAATTTATGAACAGTCCAACAAAGGTCTGCCACAGTCTTTCAGGATAAGGCTGATAAGCACCCACCTTTATTTTCCTTGAAATGCTGCCAACGACTAAATTGCCAATTAACTGTACAAAGAAAACAGAGCACAAAGTCAACACGGAGCTTCAGTTTTTAAACCGACCAGAATGAACAAACTTGCTTCCTGCAAATGATCATATCCCTTTGCTCCTCCTTTATATCTTATAGGAGGGGCTAATCATCTCCAAGACTTACTCCTTTTGTCTTAACTGTTCTTGCCTTCTGACAGCTCTGCACAAGCACGCACTGGGAACAGGTTCTCTCTGCCTCGCTGATGTCAGATTCTGGAGGCTCTGGAGTCAACACATAACTCTCAGATGGCCCTGGCCCCATCTCTGTGTCAGATGCAGATCCCTCGTCTGAGCCCTCCCCAGAGTCCAGGACTGGCCCATATTCCTCCTCACTGTCCAGGTCTGCTGCCAGCTCCACAGGCTGCCAGTGGACCACAACAACTAAGGAGAAATTTTGTATAATGAGAACAGTTTGCCTCCAGAAGTTGTGAGTGAAGATTGGACAGCCATTTGTTCAGAATGGAATAGGGTCTCTTGCTTTAGCAAGGAGTTCAACTGGAAGACCTTTGTGAACGTATAAGGAAATAATAGAATATTTTAAAGATAATGGTTGCTGGAAAGTTTTTTTTCACAGGGGAAAAAAAGCTGCTTAGAGATGAAAAGGTAGAAGGAGATAACTTTTTAAAAGTCATTACAGCTATAGAAAAAAATAATGTAAATATCAGCCAAGCTTTATCCATGTTGCAAAAAAATGGCACCCTCAATTTTACCAGCCCTTAACAAAAACCCTAATACAATTATCAATTGCTTATATACTGCTACAATTAAATGACAGTCCAAATGATACATTCAGGCACAAATTAAATTCACCTTGGGAAAATGCAGGCAGAAAAAAATGCATTGTTTTATTTAAGCTTCATTTGGGACCTCTTGTGCCTTTATATTTCTAGCGCAGGCTTGCTAGATTTGCATTTTTATTACATCCTTATCAATTCTAATGCTTCCATTTGTCACAGTGCAATTATACAATGCTGGAGATTAAGCTGGTTCCCCACACATTTTGCCATCAAGTGACCTTTCCCTGTAACATTTGCTTGAAGAGGCTATATTCCAATTTTCCTAAAAAGGAATCAGAGCAGGAGAGGCTGCCAAATTTTCTGCAGATACTTGTGGCAAACAGATAAACACATCAGTGTTTAATGCACACTCCATTTCAGGTTTGGGATTCTACCTGGTTGGACCGGTTCTATAGAACTGCACAGTTTGGAGAACCGGCAAATCACACCACTCAGAGGTGGTATTCAGCAGGTTCTGACCAGTTCTGGAGAACCGGTAGCGGAAATTTTGAGCAATTCAGAGAACCGGCAAATACCAGCTCTGACTGGAGATTTTGCAGCATTGTTCCCCTGCCATGCCAACCAAGCCATGCCCATAGAACCTGTAGTAAAAAAATTTGAATCCCACCACTGGCACCACTGGCTGGCCCCTCCCCTTCCCACCCACTCACTCCTTACCTGGCAAACTTGCCTGCTAAGTTGCTATTTTTCCTCTCTTTTTTCCTGATCATCAGCTGTTCTGCTGTGCCAGGAGATTTAGATTAGCTAGAAAGCAGGAAATCATTGGATTTCTTGCTCTCTAGCTAATCTAAAAGCAGAGCTGAACTTTCCTTAGGAGTGAAGCTTCTATTTTTTAGTGCAGACTCGGGTAGCAGATTGCAGAAAGGTAGATCTCTGAGTGAATCTGTGATTCTATGAGCAACTCAATCTGCCTGCCTGCTTTGCCTGATTTGGGGTAAAAGTTGCTCTTTTTTATAAAAAATTCAATATTTACATATATGGTGTGTCATGAGTTAATTTTGTGAGTTTGCTTGCAAGCAAATTTTATGTGACAGGCTCAGGTAAGCAATGGCAGAAAGATAGATCTCTGAGTGAATCTGTGTTTCTGTGAGCAATTCAATCTGCCTGCCTGCTTTGCCTGATTTTGGGTAAAAGTTGCTCTTTTTTAAAATAAAAAATTCAATATTTACATAAATATTGATACAAGCTCTGACTGGAGATTTTACAGTATCCTTCCCCTGCCACGCCTACAGAATATAATATTTACATACAAGCCACGCCCAGTCAGTCACGTGACTACCAAGCCACATCCAGTCAGCAAGCCATGCCCACCCAGTCACATGACCACCAAGCCACACCCACAAATTAGGCCACGCCCAGGAACCAGTTGTTAAGACATTTGAATCCCACCTCTGCTCCATTTGCCTATTGTGATATGCACACATCTGTATTTGGAAATCTGTGAGGTTTCTTCTGGAAAGGGTAAAGAATTTCACTCTTCTATCTAGACGTTGGCTGAATCAGTAGGATGTTCAAGCTTCAGTAGGATAAGATTCACCATTACTTATGTGAATACCACAAAGCTCATGTTTTAGAAAATGTCAAGGATGATCATTGTGACCATAGCAATCAACTGCAATTCAGTTAGAACTTTGATTCTCCTTGAGTCTTCAAAACAATCCCATTCAAAGTAGCACTTTGGTTCAAAGGAGTAGCTTTGTTTGGACACACCCGTTCAAAACATCAAAGCAGGCCAATTCACTTTAAGCCAGGGAAAATTCAATGTAAGTTCCATACAACCTTAATGGTCATAAAGTGCCCCTTTTAATTCTATTCATTAGTATCCACCTCACTGGGATATTCTCTGTGGAGTGTGCCTGGTTGCAGAGAGGAAGCTGAAGGCTTCTATTTTACACAGCAAAACCTTTTCAGGATCTTTGCCTACATCTTTTCTTGTCCAGTGCTTGAATTACAGGAAGGAGTCAAGAGCTCCTTAACTAATGTTTCTAGAAGGCTACCTGTGAACTTTACGATGACTATAATTAATTCCTAAAGGCTGGGGAAAAAAGACATGGGGCTGTGCTATTTCATACCATCTGCTGAGAGCTTATTGCTTTTCTCTCCCTACAAATTGACACCAAGCTGGCCATCATTACATTGGGTTCTCTAAATTATTTTCATCCCCACCGATAGCAATAAATACTACAATTTTAAGAACTGATGCCCAAGCTTGTTTTTTAGATGATGATGATAACAATTTCTATGATTTCCTCCCTCCAAATCTCTTTTTCTTATATATCATGTCTCCAGGTCTATAATATTGAAGGAGATCTGTCATGCCACTCAGATACTGTACAATATTGGAAGTAAGCAATATAATGGTTTGAATATCAGAAGAAAACGGGAGATGAATGAGGCATGTTGATAACCTCCTGACAGTGAGATGGACAGCATATACTTTTAAAAAAAAAATAAACTAAATTAAATGCTTAGGTACTGATCTAGGTCTGAGAGACCTAGGCTCAAGTCTACAGACAGCAACTGAAATGTACTGGATGACATTTGAATTCTTTGAGTCCTACCCATCCAGCTTATTGTTACTATGAAGGTAAAATAAAGCAAGAGTTTTATATAATCCAGCTTTATTTCCTAGGGAAAAACACCTTAAAAAAACAAAACATTTTTCACTATCATTCAAGCACTGGGAAATCAAGCAAGATTTGTAGCAAGGAGACCAGTCTCTATACCCAAGATATCCCCTGAACATATACTTAATGGTTTAAAATAATTCTATTTATGAAAATAAATAAGTAAATAAGTTTTTGTTTATGATTCTGAGAATATTTGCTCAAGCAGTTAAAGCAAAAATAAAAAGAGTAATAACAAATAATAAAAAAGGAGGTCCAGAGACTAAACCATATGACGAACAATTGAGGGGACGAGATATATCTAACAAAGAGAAGGACATGATACTTGTCTTCCAATACTTAAGGGGCTGTCATAGGGAAGAGTGAGTCAACTTATTCTCCAAAGCCCCTGAAGGCAGGTCAAGAAGCAATGGGTGGAAGCTAGTTAAAAGAGAGAGCCAATCTAGAACTAAGGAGACATTTCTTGACAGTGAGAACAATTAATCAGTGGAATGGCTTTGTCCTGGAAGTTCTGGGTGTTCCATCACTGGAGTTTTCAAGAAAAAATTGGACAGCCATTTGTTCAGAACGGTGTAGTCTCCCCTGCTTGCGATTGGACCAGAAGACCTCCAAGATTTCTTCCAACCTAATATTCTATATTCTAAATGGCTACTTTAAATCAAATTTCTTTGGGTCTGTTCATTAACTCATTGCAAAATATTTTGGGACAGTGAACTTTCCCTTTCTTACTAAGTAATTTAACACTTTACTCAGATTCTCCATTTTCAACTTTTGTTCTGAACTAATTTGGTAAAATTATTGGTAGACTTTCAACTAGAAATTTACTCCGAGTTTCCTATTATCATACAAAAAATGTGCCTCCCCCTTTTTTTACTGGAAATCTGCCCATATAAAGGCTAATGACACCTACTATGGGTTAATTTTTTAAAAACTTTAATGGAGACCCACAGAAGGGCTTTACTGAAGAGCCAAAAGAACAGAAGCTTTTATTTTAATCCTTCAGTTAATTAGGTTTCTTTCCTTTAAAAAATCTTCATTTTTACTAATGGCAATATTACCAGAGGAATGCCTAGATGAAATAAAAAATTAAATTGCATTATTAGGAGCAGGAGAAAAATCACTGTTTAGAATGACACTTTAGTTCTGCTAAAGAGAAGTGGGCAAACAGAGTCTCATGCTCCAACATGTTATTACTAGAAGTTGGAGTGGGTAGGAAATGCCCCAGTTTGCTAAACAAATAATCAAGATCCCTGGAGCTCCTTCATTAAGGTAAAGGATTCCTAAATTCAACATAGGATCTAATACTATTAAAAAGAGAATAGCTGCACTTCTCGGGCACAATCTTAAGAAATAAAAACAGTTACTAGGAAAAAGTTGGTGATTTTGCTTCTGACTGATTCAACAAAGAGGTCAGTGTTTCATGGTAGAAAGGAATGACTAAACTGGGGCAAAATGTATTATTTTTTACACTGTTACCTTACCATCAAAGTGGTACCTGTTTATCTACTCACATTTACATGCTTTCAAACTGCTAAGTAGGCAGGATCTAGGGTGAGGATGGGAGCTCACCCCATTGTGCAGTGCTCAGGTTTTGAAAATGGGCTCTCAGCTTTCCAGTTGACAAGCTCAGTGTCTTTAACCACTGAGCTATCATGCACCCCCCCACACATCAATGAAACACAAGAAAGAAGTAAACCTGATCAAGCTATCTATACATATTAGCCCAATATGACAGAAAGGAGAGGCACCACAGGAAATAGACAACTATGATCTATGTATGATAGCTAAACTGGACAGGATAATAACAACTTATTCACTGGACCACCCCTGCATTATTGCTACATTGAGATTATGTGTGGTATGTCAGTCCCCTCAAAGTCTTAGATCTGGGTTATAATGAATTAGAATCTGGATATACACTGCATTAGTCCTGTGCCACTTAGTCTCTTTAAATGCAGATTCACACTAATTGGCCTTAAAAGAAAGATATTTTTCATGCATGAATACAATGCACCTGTTTGATCCCTGATAGTTTTCAGGAAAAAATATTATTAACATTTTTATTTTTGAAAACTGACTTTGATTTCCTTAAGGGCAAAATGCAATAACAAAGTCACAACCACAGTAGACATGTTCAATTTCCCAAACAAATTCTTGATTTATAAATCATGACCAAAAATCTAAAGAAAGGGATTTTCTAGAATGGAATATACAGTATATGACTATCAGTATTCTATTTCCAATATTAGTGATCTCAGCATCCAGGACATCCAGGACTGAGCTCTGTATGACACACCTCTCTGCCATCAATCAAACTTCTTGCCAAAAACAATTGTCGCTATTATATTTTATTCTGTTCCCTCTTCATGTTAACAGGATAACAAAGTTGGAAGGGACCTTGGAGGTATTCTAGTCCAACTCCCTTCTCAGAAAACCCCTTGCTCAGGACATCTGCTGTCCCACTGCAGACAAATGGTTGTCCAATCTCTTCTATAAAACTTCCAGAGTTGGGGTATTCAAAACTTCTGGAGGCAAGTTGTTCCACTGATTAATTGTTCTGTCAGGAAATTTCTCCTTAGACAATGAGTGTCTTTTCCTAAGTCTCACCCAATTAACGTTATATGATGTAGGGTCAAGCTCCAACCCAAATATAGAATTTAGTAGATAAGATCGGGATCAAGCTCTGATCCAAGATTCAAGGCAAGAAGTTTCACTACATGTAAGAAGATTCATAGGTCTATTCTGGAAGCCTGATCCACATTCGGGAGAAAGTCGGTTTAACCAGATAAGTAAAATAATAATAGAATTCCAAAGTCCAATGCCTAGAGCAGCCTACTTCAAGAGATCACAAATGTTGCATTAATATTTAAATGGCTAAAGCACAGACATTACAAAAGTGCATGGCCTCCACCCAAACATCACTGGTCTTACAAAGGTAATATTGTAATAGAGAGGAATTGTCTTCCAAGGCAGCTTGAGAGGAATTGTCTTCCAAGTAGACTATTATTCCCTAGCCTGCTCCTGTTCTCAGGGACTTTGTAGCTATATACAGGTAATCCTTGATTTACAGTTGTTTGTTTATCTGTTCAAAGTTACAATAGCACTGAAAAAAATGAGTTATGACTGGTCAGATTTACAGATTAACCGAGATGGAAAGGACCTTGTAGGTCATCTAGTCCAATTCCCTGCCCAAGCAGGAGATCCTATAACATTTCTGACAAATGGCAGTTCGATCTCTTCTTGAAAGTCTCAAGTGATGACGCTCCCACAACCTCCGAGGGCAAGCTGTTCCATTGGTTGATTGTTATCTCTGTCAGAAACTTTCTCCTTATTTCCAGGTTAAATCTCTCGTTCAGTTTCCATCCATTATTCTTTGTCTGGCCTATAGGTGCTTTAGAAAATAGCTTGATCCCTTCCTCTCCGTACAGCCCCTCAAATATTGGAAGACTGCTATCATGTCTCCTCTGGTCCTTCTCTTCACTAGACTAGCCATGCCCAGTTCCTGTAACCATTCTTCATATATTTTAATCTCCAGTCCCCTAATCATCCTGGTTGCTCTTCTCTGCACTTTTTCTAGAGACTCAACATCTTTTTTATAGTATGGTGACAAAAACTGGATGCAGTACTCTAGATGTGGTCTTACTAAGGCTTTATAGAGTGGTATTAGTATCTCACTTGATCTTGATTGTACCCCTCTGTTAATGCAATTTAGGATTGCATTGGCTTTTTTTGGCTGCTGCTGCACACTGCTGGCTCCTATTTAGCTGGTTGTCCACTAAGACTCCAAGATCCCTCTCATAATTACTGCTATTAAGCCTGGTCCTTGCACTCATAACCATTGCAACATCCCCACCATTTATGATGGTTGCAGGGTCCTAGAGTCATATGACATCCATTTACAACCTTCTCAACTGGCTTCTGACAAGCAAATTCAATGCAGATTCGCTTAATGATCACATGATTCATTTAAAGCTGCAATTATTTACTTAACAACCATGGCAAAAAGCTCATAAAATTGGGTGTGATTCACTTAACAACCACCTTGCTTAGCAATGGAAATTCCAGTCCCAAATGTAGTTGAAAGTGAAGGACTACATGTACTTCTTCCAGAATCTTACTGTAGACCTCACTGATTTCTGAAAGATCATAGTGACTTGCAGTTGGGGATATTCCAGTGGGGAAAGTTGTGTCTCCTCCCTCCCCCCTCTTCTCTTCTCTCCCCTATTCTTTAACCCTGACATTTAAGTTGGAAAGCTTTGTCCAACTTAAATGTCTGGAGAGCTACTATGAATCAATATCTAAACTATTACACTAAATAGATGGACAGACTAATCATTAAAAGACAGCCTCTTAAACTTAACTTCCATCAACACATGAGCAATTGAAGGCCAAATATTCAAGAACGGAGAAATGAAAGAGAGAGGCAGACATAAAATGAGTTTACATATATTATATTTCTGGATCAGCTCACAATTATTCCTATTGCCTTCTGGGTTCTGAAGCACTAAATATTCTTGACATGTGAGATCTGTTGTATGTGATGAATGTTATGAGTTCCTTTATAGGTTCTGATTGAAATGCAGGGCATAAGTCTAATAAACAGATGAATAAATAATAGAGTCAGACATCTGGCTTGACTGATTAGAGAATGTCCAGCTTTATCCAGGTGGTTTTTATCTTGATCTACTCTGTTTATCATCTGGATGTCTGCCTCACTGCTTCTGCCAAGTGCCTTAGCATTATTTACTGTCTTTCTTTTGCAGTGGCTTGTATAAAGCTTGCTATTATTTCTTGTCCTCTGATTTTTCTCTCTGCTGGCCCATGCTGCTGTCATATTCGCTTATTTTAACTTGCATGGGGCCTCTGTGGGTGGCATTTATCTACCACTGGAACCAACTTGATACTCCTGCATAGATATGTATAGCTAAGAGAATTAACTTTGCATGCCATCTGCAGACATATACAGTAGAAGTGAGTGACAACAGAGTGATGAGACCAGCAGCATAGTATTGTAATAAAGCCCTGCCTCTTTTGTGCACATGTCATGTGTCATACCCCTATATTAAATGATTGGAGTTTGCAACATAAACAGCAAAGTCCAAAATAACTTTGCTGTTGGGAACAATTCTTGCAGCATGCACACTGGGGTTTCAGGACTGGTTGCTTTCTATCAACTGGAATTCCTGCCTCATTCCATCACCTGAGAAATCTCTCCCATCAAATAGTCAAGGCACCATGGCATCTTATCCCCATTTCTGCACTGTTTTTGACTTTGCCATGCTCCCATACAATGGGAGCATACAGCTCTCTCCCTGTATGCTATGGCACTCTGTGTGGAAATATCCTTGGGAGACAGGAGGAAAAGTCGCAGATAGGCAAGGGTCAGATAAGAGAGAAGTGAGCCTTAGAAGAAAAGGGTGCACAGCAAACATCTTGGAATGGTTTCTTGGACTGTACTGGTGAATTTTGAGAGACATACTTTCAAGATTCCATTAAACTAACCTTACAATAAAAACATAACTAGTACTTCTGGGCATGCTCCTGTTCTGGATTACCTCACAAGGCTAACACCACCACCACTCTGCTGGCTAGGAGTCAGAAGTTCCAGACACCTAGGAATTGAAAGAATCCTGGAAGTCTCCCAAATCTTACAGTTGCTAAGTTTGAAAAAGGCCGATTTAGAAGAAACATTTCAAACTAAGTTATATATGAGCATCATGCCTCTGTGTTACTTATTAAAAGTTCTTTGGTTTGTTTTCATGCTTCTGCACAAGTTTGCAAAAAAACATGTTGACTCTTAAAGCAATGCCTCCTTTTGTTTTCCAGCTAGTGAAGAAGCTGGGGGGTGGGGAGAGAATTAATGAATAGAAAGGTGTTGCATTTGCTTGAGGTGCTATAAATGCTTGAAGTCCAAAGTGTTATTTCTGAATAATTTCCATAGGCAGAAATGACCTGTGTAATAGCACTTATGCTATTTTAAACAACTGTTGTTAGCTGTCTCAGTGACTAAATAAACAAAGCGAAAAGGAGTGTGTGTGTGACAGTGCAACTGTATTGGGACCATTTTCTATTCGCTCTTTTCAGCTAAAAACACTTTCCATTTCCAAAGTAATTTATATATACTCACGGGGAAAGTCAAGTACCTTGGAAAATGGTCCAAGGACATTAAAGAAGAAAGGAACGGGATGGAGAGAAAAGTAATAACAGTTAACAATTCTGAAAGTCAAATAATAGATACTGTTCAAATCAATAGGTAGGATAAATATCACATACTTTGATACAATTCCTGTTCTTCTTACAAATGCCGACACACAATCCATTACCTAGAATCTTTGCAACAACTATATAATTTCATCTTTTATTACATCCAATAGTTCTTCTTTGAAGAAAAGTAGATTTTCTTCCTCTTGATCAGCCTAAATTCTCAGTTTAGATTGGGGAAAGTTTTTACAAACTCTACTTTTGTCAGTAGAAATGTAGAAACAAAGTCAAAAACTTTAAGGCATTATAGTTATGCCATTGTTCCTTACCCCAGTGATAAAACATATGCAAGGGGCAAGAGGCAAAAGAGAATTTCAAACCAAAGTGATCAAAAACCAATGAAAGCAGGTCACGTGTAATTAACCAGGAAAACTATCAGGAAAGGAATTTCTCTGATGCAAAATTATGCAAGGAATCACAACAACTTAGGAGGGGTGTGGGAGGTCTATGAATACAGTAATGTCTTATCTGACTATTAATGACAAATTAAAGGGGTGCGGAAATGCCTTCCAATGCTGGCAACTGCGTGTAGCTTATTATTTCAGCAATTCTGCAAATCACACCATTATGTTTGAGTTGGAAATGACACAGTGGAGAGATGGGAAAATGTATTTATTTCATTCTTGCTTTCATTATGAAAATGCTCCCATTAGTTCCAGGCTGAAACAGATGGAGTACGTAAATTGGCAAGATAAGAGCATCTGCGCCTGGCAACATCTGTAAACAGAGTAGAGAATACCAAAAGGGCGACCTATTCTTCTCTAACAAATCTGTTAGAAAGAGTTTCACTTCTTTCATTTTTACTTCTATTGATCAGATATTAATGCACATAAGCTTATACACATACACACACACACACACACACATATGTATTACACACACATACATGCATATGTATGTGTGTGTGTATAATTTGGCCACACGGGAAAGAAAAACTGGGCAACTTCCTCACACATCTCAACAGCCTACACCCCAAAATACAATTCACCATAGAAGCAGATGCCAATAACCAACTTCCTTTCCTGGACATCCTAATTTACAAAAAAACCCAGTGGCTCCCTAGGACACACCATCCACTGGAAGAAAACACACACCAACTGCTACTTAAATGCACAATCCCATCACCACCCTGCACAGATCAACTCCGTAGCCAAGACCCTCATTTCCAGAACCAAATGCCTAGCTGACAAACACCACCTGAGAACAGAATTACACACCCTCACTAACATATTAATTTCCAACGGAGTCCAAAGAAACACAGTTACCAACCTAATCCTAAGGGAGACACCCCCAAAAAACTGAGACACAGAAGAGAACAATGGTATCGCCCTCCTCCCCTACATCAAAGGAACCACAGATAAAATCTGCAAAATTATCCACAAACACAATATGGTTTGATGATCCCACGCCTATGCAGGGTTGTTTGCAAAAACGAAACAAGGAAACGCAAATTCATTTTCTCAATAAATTCACTCGCAAAGAACAACAACAACAACCGTAAGAACCTTCGTTCTCACCCTGATCTAACCTTATAGCAAAGTGTACAATCCTGGGAGCTACGTTCTGAGCTCAAAAGATTATATGAATTAGGTAATACAAATCTATACATTGATTACCGTGCTGACTGTATCAAAAGCAAGAGCCTCAACCCATTTCACAATATCCATCACCCAAACATCCAACGTTAGGGATGCACGCCCTTTACTTCAGCCCCACTACTTCATATCTTAAATGCAAACTACTTAATGCAAGAAGCCTCGCAAATAAAATGCATGAATTCCTCATCCTTCTAAGATCAGCCATATTTGACATTATATTTGTCTGTGAGACGTGGTTAAACGTATCTTTTCCAGACTCCATTACCACTACAAACAATATCAAGTTTTTCGGTCAGATTGCAAAATCCGTAGAGGTGGTGGAGTTGGACCAGACGGAGTTTGTGCCTACTTCTTAAAAAAGCTATCCACTGCAATAGCAGAACCTCTAAGCATAATCTTTGAAAAATCTTTCAGGACCAGCTCCTTGCCAAATCTATGGTCACTAGCCACAGTCATTCCCATCTTCAAAAAGGGAGACCCCTAGCCATCGAAATAGAGAAATACCCCCATAACATGAATAAACAGGATGATACCTCCCGCCTACCAGACATCTGGAAACTAGCCCTTATCAACAAATGACATAGATGAAAGACAACCGCCATCCAGAAACCAGACCATGGCTGCATCACCAGCTGCCACACACCCCGACCCCCAAACCAAGGAAACTGACACATGCCATGAACACATAGCCAGACATCAAACTTGGAGCCAAACCAAAACCCAGAACATTACATCACAGCCATCCACTAAGGTTATCACATCACGGAACTCAGAAGGTTACACCACAAAAACTCAGGATGTTACAACACAGCCAACGACCCAAGAAATTACAGCAAAAAGACCCAGGATGTTACAACAATAGAATTCAGAAGGTCATCACACAGCCCATTACCCAGGTCATTACAACACAGGAGGCTGACAGACACACAGTCAGTACCTCAGCCACACAGTTTCTTACAAAAAAGCCAACCAATCTGCAAACATCAACTCCATCAACCAATCAAGAAATAACAACACAGCCAACCAGCCCGCTTACAACAGAGCCAGCACACCACACCTCCCCACTAGTATTTATAGAGAGACGGCAGCTCCGATCACACTTTGCTCACACAAGCATGAAGCCGAAAGCACCAGCTTGAAGATGGCGAGTGGGACCTGATCAAAACGTCGCCAAGATACTGAATACCATACATATAAATACTCACAAAAACTTAAGAAAACATGTATGTATGTATGTATATCAATTCCGTAGCTGAGACACTCATCTCCAGAACAAAATGCTTAGCCGATGAACAACACCTAAAAACCGAACTACACACTCTCACTAACGTACTAACAGCAAATGGATTCCAAAGAAGAAAGATTACTCACCTAATCCAAAAAGAAACCCCAACCAAAATCCAAGACAGAGAACAAGAAAATGGCAAAGCCCTCCTCCCATATATAAAAGGCACTACAGACAAAATCAGCAAGATCCTCCAAAAACACAACATTAAAACAGCATTCTGCACAAACGGAAAAATATCCACCATCCTAAGAAACCCTAAAGACAAAATTGAGTTAGAAAACCAAGGAGTATACGAAATCCCGTGCACCTCCTGCCCCACCACATACATTGGACAAACTAACAGAAGGATAAGTGCACGCATTGAAGAACATAAGAACTCAATCAAAAAAGAAGAACCGACCTCTTCCCTGGTCCAATACCTCAAAGCCACAGGACACAAGATTGACTTTAAAAATATCAGAACTATCGCCAAAACCGAACACTTCAACAACAGAATAATCAGAGAAGTCATAGAGATAGAAAAACGCCCACACAGCATGAATAAACGAGATGGAATTTGGAAACCCGTTTGGAAACCCGCCCTCATTAACAAAAGAGTACCTAACATAAAGGACACCAGACCCACACCCACGAGGGCCACACAAGAAACTACCACCACACTTCCACGCAGAAAGCAGACTCACACCCACACAGAAGATGAAACACGACCACGGACCAGAAGCCGTACCACAGCTGCATCACTACCTGCTTCAAACCCCCCCAACCCATACATGAAGGGAACTGATGCCCACCATGAAGATGTGGCACAACCACGAACGCGAAGCCAAACAATAGGATCACAGCTCACCAGCTCAAATCCCCCAGCAACTGAGACTAACCGGAGTACAACCAAACCCCCACCAGAACAGAACACATCCCCAGCCAATCAGAACACAGCCAACCCCCCAACCAATCAGAACACAGCCAAACCCCCAACCAATGAGAACACACCCCCAGCCAATCAGAACACAGCCAAGCCCCCACCCAATCAAGTCACACCCCCACTAGTAGTTAAAAGGAAAAAGCAGCTGCAAGCTCACATCACTCTGAGAAGCAGAAGGCCAAAGACACAAGCCTGAAGATGATGAATGAGACTTCATCGAAACGTCGCCTAGATATTTCCAACTCTACGTGGGAGAAAACCCGAAGAACCAAAGATCCACATACAAATACTCGCGAAAATCTCCAAAAACATATATATATATATATATATATATATATATATATATATATATATATGGATCTTTGGTTCTTCGGGTTTTCTCCCGCGTAGAGTTGGAAATATTTAGGAGAAAACCCGAAGAACCAAAGATCCACATACAAATACCCGCGAAAATCTCCGAAAACATATATATATATATATATACTTTGTATTACAACACCCTGTTAAGCCCCAATTAAGGGAGAAAGCATACTGCTTTCTTTTCTGTCTTTCGGCTCATCACCAGAGACCATACTGACAGAAAGCTATTTGTTTCGTTGCCTTTTGTTTACATGTGTGTAAGGTTTTTTAAGCTGATAATTTTAAATAATAAATAAGGGAGACTAGTATAGATCTATTTCGAGCTAGTTAGCTCTCTTCAGCTAGCCATACCCTTACTGGGATTCGAACCAGGGAAGTATTACATGTAAGGCAGTTGTAATTGCCTCTACACCACTGGCTCTCTCCTTATCAGCTCAATCAGCTCAAGGTCTCTGGTGATGAGCCGAAAGACAGAAAAGAAAGCAGTATGCTTTCTCCCTTAATTGGGGCTTAACAGGGTGTTGTAATACAAAGTATATACTTATTCCCCTGCCTGAGCTGATAAGGAGAGAGCCAGTGGTGTAGAGGCAATTACAACTGCCTTACATGTAATACTTCCCTGGTTCGAATCCCAGTAAGGGTATGGCTAGCTGAAGAGAGCTAACTAGCTCGAAATAGATCTATACTAGTCTCCCTTATTTATTATTTAAAATTATCAGCTTAAAAAACCTTACACATATATATATATATATATATACTTGTGATAATAATAATTAGTCATAGTTCAAAATGCAATGAAAGGTTTCCTGTTAATTTACAACCAGTGCCAAATGTATCTTCACAATTTTTCTTATTCCATTCTCATAGTTTTTGAATTTCTTTAGGAGTTTTGTGGTATAGGTAGTCCTTGACTTATGACCACAGTTGAGCTCAGAATTTCTGTTGGTAAGTGAGACAGTAGTTAAGTAAATTTTGCCCCATTTTACAATCTCTCTTGCCACAGTTGTTAAGTGAATCACTGCCATTCTTTAATTAGTAACATGGTTGCTAAGTGAATCTGGCTTCCCCCTTGACTTTGCTTGTCAGAAGGTCAAAAAAGGGGATCACATGATGCCGGGATAATGCAACCGTCATAAACATGAGTCAGTTGCCAAACATCTGAATTTTGATCTCATGACCGGGGGATGCTGCAATATCATAAGTGTGAAAAACGGTCATAAGACACTTTTTCAGTGCTGTTGTAACTTCGAACAGTCACTAAATGAACTCTTGTAAGTCAAGGACTACCAGTATATCCTGTAGCTGCAAAGTTGCTAAGACTGTTTCTGCTGAGTCTTTGTGATGACGCGGGGCATGGCACAAAAACAACAAAGTCTCTTTAATTCCTCCAACTTGGCCCACAATGTCCAGTTATCATCAGCTGGAGAAAATACTCTCCCAAGAACTATCTTTAAAGGGAAGATTCAGTCTGAACCGAAAGTAAATATACATTATAAATAAAAACCAACACAAACCATGCTGCAGCAATTAACGAGACAGGGCATTGCAGACTTCAAAAGATAATGAAACACACACAGTTGGGAGGATGCCAAAACCCAGATGAGATTTGACAAGCAAAGATAATTCATGTTTTGCTTCCAGGAAGTTGCTGTGCGTAAACGCCCATTTTAAATCCTGTTTTCTCAGCTGCAGCTAATGAAGGGAATCAGGGCCATTTTCTCCCCCGTAACCCACATAACTCACATTGCTCCCTTCTCCATTCCTCCCTGCGTGGGTCTTCCTCTGAATGTCCAGCCAGTCTATGCCCTTCCCCAGTTTCCTCCACAGCTACTGGAGCCGCACTCCCACTCCCTGTCAGCTGCTCAACCTTCCCCTCAGAATCAGATTCCAACAGGAGCATGACAGTCTTTTTTTCCTGGGATGCACATCTCCAAAGACATTTAGAACCATTTTATTCCATTTGAAAATTTGAATTGGCTTGCTAATTTGAGCACACTTTAGAAATTTAGTCAAATCATCTTTCCATCACTCCTTGAATATTTGCAGACTCTAATCTTGTGTGTAGTTAGACCAAAACATTTAACTTTAACATATAAAATAGCAATAGCACTTAGATTTATATACTGTTTCACAGTGTTTTATAACTCTCTCTAAGCAGTTTACAGAGTCAGCCTATTGCCCCCAACAATCTGGGTCCTCATTTTACCAACCTCAGAAGGATGGAAGGCTGAGCCAGTCAGGATCGAACTCCAGGTAATAGGAATGCAGAGTTAGCCTGCAATACTGCATTCTAACCACTGCACCATTGTGGCTGTTAACATGGAACAAGCTGAGCAATGTATTTACAGCTCTGGAGAGCCCCCGAGGGATTATTTTCTAAAGCCCACCCACAGATGCCAAACTTTCCAAGGAAAGTTTGTTATTCCTCTAATTCTAATTGCTCAGCAGATAAAGTTGGTAAGTAACATCGTTACTTACCAACTTTGATTCCATTGTGTGTGCACTACACCATCCTGTTCTATCACTTTATTCTGTCAGGTCTTAAAAACAGGATGGTTGCTATACCCTGTTTTTTGCTTTTCCATGGGTAATATGTTGTCTTTCAGTAGCCTTTGTTTTTCTTTTGATATTTATTATTTTTCTTTTTAATTATAAGCCACCAAAGATTTTTATTCAGTTGAGAGACATGGAAATTAAAATAAATTAATAAATTGGCTGATTGATATTGTTTTGCTGGTCTGCAGTAAAGATACATTTAGTAAAAAAAAAAACATATTTTTACCTCAGAGAATTTCAAAATAAAATACTGTGTGCCTAATAACAGTGACCTTAGAATGATATGTATTCCAATAGAAATTTGACAGCGTGCTTCCAAATCTCTGTGCATTTGATAACTGCTGAGCCAATGCTCTCTTTTACACAAAACTAATGTTTTACACAATCACACAATAGAATTTTTGATTACAGAGCAACAGTTTACAATATCTCTCCATACCATCTTTGTTGGAGAAAAAGGCTTGGCATTGGACCAACTTCCTGAATTTTATCTTTATTAGCTGCCTTTTCAGACTCAAGGTCTTTTCATAAATATCATTTCAGACAATAGAGATGCCCCTCCTGCTAAAATAGTATTTCAACAGTGTGTCCACTGAACCTCTAACTATTTCTGATATTTTATTTGATGGCTGTGATATCTGGTGGGGGGAAAGAACATCATATGGATGATACTTTTAGTAAGGTCAAAGCAAGAAAGAAAAGATGGAAACTTTTCCATTATATAGAAACAAGGACATGTATTAAACAACAGTTTTCGTTTAATTAAAATGGCCTCACTCGTGTTTTGATAAAAATAAAAACAGTATTTGGTTTTACTGGCTGATCGTGACACTGGACTACAATGGACCATGCTGGAGTCCCTCGGTCCTTTCTGAGATGCTTTTGCATCCGGATATGAGGAGATGTTGAAGGTAATAATAATTGTGTGCTCTGAAGAAGATGAGAGCTGTTCAACCATACTGGACAGGTCTCATCAGGTGACCCATATGAACAGTATCTCTCCCATGAACAATAGAGGGAGATATAATTTACAGAAATCCATACTGGATCTGTTGTTGCCCAATGTGATAAATCAATGGAGAACAAACCTGTAACAAATAGCATTATTATCTCAAGAGGATGAAGTGTTAATTAGGATTTTACCTGCTGTTCTATTGAGGGCCTTCCCTAAGAAATCAAGCCATGTCGATTTCTATTACAGTCATAGACTGGTATAAGTAGATGGGATTAAAATCACTGAAAAGAATCATAAAAGTATAACAAATAAAAAACATAAAAGGTTGCATGTAAAAGCCATCTAAGAAGTCAGTTAAGAAGCAAAGTAAAATAGGAGAGAAAAATGGAAGGAAACTGCAGTTTGAATCAGTGGACTGTGAAGACTTTTAAAAACTTTGTTCTGGTAATAAATAATATTCACATTTCAATGGCTTGGATAAATTTTCAGCTTTGGAGTTATCCCCATAACAAACCTTCATCTGTTCCTTTTCCACAATTATCACCTGGAGGAGAACATTGTTCAACAACAAACCAACATAATACCTACATCCAACAGCAGCTTTTATTATTTGAGTTATAGGTCTAATAATGTGTTGTTTTTCATCACATCATCATCCCTACTGTTAAAGGGAGAGCAACAATTGTGACTTGTGTATAAAAGGACAGCCTCTCCATGACAGCCCCTTTTACAAATCCTTCACAAGATGAGATAGATTGCCATGAATTGTTTCCCAAAATTGTTGAAGGGGAAAAAAAGCAAGCAAGCTTTTGCAGCACCAGTTGGTACTTTTTACATCTTCTCATAAAACTGCTGCCACTGTTCCATTACATGTCAATTAGTAGCTAAACAGGTTTATTAAATTAACAAGGCAGTCATTAAACATTAAGTTTCTGATTAATTAAAATTGTAAGAATTTTCAAACACTTGAATAACTTGAGTGATTCTTTTGCTATGGAATAGTCTTTGCTTGATTATATATTATGTATGAATGTGATCTAAAGATAAACTTGAGAATCAAACAGAAACACAACTTGCATATGGAAACAACTGCTACTTCTGCTCCTTCTTGTTCCTCTTCCTCCTCCTCTTCTCAGTCTCATTCTCACTTATCTTTACCTATCGCTTAGTAAAATAGAATGGGCAGTTTGGCCCCAATCAACTCAATTTGGTTTGCCAAGTTTCTTCAAATTGTCAGTTCAATCCAATTCTAACACTGTTAATTCAAAAATTTGAGTCCAATCAGTTTGCTGCTCTGGCTCTATTTTATTTTCCAAGGTGATTAAGAAAAAATGGCTTATAAAGTCTGCAGTAGATTACAATAATATCCAAATGAAAATGTTTGTGCAATGGCATAATCACATAAATATTGTCATTATATATTTGTGTCAGTACATCTCATACAAGTAAGTTATATTGTGGCATTTGTGCAATGTGTGTATCATTATTTGTCCTCTCTTGCCCCCTCTCAAAAAAGAAATCACGGTTTTAAACATGCACAATTAGCAATGTTCATCTGTTCAAAAAGTTGAATCAAATTAGTTGAAATAAGTTTCAAATTAATATTTGAGCCTTAAATTCAGAGCAGCCCTAATATATCTCAGATATATTGTAAGTATGTAGTAACATAGGATGTCAGGTATGACTGAAGCTTATGTTTGGTATTAATTCCAAAAAACAGATTGGCTGATATACAATGTAAAGAGATGTATTTCTTATTTGAATTGCAATTAGATTGAAAGGAGGGTTGGACACATCATCTCAAATAGTAGAAAGGGATGAGGGAAGTTGTCCCTATTCCACTGAATTCTGGTGCAACCAGAAATATAAAGAAGAAATGATTATATTTGAGAGATAAATCTAAAGAAACAAAGGTGCTGGTAGTTATGGCTGGCTGGCTGGCTGGCTGGCTGGCTGGCCAGCCGGCTGAATGAATGAATGAATGAATGAATGAATGAATGAATGAATGAATGAATTCTTTATTGGCCAAATGTGATTTGATACACAAGGAATTTATCTTGGTGCATATGCTCTCAGTGTACATAAAAAGAAAAAATACATTCATCAAGAATCATAAGATACAACACTTAATGATAATGATTGCAAAATAACTTCCAAAGCAAGTCTGTTCAAAAACATATTGAATAACCAACATGGCAGGAGTCCTAATCAAAGATTTTTGCACTTTGGAAACAGGTATATCTAGATAAACTCAACAACCTACATGACATATTTATGGAAGAGACTGAGATACTTGTTTCCTTGAGGAATTTTTCTTTGCCCGACATTGATTCAACTGACATATTTACAATGGTTCTTTTATCCTTTATGGTTGAAACCTTTCAGAAAGAGATTCAAACACCACAATTCAGTGCCAAAAGGAAAACAGCACATTCAGGTTAGTGAATTAGGCTGTCAGATTTGATAACTTTTTCTCTGCCCTCATTATTTGGGCCTTTGAATCGGATCTGCTGATTTCACACTTTTCATTGAATTCTGGCTGTTCACACTTAGCTTTCCTCGCTCTTGACCTTTAGCACTATAATCAAGAGAAAGAATCTGATGTATAACAAATTAAACCACTGTCCATCTAGAAGGCAAAGAGCAACCCAAATGTTCTCCTGATATTCTTGACCGTACTATTACTATAGCAAGGAATGTGTTGTGTTGGAAATGCCACAACAATAAGAAACATTTTATTACATGTGGTGGTCATGGAAGAAATCTCAAACATAATGGAATCATCAAAATATTCAGAAGTTCTAAAAAATAAAATTTGAAATGAAATCACAAATGTTTAGGTATAAGAAAAATATCACGATTTAGGTGCAAGGACAATTTGGTGCAACATTGGAAAAGACAAATTCTCCCAATGATAAAAAAAAATTAGGTGTCCAAAATTAGAGTATGTGGCAACCAAATTAGAAAGTATGTGTAGGGTAGTCCAACAGCTTGTGGACATTGACTTGCAATATCTACGAGCCAGAGCTAATAAAACTTGCTCCCCTCTGATCTTCAGCCAATTTAATAATTACAGACTGAGGATGGCTTCCTATTTTTACACTCTAACCATTCCCAAGTATAGAAGAGCTTTCTCCTTAGCTCGCTTTAATGTTTTGCCCTCAGCACTACTAGATGGGCGATTTAAGAGGCTCCCAATTAATGAGCAGCTATGCCCCTGTGACAGAGCTGAGGTTGAAACTATGGAGCATGTCCTTTTATATTGTCCTATGTATAACGCAGGCAGATCTAAGTTACTGTCTCTCCTTGGAACGGACCCTTCTAGATCCAATGTTAGCAATTTGTTCTTATATTGTTTAGGGGACAGCTCCTCATACATTACTTCTCAGGTTTTCAATTTTTTTTAAGAGCTGTAACCATCAGAGGAGAATGCTGTAATTCCCCTTAGTCAAATTTTTGGTGACCAATTGTTCATGATAAATTTTTCCGTGTTCTTCTTTTGTTGTACTTGTGTTTTGGTCTGTGACCGCAAATAAAGTAAAAGAGAGAGAGAGAGAGTATGTGTAACCAAATCTAAGCAGGAAAGGCTCCTTTTATATATTACACATCACATAACAAGGCAAATTTTGGAAAAAGAGTTTCTAGACTTATGGGATCAAGTAAAAAAAGAAAGATAGATGAAATGACTCAAACAGATCATGCCCAAACCCTTCAATATTCAAGATTCAATGTAAATATTTATTCAGCAATTTAGAAAAAACAATGGAAGGGGAAGGGGGAAAACATCACTAAAATTGTGTGCGTGCGTATGCATACAAACACATACATATACTTATATATATACATACACATACATACTCTAAAGCTGTTCTTTTGTATTTTGCGCTTTGTATGTTTGATTTTCTAAATCTGTTGAAGCTTAAATTAAAGCATCAGTTTGTTAACTAAAACAAATCAAATTCTGGCAAGTAATAATTAATTTTCTTTTCTTTCTTTTTTTACATATTTTCTTTTGCCTGTATTACATATCTGGCACACTGCTACAAAATGATGTGTCCTAAATTATGATTTTCATCAGGGATAAGGAGAGGTGGCTTGGTAACCAGCCCAAGGGCTACAGAAATTGCAAGTGATCACACAGGGTGCAGTCAAGTTTGGCTCTTTCTCAATGATGAGTAATGGCCATGGATAATAAAAGCATCAGAACCTCTCCTTTTTATTGATCCTGAATAAAACCAATACATGCTTTTAATTCTGTTAGAGCTGGCCAGCAATAAACCAGTGTCTTTAATCACTGATGAACTGCAAAAGAAGCAATAAGCTGAACTGCAAACCAGAGAGGCATTTTTCCTGATGGACTTAGCAGGAATGGCACCCAGGTAGTAAGAAGAGTCATGGCTTAGCCTCACCTTTAAGAAGAACAAGTTAGCAAATTCAATTGATTAATTAAGAATACTGTATAACTAAAGGACAAGGAATGATTGATATGTATATTATTTATTTTATGTTGTTGTTAAAGCATGTTCATCATTCTAGCCATTGTCTATCCACCGCAGGTTGAAGGACTCTTCCACATGTTTCCAACCGATATGGTCCTGAGTTTTCTTTTGCCATACTTTCTGATATCGCCCATCCATCTTGTTTTAGGTCTCTTTCATGGATGCTTTTTATCAAATGGGATCCATTCTATGACTGCCTTGGTCCACCTGTCATTAGCTATTCTTGCTATGTGGCCAGCCCATTTCCATTTCAATTATTTTACTCTCTTGATGATATCGTATACTTTCATTTGTTCTCTAATCCATGTGCAGGTCTTTCTATCTTGGCTTGTGATGCGAGCATGTATCTTTTCATGGCCCTGTGCCACTTGTAGCTTTTGTATCAATTGTGAGGTTAGTGTCCATGTTTCACCGGCATATGTTAGAGCAGGTAGCACACACTAATCGAAAGCCTTTCTCTTCAGGCATAGGGGGAGTTTACAGCATTTTATAGAAATTGTTTAGGGAGGTTCTGCTTTGGTAGCCAAAATATCTTGATTGACCTTGAGAACTTTACTTCTCTGGCTTTGTGTAAATCCATCCATGATTGGTCTCGCCTAAATGATACTGGGCTCTTTTGGAGTATAATCCTTGTTTGGATGAGGAGATAGTTAAGTTACCATATAATTTCAGTTGCAGATGGTATTAATGCCAGCCTACCCAAAGAAAGTTAGCAAAAACTTTACTTCAACCCTACTTTGCTCTTAATGGCCTCTATAACTTATTCCAAGGCCCTCTCTTGTGCAATGGAGAGAATGTAGAAACCAAGGAGATTCATTCTCAGATGTGAATCTATCAAGCAGTAGAGCTGCACTAATTAGCATGGCAGAAATGTAGGTACTGGGGAGTCCCATGAGACAAAACACCCCAGGATTACAAAATTAAACATAATTGAATGAATTCTCTTGATTATGTGAAGAAAGATGTCTATTGGTTGCTCCTGGCAAATAATGTTAAATGTGCATGGGTTACTGCCACGAAGAAGAGTCAGCCCCTTTTAGATAGATAGATAGATAGATAGATAGATAGATAGATAGATAGATAGATAGATAGATAGATAGATAGATAGATAGATAGATAGATAGATAGATAGATAGATAGGCAGATAGTTAAAATGAAAATGGCTTGGTGGGCAATCTTGGCAACACTTGTCTCTATTCAACATTCCAATTCAATAAGAGTATGAAAAGGGAGGCTAACAAGGGTTGGTAATCTGATTTGTACCAAGGGTGAAAGACATGCCAGCAAGAGGAAAACAACCTCAAACGCTCAACAATGACCCTGAAGGACTTTCAGGTTGGAATGAAAGGCTCAAAATTCAATGCAGGCAAAATTCCTACGGAGTCCAGTAGAAGTTTTCTTTTTGTAAAGTTTGCATGCGGGTGGCCTCTTCATATTCCAAATATAATTTCACACTTTATTGCTTCTGGTAATGGATTCTTATGGTTTGAACATGTAGATGACTAAACAAAAAAAAAGCCAGAGGGGAAGAGGAGCAGAGCACTATCAACATACAAAAATGCCCTAAAATATCTTGCATAAGGATCCTGGTGTTCTGGATCTCAGGCTGAAATTTCATCCCAATCATGTTTTAGTTAAGATTTTTTCACTGATGGTACAAGTAGACAGTAAGATGCTCTTTGATAAATATAAATTCCAGGGAACATTTCATCAAGCACGATTTGTTGTTGTTATTTTGGCTTAGCATGTTGTGTGAACCCAGTCTTGACAGTCTGAAAACCCTAGTTTATGACTCATCCTAGTTTATGACTTATCCTAGTTTATGACTTATCCTAGTTTATGACTTATCCTATCTAGCCAACTATACTTAATAAAACACCATTAGGAAAGCTGTGGCTTAATGTGATTGATGAAGGCAATGATTGTACTTGAAATCAGTTTAGAAAGGGGACAAAATTTAAGCAGTGAAAAAATGATGGGGATAAAAATTTCACCATCTTTATAAGGTATAAGTTTATACCTTTTTCATTCTCAGCTTCATTTCCTGGACACAAATTATCAGGGAGAAATTCCAGCAAAATTCCAAGAAATGTTTTGGAGACACAGAACAAGCATTTCCATTTTTCCCGTAGAAATGTCTTTGGATCACTGCTATGAAACTATAAACTGCCTATCTTTGCTCATCATATTGAACTGTAAGCTAGCTAGCTATATTTTTGCTTAGCATGCAAGGCAAATTCAGCCTTGATCCTTAGCTTCAAGGTGTTGTGTGAATCCAGAATGTGTCACTGTAACAAACCCTGGGAATATAATAAACATTAACATTCAAGCCAGCAGTTTCATGTTTCCTGAGCTTCTGAAATCCAACTAACTCCTCCCACTGAGGAAAAAAAAGCTGAGGCAAGCATTCAGCACTTTGAAATTGTATTGATTTATGCATTGACTTTGGCCTCCATCATTGTCAAAAAAATATTGGGTTCAAGGTAGTATAGAGTAATGATACAAAGAGAGAGTTTAGATGTTTGAACACATATTTAAACATTATGAGAAACAAATTGATAGAATACTGTAGCACTACAACTCAGCAGCCAAACATTACTGCCACTGGACTAAAATAAAACAAAACAAAATAACCAGGAGAATAAGTTGATATATACAAGGTTACATATATAGAACTTGTACAGGCAAAGCTTGGTGTCTTGAGTGATTAGGAATTGCCTATTATCTTCACTCAGAAGCCTTTAGCCAAGAGCCAGTTTGTAGTTAAGTTTGTAGTAGTTAAGGCTCAGGCTAGAAACTGGAAGACCATGGATCCTAGCCCTGTCTTAAGCACACAGCCAACTGGGTAATTGGACCAGTCATTCTTTCTTAGCCCTAGGAAGGAAACAGTGGCAAACCACTTCTCTGTGACAATACCTTTGACATCAACAAAAAGCAATATCTGCCTATCCCAGGTCTTTAGGAAGATCTCCATAGGTGGATAAAAATGCCAAATCCAGTGTAATCATCTGGCCGACTGTGCAACAAACTATAATAATAGAAATAGCCTCTAGTATGTAAAGCTGTTCTGACTACAGGAGCTTTAGAATTACAGCAACAACAAAACAGCATTAATATTGTATGTAACAGCGGAAAGTAGAACATAGGTTTCCAAGAAACCCATGAGGGAAATTGCCACATCTTTCCAGTTTAGGGAATTACCTCTGTGTTGCATGCTTTCTGTTGTGAATTATTTAACACTTGAAGTTTTATTTAAAAACCAGCAGGAGAGAAGAAATGAAGATATCTTCCTAGCTAAGATATTTCAAAGGCAGTATGACTAGTTACAGGCCATAATTCACTTAGGACAATATACTCCATGTGGAACAAACCTATTCTCCAAAGCACCTGAGGACAGAACAAGAAGCAATGGATGGAAACTAATTGTCATTTGGTGCTCCATTCAAAATCCAAGAAAGAAATACTTAAACTCCATTTGTTAGAGAAAAGATATCTTTTACTGGAAATTAAAGTGGTAGCAACCAAAGGATTCTGAATCTGAGGAAATGAGCGCGTAAAGCACATATACAAAGTGATGGCAACCTTTCCACCCCCAACAGTTCATATTGCTCCTCCAATTAGAAGTGGTGCATAACATCATGTGGGCATCTTCAGGTGGTGATGAGGCCTCTGTCCGTTGACCTTGGCATAGTTTGATAAAGAGTTGCAGTTGTGCATAGCAAAGAATAGAAACCTAAGCAAGATTCCCCCTCCCCTAAATTATACAGTTTCGTTTCCTAACCACTCCAGCTCGCTTCCCAGATATATCATGGCTCACTCCCTCCCCCCGTTACTTATGACAGCCGAAAGATGCAAAGCAAAAGAAGAAAAGCAAAGGAAGAAAAATCTTGAAGGCTGACACTAATCAAGGAGAGAACCAATCTAGAAATAAGGAGAAAGTTCTTGGCAGAACAATTGATCAGTAGAATGTCTTGTGCCCAAATGTTGTGTGTGTTCCATCACTGGAGGTTTTTAAAAAGAGATTGGGCAACCATTTGTCTGAAATAGTATAGGGTTTCCTATTGAGCAGAGTTGAAGGTCCCTCCCAACTCTGTTATTCTGAATGTCATTCTGAAATATTTCTGGTAGGTTGTTCTCTAACAAGAGTAGAAACTAAGTGCAATACTTTGATTCTCACTTTTCACCTTAATACCATAAATATAGGAGGAATGACTGTCTGTGTTGAGTGTTACCCATCTTCCAACCGTTAAAATTTGTCCAAAGAAATAATAATTTTTGAAGTGTTAAAACATGATGTAGGTAGACTGCAAAATGTTTGCTTCTATTACACCCCTTATTTGCTACACAAATATTTGATTGTTCTCTAAGATCCTCTTGGCCAATTATCTACATTCAAAATGTTTGAAATATTCTTTTAGGTCTAAAATGTGGAAAGACCCTGATAGGCAAGATTGGAGGGATAATATTCCATTCATTTTCAGTATTACAATTTCATTCATTTTAATCTCCATTCATAAAAAAACCACATGTTATTCTAGTTGCTCTAATTCATTTTCTCTCCAGTATTTTTCATTCACATTTATCTCTTTCTACTACCCTGCTAACTGACCCCAGAAATTTTCTGAAAGTTTCAATGACTAAGCTTTCTGGGAAAATTAATTGGCAGATGCCAGGAGGTGACTGCCAAATTTAGTTTTATGGCTTCCACAAGTAAAATAAATAAAGAAATAAATTTAATTGGCTGCACAAAAAAGTGAAAACTTCCCCATTCCTTCATCCCACATAAATTGGAAATGGGCACATATTCACATTCATTATTTATTGTTTATGGCTGTTTTCTGCCATTCCTGGTTGGTGCTCTACTATCAGAGCCTGTTTAATTCAATATTACAACACTGGCAGCTCAAAAATACAGTCCCGTGATTAAGAGATTTGCTATTTTATCTACTTCATCTTCATTTATAAACTGCTAGTATGAGTAGGAAATTATAGGTCATTCAAGCCAAGAATTCATCAATATCCTCCAGGATTGGTCAATCTAATGAAAACAGAAAACAAATGGCCTACTATAAAGAAAATCTTTTACACCTATTGTTTAGAACCAGAGGCGGTATTCAGCAGGTTCTGACCGGTTCTGGAGAACCAGTAGCGGAAATTTTGAATAGTTCGGAGAACCGGCAAATACCACCTTGGATTGGAGATTTTATAGTATCCTTCCCCTGCCACGCCCACCAAGCCATGCCCACAGAACTGATAGTAAACATTTTTGAATCCCACCACTGTTTAGAACACATTTGGGGATAATTTAGTATGAGAGCTGCAATGGGGAAAATTTCATAACCAGAAAAAAGGCTAATCAACTTTACATTAAAAAAAACTAATAAACGTGAAACAATACCTTTAAACCTCCTACTGCAGGTTTTTGGGAAAGACTTAATAAGTGGGGAAATGTCAAATCCAACCTAAATATCTGGCTGCCCACACAATAATAGATATAATATATTAATATATCATATAATATATTATATACTAATATAAATATAATAATATAATAACATACAACATAATACAAATTAAAAATGAATAAGCACGTACATGGAATTAAAGAGTGCAGCCAAGCAAGATAAAGGACTGGTCTGAAATCTTCCAGGCTTCTTATCAAGAACAAATCTGAAACCAGCCAAAGGGAGGATGAAATGTGTGAGTTCTTTACCCAACATTTTTGTATTCTTTGCAGCTTACAGATGTGTTCATTTTGTCTGATATATCTGAGGTTTATAGAGTCATGAATCCTACTAAGAGATGTAAGGAAGCATTTAATAGCAATTCAGCTGTTTATTTTGTACAGTCAATAAAAGCATATTGTTCTCCTAGGGCAACGCAATAATAGATGTACTGAACAGGGCATGGCTATGTATATGCTTGTGTCATTGAACAATGCTTCCTAACTAGAATCCCTTTGGTTTCATTACCATCCATTTATTCCTCAAAGGGAAACAGGTAAAGATACCGTTTCGAATAAGTCAATTTGTTTTGCTTTTTCCTTTGATCTATGTAAGTGTTAGCCATCTAAGAGGCACTAATTGCAAAAGAAATAAAAGCGAACAAGAATTCTGAGCTGATGGTTGTGAAATTTAATGATTCATTGAAAATAATGGGCATTGCTAACTGGGCATTAATGCAATCATAGGAATAGAGAGATGATGTACAGTTATTGGGGCAATTTAAATTGGAGTTTAAAGGACAATCATTTCCTCTGATATGAAGAGAAACATAGCATTTATCTCAGTAAAACAGCATACTGATTACCTTTGATAAGCACAAGATAAGTAAGACTCCTTAAGCTCTCCACTCAAGAGATGGAGACAGGATACTTACCTTAGAGGGTGGGGGAACCTGATAACCAGGACCTAATCTGGATTGAAGCCCTACAGAGAGAATATGTATTGAGTGGACCTTAAGATTAAATCATGTGGTATGGCTGAATGAAAAGATAGATAGATAAATCTGGATTGGGCTGCTGATTAAGAGTAGACAAATCCAAATTCAATTCCCCATTAGAGCATGATGCTTTCATGGTTATCTTGGACCAATAATTCTTTGGCATTGTTAGAATGATGTTCTCATTCTAACCAGGGATTAGATTTAGGGTGGGATAAGTTTTCTCACCAGTTTTTTCTAGACACTGGATGGTAGATTTTGCCATAAAAAGACCCACGTATGTTTGGATTTAATCTCGTGTTCAACCAGCTCCTTCTGTGTCATGAAAACTATTTACCAAAGAATTAAATATTGCCTCTCACTCTCATGGTATCTGAGAGATGCTTTGTGGAAAAGGGCCTCTTGCATCTTAGTTTCTTTCATATTCTCTCCACCTTGCAGATCCATTGATGAAAAAAATATGGTTTTATTTCAACCAGATCCAAGCTAGATTCAAAAGTTACATAACAGCTATCCATCAGGAATGCTCATTTTCCATGCTAACACTCATATTTAGTGTTGAGAAGTCAAATTGTGTACCTTGCTCCATACTTCACAAGATCAAATTACTGTAATGTGCGTAGATGCAACAAATGAAACACATTGGTAGCTTTATGCTCAGAGACAACATGCCATTCAATTTCAGCTGCAATAATGGGAAATTACAATTGCTTTCACATTCTATTTATGGGCACTTGGGAAGCAAAATGCTGAATTATGCTTACCTGGGTTTTGACCCAGATGAGTTCTTCTTCTCTTAATTTTAATTGCATGGTAAGATTTAAATCCCATCTTTCAATGCAGATATCCTTAAAGTATCAACAATCAATAGAAGCAATCCATAAAAAGCAATGAAATACAATAAAATATGAATGGACCCCTTGTAATCACATAGCAACAGCCCCCCACAAGGTTAATAACATCACAACTAGCAGATTAAGAAGTTCAGCTTTAAAAAAAAAGAATCATTAAAAGGATCTTAAATAATACCTGGACAAGCATAGGAGAAGGCCTTGAAGACTATTTTTTTTTGCCTGACTTCAAGCCTATAAACATTTACTGGGATAATTACCATTGATCGCTGTGGGACTAACTTCTGGTTCATGCTGTCAAATCTATTTTGCTGGAGATATGAAATGGCCTAGAAAGCTGATAGGCGTGTATTTGCATGCATTCAGAGGGAGAAACAGTTCTCCATGGTGTTTTTTTTTAAAACAAAAAACAAAAGTGAAACAAAAGCCTTAGTGGGCATAAAAATAGATAGTAATCTATTCATAATATTTTCTCTCTTTTTGTTTAGGACATTCAGATTCTATGACCACCCAAAACAATTCTCCCAGCCTCAACTGTGCAATCCAAGTCAGTTCTCCCTTACAATTTTTTCCAATTTATCTATAAAATGCATTTACATTTTTTTCTTTATCCAATGTTTCTCCAGCTGGCCTTCCATAATGAATCAAAATTACATCCTGGAATGGAAAATTGTGTCAACTGACATTATAAAGTTTTGAAATCAAAATTGAACTATTAATTGTACAAAGCAAGCATTGGTAATGAATATTAAGTATATACAAAATATGCTTAATAGATAGGTAATGAGAAGCTTATACCTCTAGTCATATGTAACAGGGCAGCCTTCCATATAATTCTCTTATATAAATCAAGTGCATCATACTATATATACAGCTATACCTTTCCTCTTCCAAAATACAATTGAAACTGATACAGGTAGTTCTTGACTTACAAGCTCAATTGAGCCCAAAATTTCCATTCTAAGCAAGACAGTTGTTATGTGAGTTTTGCCACAGTTGTTATGTGAATCACTGCAGTTAGTTTACTAACATGGTTGTAAGTGAATCTGGCTTCCTCATTGAGGAAGAATGTCAGAATGTCAGAATGATCGCATGACCCAGGGATGCTGCAGCCATCATAAATACATGCCGATTGCCAAGCAACTGAATTTTGACCCTGTGACCATAGGGATGCTATAATGGTCATAAGTGTGAAGAATAGTCATAAGTCACTTTTTTCAATGCTGTGGTAACTTCAAACTCATTCATTAAGTTATTAGAATCACTACCTGTACTACTGAAAATGGAACAATCAAAGACTCCATTTTAGTTTTCATAACCTTCATGGCTATGGCAGATGTAAAATAGGCAGAAACAGGTAATGCTGGGTGTCTCTTTTATGATATCCACAAGAGCATATACACCTCAATTGATCACCATATTTACTTGTTTAATTCTGTTTCCAGGGGCGAAAGAAAATCCCAAACTGGAAAATGATAGTCTCTCAACCTTTATAGCTGCTGGGAGGACTTAAACATAATTTTTGCCTGGGTGACTAGCTCACCAAAAACAATCCATTGGGTGAACGGAGGTGAGCAGGTTAACTAAGAGAATGGCTGGATTGTATTGATGGCTCAGGACCATGGTCAGCAACACAGAAGCAGCAGAATGTGTAGGTTGTAGCTTTTCTTCACTTTATAGAGCAGCACTTGCTTTGATTGAGAGTTAAGACAGGGCCATTGACATTATGATACTTCACTAACAAGAGTTTTGCTGCATGTGCAGAAACCTCGATTACCAATCAAGCTGAACACACTATTTCAAGTGAAGAGGAGCAAAGGGCCATTTCGCTCCAGGGCTTCATTTTCAAAGTAGCACTTCAGTTGAAGTTTCTGGGAAACAAAGTGTCCCTTCAAAGATATGTAAGCTTCAGTATACTTGCAAAATCTAGGAACAATAAGAACATCTTATGACCCATTTACCCCTGCAGTGATTTGAACAATTCATTCATTCATCCATCTATCCATTCATTCAATTTGTTGAGACTGCCCATCTCAAGAAGTATTTCTGGATAACGAACAAAATTAAAATAAGTTTTTAAAAATGCAATACAAAATACATAGTAATTGTGAACATGTCATGTTCCATTGTCATTAATACAACTAAAAATGGGTCACTGCATACATCCAGGAGCCTAGCCCTGGCTAGAGAACCAGGTTTTTAGGTTCTTATGAAAAATCAGCAAGATTTTGGCCATCCTGACTTTTGGAGGGACAGTGTTCCATAGGGCAGACACTATAGCAGAAAAGCTAAGTCTTCTAGGCCCAACCAACCAGCATTCCTTAGCCAACAGGTTCTGAAGCATGTCCATCCTGCCTGATGAGATTGGACAGATACAAACAACCATCTATTGAGACATTCCCTCAAATAACACACTTGTTGTCCACAATCTTTCAATCAGTCTCATATCAAGTTCTTAATAGTACAGTGTTTAGTGCTGTAATCTTCGTGTTCTTTTTCAGATCTTATGGGGAATGGCTCCAAGATCTTCTTGGACATCGGGTTAATGAGAAGCATCTCTTTTAGTTGGAAGGGTCAGCTTCATCTTATTTATGGAACTCTAGATTCCAGGTGACCCCTTGGATCTGAGATTGATCCCATCTCTTCCTGAGAGCTTCTCCCATTAATCTCAGAAAGTGTTTAATGCTGGATGTGCATTGGGGTAGAGTGGATATGGCTGAAAAGATTAGGAAAGTGATAATCTGGGTCTGTCATATCAGATTAAGCTACCTCTACATCAAATGTTTTCTTTTTGTAAGAGAATATCATTGCAACCAATTTATTGTGATGTAACTCTCCTCTGACTTAGGTTCAAATCTAAATCAATTGAATCAAAGAAAGGAAATAAGACCTGCATACTGATACATCACATTAGTATTCCAGTAGAATATCAAAACCAACATTTCAGTAGAGGCTGGTTAATGTACCATATAACATTGCTGGGAAAATGTCAGACCCAATTAAGACATAGACTCACTAACTACACCAAAACTTTTTCTTGCCAAAAAACACACAAGTGATTGTAACAGAAAGGGGAAGCTTTTTTTTCCCCTCTGAAATTCATTTCTTAACTCACAGTAGATATTTCTAGGACAATAAAAGCTAATATTTACCAGCTATGAACTTAATTTACAATAGAAGACTTTTGTCCAACTAATGTCCACTGATTTGATGACCATTCATTATCATTATCAATATATGTTTTGCAGAGGAATATTTCTTCAAAAACTTCTTTGCATTGAACAGTTTATAGAGTTACTGTGCCCCCTAATGTTCAAAAAGAAAACACATTACTATCTCTAAATATTGCATGCTCCAATTTTAAAACCCAATTTTGTTTCATCTGTGCTTGGTGATTGCACATTCTTTTGACTGTTGCTGGGACTTTAGCACTAAGCCCAAACCCTGCATAGAATGGGACAATTTAACCCTGTTTGGTATAATGGAGGTGTAAAATTTAATGGAGGTGTAAAAGTTGGAATGGGAATTATTTATGTAAATATTTATGTTTGCTCAAATAAAAGAAAATCTGCCTTGATCTTTTGAACCTGAACTCATGGGAATGGGGATGATTTGGATTCAGAAGAATCAATAAAGGAGAATATTTGTAGCTCAGGGTTGAAATGAGAGCTTCTTGGTCTCTCTGAGCTTGTTTTCTTGCAGTGATTTCATTACCCAAACTGATAACATCATCAGTGCTCATGCTGATGATGCTATGTAGTACTAGCACTGATGATGTTACATAACTTGGATAATAAAATGGCTTGACATGATTTAAACCCACTACAGGAAGAAAGCATTAGAAATTAACTGAGAAGAGGCCTTTCCCTCCTTCCCACCTTCCCTCTCTCCCCCTCCTCTCTCATGTGTATGTGTGTTTGTGTGTAAGACACTTGCTCAAACAAGTCCTTTCCTGATCTGATGGACCTGAACTCATGGGAATGGGGGTGCTTTGGATTCAGAAAAGCTAAAAATAACTGCTGCTCTTTTTCCTATTCTTCATAGGAATATTGTAGGCTGTTTTTAGTTCTTGTTCTACTTATTATATTTATATATTACCCATCTCATTGCCAAGTGATTTTTGGTGGCTTCTGAGTGACATTGTTCTGCCTTCAAGAGGAAATGCCAAGAAAACCTCTCTCCTGTCAACTCAAACTCTGAAGCCTAGGATGAAGAAACACTGGTCAAGAGAATGGAAGCTGCAGGTATTTTTAAAGATCCCATCTTTGGCACAGAGGACTGAAGTAGACTCTATACACACACTACTTCTTCGGACTGTAAAAAAATTTCACTAGCTATGACCCCAAAGGAACATTAATGCCACTGTGTGGAGCCATCGAATTGAGGAATGGCCTCTACAGGTCTGAATTAAATTACATGATGACTGATTGAAGAAGAGAAATTGGATCATTGATAAAACTAAATGGCAGATTTAGACTTCTGCTGTGATCAATGCTGGAAAAGTCTGTAACCACATTTCACTTTTTAAGAAGCAATCTGATTGATTTTTACAAGATAAACCAAGGGAGAGGCATCACTCTTTTGATTTTTGCTGAAGGTTCAGTGCAGTGCAATGTTAGTAATGTTGAGAGGTTTTCTGGATAGCATAGAAAAAGTATATCTCCATTCATGAACCAAGTACTATTTCTTAACTTTGTCCACCCACAATTGATACACTGGGGAGACCCATAGTCCTAGATATAATGGCTATTTTTAAACAATGTCATAATAGCTGAAATGGAGCAATGTTAATGATAATATCCACACATTTCTGTAGAATATATAACTGTGCCAAAATTAGTTCTGCGGTTTCCTAAAACACCTTTTTCCTCATTTTCTCCTCTTCTGAGTTCTGTTTTTCTACCTGACCTTCAAGATGGCTTGACCTTCTTTAGAAAATCTATTGTGCACTGGTAGAAGCTGCTCAGATTTTCAATTTACACCTTGGTCTATATTCTATAGTCACCTTGGCTGTCCCTGCTTCTTAATATATGAAAGGCACCATAGGAGGAGTTTGTGATACGCAAAACGATTTTTGCTTGTTCTCCAGACTTTTTCCTGACATTATCCCCAAGTGAACCTGGAATCCTTTAATTAAACAAATAGATTTTGACAAATGATGGTGCCAAGTTAAAATAATGCATGTATGAGTGTTTTTATCAAAATTGGTGGAAATTGGAGAAAATTAGAAAAATGCTGTTAGACTTAATTTAAAAAATATTGACTTAATTATGCCTAATGTGAATGGTCAAAGAAAGGAGGGACCAGGTTAGTATTTTGGTGGCAGACACCTAAAAATGCCAGGATGGAGACTAGAGTAAACTGGGAAATTAAAAACCGTCTTAGAAGAAAGCATTGTATAGCTGCCTCCATGCTGTTTTAAAGAAACCTCCATGGAAGAGTCATTTAGAGACAAGTTTGGTACAAGGACATATTTATCAGCCCCTTAAGGATGGAGAAAAGAGTTCTGCAAATAAGCCATACCAATGTGAACATATTTCCATTCATGAATTTCTGATCTGATTTATGATAGTGACTAACTAGAGGGGGTGGCTATATTAAATCTAATAATAAATAAAATGACATCCACAAGAGTTGAGTTGTGTTTGGAAAATACGATTGAAAAGGCTGTTTCTGTAATAGCCAACAGGAAGATAATAGTCCCTTGTTGTATGGTTACTTAAAAATAGAGCCAGTAACATTTGAAATAGTTTATTGCCAAATAAAGTATGCTGAACATTGCAAGTCTTAGAAGCCCTTTTTCTTTATTATACTTCGCTTTGTTTTATATGTAAATCTTTATAGAAGGGAGAAATATAAAATAAATGGTCAGATAAAAGTAACGAATACAGATATGAAATAGATATTCTAAATTATAGGTGAAGTTAGAACTTAATACATAATTAAATTAAAAGCAAAAATAACAGACATCCTATTCATTTCACTACACACAATGTCTAGTTTACTCAGTATCTGTGACAGAGAATGAGATTAATCCAGTCTACATTTTGTGAAAGAAAATCCAATCTCATTAGGCAACTAATTTGATTGGGTACAAATTAGGAATATCCAAATTATTTGTTTCTATTCAGTCATGAACCTATTCCATTCAACTTCCACATCATTCTGCTAATTAAATAAAATTGCAGTTGAAAGTCATTATAATCCACAGAAAAAGATTAATAAATAATACACCAAATAAATGAATCACATGAGGAAAGAAAACGTATTTTTATATCCACAGTATTCACTCTACTTCTTTATACTTTTTTATCTATTTGTGTTTCCTCCATGTTTAAACACAGTTTCATACATTATTGTTTGTACTTTAAAAATCTCTTTTTGAGAATCTCATTAATTTCATCCAACCATGACTTCATCAGTCTTTCATTGCCTCCCATTCTTCCTTCATAAATTTGCTTTGTGATTTGATCCACTTTCATTCTGTCAATATGGCCGAATCAACATATTGATTTTATGCCAGTCATTCACTTTTGTCTTCAACACATATTCATTCAGTACCATCCACTCTTTCTTGTTTTACCACCCATGCTTCTTTGCTAAACTATTCCCGTTGTCCTCAACTTTGTTTGATATTTCTAATCTACCCCAGTCATGGAACAGAAGGCAATAGTTGGAAACTAATCAAGGGGGGAAAAAAACCTAGTACTAAGGATAAATTTTCTGATAGAACAATAAATCAGTGAAACAGCTTGCTTTCCAAAATTGTGAGGGCTCCATCACTGGAGGCTTTTAAAAAGGAATCTGGATAAGCATTTGTCTGAAATGGTATAGGGGCTCCTGCATGAACATGGAATTGGACTGAAGAACTCCAAGGTCCCTTCCAACTCGGTTATTCTGTTATTCTAAAACTCACTGAGCAATGTGTCTCTCTCAACCCAATATGTCTGTCTCTATATATATCTCTATCTAGCCATTTGTATCTGTCTGTCTGTCTGTCTGTCTGTCTATCTACTGTATCTATCTATCCATCTATCTTATTTGAATAGCAGCCTATCTTACATAGTGATTCTGGGCAGTGTACATAATAATCCACTTCAAATATATAAAAACTATTCAAAAGCAAACCAATTTAAATTTTAAAGATAAAACCTTCAAAATATTCTAAATATTACTACTCTTGACACATCCAGTTCTTACTCTGATATACATAACAAAAAGGATAGCAGTATGTTTTTATAAACAGCATTTTTTACTTTCTTTGGCAAACATACAATCCTTGCAAAAGACTACATACTACAAACTCTTTTCTTCAGCCATTCCATCATCTTTACTAAAGTGAATTAGGCAAGATCATCTACCTTTAATCTTTCTCGTTTTCCCTGTAAAATTTAGTTTCCTTGTTACTTTAATTAAAACATTAATTTTTCACATCCATGCTCCTGATTTGAGTTATACTGCATCATCTGTGTACAAAAGTATAGACACAACTCATGTCCACAACCAACTTATCTCTGACATCATTCCTTATTCTTTTATCAATAAATATAATAAATAGCCAAGGAGATATTCCCACATACTTCTTTTCTTCCTATTCTGCAATCAATCATTTCCTGGGCATTCTATTTAATCTCTCACATTCTTTACTTCCATCTACACTAATCTTAGTACCTTCAAAACCAATCTTTCATCCTTATTCCATACTAAGTCTATTCTCTTTATATATGGCCAAACAGACTGAGTCCTGCTCAGTAAAAGAATAAGACAAGGCTGCATGCCATCACCTTATTTTATTCATATTTATATTTATTATGAATATACTGTATAAGGTAGACTTGGAAGAAGATGGGTGTTGTTTTAAAACTGGAGGAAGAAACATCAATAATTTCCACTAAGTTGTTGACATTCCTCTAGTTGCTGAAAATGGAAATGATTCTCAAGCTCCAAGAATGAAGTAAAATGGCACTGTGAAATACTAGGACTAAGATTAAACATAAAGAAGATCCAGGTAATTACAATAGGTACAGCAATCAATTCTAGAATTGAGAATGAAGATATTGAAATGATGGATACCATCTCCCTTATGGGCTCTATTATCAACAGCAAAGGAACAAGCAGTCAAGAAATACACCACAGATTAGCACGGTGGAGTAGATGAGACCTTGGAGAACATATTTGGAAAATCCACTCAAAGTGTGTTATTTGCATTTTATTATGCTAAAAAGATATTCCTCTTGAAATTATGAACATAAATGATGGATCTTGCTGTATGCTACCCACTCTGAACCAGTGACAAGTCACACCATGGCTGAAATCACTAAAAATGTTTAATTCTAATTCCAGAATACCAAAATAATGTCTACAGTTATATAGAATGCACTGCACAAATAAAACCATATTTATGGGTCAAAGTGACTCGATTCTGCCAACATGCCAAGATAGGACTTAACTGTCCCAAGATTATATAAAGTACTCAACCCTGTTTTAACCCAACTTGGTACATTGTGGGAACCAAACTAATGATCTCTGGAGGGCCCGTGACAGGGGGTTTTCCTCTGTCCTGGTCCTGTTAGACCTCTCGGCGGCTTTTGATACTATCGACCATAGTATCTTATTGCGGCGGTTGGAGGGGTTAGGGATTGGGGGAACTGTCTTGTGATGGTTCTCCTCCTTCCTCTCCAACCGCTCGCAATTTGTGTTGGCAGGGGGGGAGAGGTCCACCTCTAGGCCCCTTATTTGTGGGGTGCCTCAGGGATCGGTCCTCTCCCCTCTCTTGTTCAACATTTATGTGAAGCCTCTGGGCGAGATCATCCGTGGTCTTGGGGTGCGGTGCCATCTGTATGCAGATGACACCCAGCTTTACATCTCCACCCCGGACCACCCCAACGATGCTGTGGAGGCTATGTCCTGGTGCCTGGAGGCCGTGCGGAATTGGATGGGCGGGAACAGGCTCCGACTCAACCCATCCAAGACCGAGTGGCTGTGGTTTCCGGCGGCCCGATATAGCCAGTTGACGCCTTCGCTGGCTATTGGGGGAGAGATTCTACCCCCTACAGGGAGGGCTCGCAATTTGGGTGTCCTCCTGGATGCACGGCTGTCTCTAGAAGACCATATTGCGGCCGTCTCCAGGGGGGCTTTTTATCAGGTTCGCCTGATCTACCAATTGTGGCCCTTCCTAGATCGGGACGCCTTACGCACGGTCACTCACGCCCTTGTCAGCTCCCACCTGGATTACTGTAACGCTCTCTACATGGGGCTCCCTGCGGGGAGCACCCGGAGACTCCAACTGGTGCAAAATGCGGCCGTGTGGGTGATTATGGGGGCGTCGCGAAGCTCCCATGTGACGCCTCTCCTGCGTGAGCTGCATTGGTTGCCGGTGGCTTTCCGGGTTCGCTTTAAGGTTCTAGTTTTGACCTTTAAAGCAATCCATGGCATTTGGCCAGGCTACCTGCAGGACCGCGTTCTGCCGGTGATCTCCAACAGACCTGTGCGTCCCCACAGGGAGGGCCTTCTCCGGGTGCCGTTGGCTTCTATGTGTCGTCTGGCAGTCCCCAGGAGTAGGGCCTTCTCTGTGGGGGCCCCTGCCCTCTGGAATAGTCTGCCCCCAGAGATACGCACCAGCACGGACCTGAGAGCCTTCAGACGGGTGTTAAAAACCTGGCTCTTTGAGCAGGCTGGCCTAGGCTGATACAAGATTTTAACTGTCTCCCGTTTTAAATTGGGTTTTAAATATTTGGGGTTTTTAATTAGTTATGGGGGAGGGTAAACTTTTAATTATAACAGCCTAAATTATTTAATTCATTTTAATTTTTGTATAATGTATTGGGGTAGGATCGGCTGTCACCGCCCTGAATCCTTCGGGAGAAGGGCGGTATATAAGTACTTAAAATAAATAAATAAATAAATAAATAAATAAATAAATAAATAAATAAATAAATAAATAAATAAATAATTATCATGCAAAGTCCACTTGATGGTTGCAAATCTATCTCCATAAATAATTTTATATAACTTGGAACATGGGACATACTCAATCAGGGCACCTCCCACACTCAAGTACTACTGACTGAGTAGTCAGTCACCAAGCAGTATGGGAATCATTCTTTTAGCCACCAATAATAATGATGATGATGATGATGATGATGATGATGATCAAGAAGAAGAAGAAGAAGAAGAAGAAGAAGAAGAAGAAGAAGAAGAAGAAGAAGAAGAAGAAGAAGAAGAAGAAGAAGAAGAAGAAGAAGAAGAAGAAGAAGAAGAAGAAGAAGAAGAAGATCATCTCTACCTTCACTCTAGCTGCTATATAGATTATGAAAATCAGTATGTGGGAGTCAGGAATGCAGTGACCTGTTTTGAAAAGTGAAGCACAGATAAACCTAGGAATCTAGTAATACTTTATTTTATTTATTTATTTAATCACACTTTTATACCGCTCCCTCTCCCAAAAAGGGACTCGGGGCGGTGCACAGCCTACTAAAAAATATACAATAAATATACAATAAATATAATTAAAAATAGATTAAATAATTTGATCTGGCTGTCTATTCAATTCAATTAAAAATTAAAAACTAATAAAACCCCAATTAAAATTAGTTAAAACCACAAATACAGTTACTGGGCCAGGCCGGCCTGTTTAAAAAATAGGGTAATACTTGATCACATATTTTCCCTTTTCCATTAACTTTATTCTGCATCTTGAATCGTTCATGACTAAGAAGAAATAAACATTCAAGGATGGATTAAGATAAATAATGATGATCATATATATGTAACATGTAAACTAGTACATATTTGGAGAGCTATTTTGCTCTTAAAGTGTTATATGCAACTACTGTATATATTAGGAATCCTCACACACACAATGCCCAGTGTGGCTGCTTCCATTTTTATATCTTGTAAGTACTGTAATATAAAATATGGAAAATATGTTTCTTTGAGACAGCTACAGTTATTGCTTTGTAAATGTGATTAATGTTGTTTACTTTTTTTCCAGAAATGACTTTTGCTAAGTCATGATTCTTTTTTCCTATGCTAAAGATCTGTAACCACTACTGGCAAACTAGCCAATAAATCTGGAAGTTTTTCTCCTTGTAGCTACTTTGGAATTTATATATATGTAGCAGTGGATTCCACTTAATCATTTACAGTTATTACAGTATTGCTGATTGTATACCAGCTGTATTAGCAATCTTGTCATCTGGCTTTGTTATGTTTTCACATTTGCTTGAAATGAAATTTCACACTTTAGTCCTAAGTGCACTTTTCTGGTTAGTAGCTGCCTTGAACACAATACAACATAATTTTCTATATGCATACATGTGATTGCTTTATAAATTTAATTTTCCTACCTCATTTCTATATGTTTTAGGCAAACAACCTAATCAGCCAAGATATCTAGCTGAGAATGGAGCAATAACTAGATAGTGGACAGAGCAAAAAGCTCAGAAGAGACCTTCTTTAGTTTCTCCAGATGTAAAGAAGATGGGGAGAAAATTGTCCTTCAGATTTGCAAGATTGATGTCATTCTTACTTGGTAGACCAGACAAAAAACATTAAGAGATGAGCCAATGCTATTTTATTGTAAAACTAGATTAGGAATTAATCTCTAATTATTAACATCTTATTAATAAAATCACTATTTGACCCAAAAGGTTTTGTAACATCATTCTGCTACATTCCCAAAATCTTGTCCTCTTGGCACCAGATCATTCCTCTGACATTTACACTGAACATAAATAAAATTACTTCCAAATCCCAATAGTCAAGCATGCCCATACTCTTAAGATATCTAGGAATTTAAAAGATCCTTCATATTTCCCAAACTTTTTTCTAAAAAAGGTTTTTAAGATCTTTCAAGAACACAGCTAATAAATATGCAGTTCAAGAAAACTCCTTTGTCTTGAGGTCTAGGAGACTCTCAAGAGTTGTAGTAGACCCCCATGTATAAAATCACTACTTCCTCTCTAAAGATCCTACTGTGCCTGTGTCAACTCGTGAAGCTTTCCTGACCTGTTCCTGAGTTGCCATAGGTAGAGGGATGGGAATCGCACCTTGCAGCTGCCCCGAGGAATTCACACCTCAGTCAAAACAAAACACATCCTAGCCACCTAAAGTCAAAGCCATCTCCATGGAGACCCACAAGGGCCATAAAGAGTTACTTCTATGAATTGGGGAATGTGACTGTTGACACACCTTTGGGGGAGGGGGCAACAGGATCAGAGGCATGGTGCAAACTGGGTGAAGTCAGAGATGGCTTCACTTAGTTCGTGCTGACATGGCATTCCTAATAAACACCTGGATTTTTCTTGCTTAAATGGCTTGAGGGTCCTGCTTTTATTAGGGCATTGGTCAGAACCCTGACATCCAGCTTCACAGTGAGGTCAGTTCAAAGGTCAGGCATGTCAGGAGCTCAGGAAAGTCAACTTGGTTGTTTTGCTAAAGGAAAATTTCCCCTTCCCTTCGCTTGGTTCAAGGGAAGGCAGATTTCTAATCTCCCCAGCTAAATGGCATGCAGGTACCGTATACATGTTTACACCAATAAAAGTAGCTGCAGAATTACAGTTATTGTGTAATTATGCTAATCTTCAGCTTTATCTCCCCCACTAAGAGACTTTTTTAAAGGGGGAGAGATTCAGCAGGGTGGCGTTTTTATTAGCATGTGGGCTACAAGCAGAGTTCTTAAGGATTGTCAATTATTTTGTTTGGAATAATATTCAAAGTGGTGGAAGAAATAAAAGAAGCAGGATAGCTTTGCTTGAGTTGAGGCCAGACTAGTCCCCTATTGAAATAATCACTGTTACTTTGTGCTGGTTTGCTAAGGGAGGGTGTAATCATTGTAATCCATATGGAATCCTGTCCGAAATCTCTCTTTTAATACCCTGATAAATTTCATCCCCAATGGGAAAAATAATCTTATGTTCTTCTACCCTAAATTCTGTGTAATTTCTATTTTAAGTTTATTTTGGTGATTTTTTTCAATGAACATTATTGTTGCAACATAGGAGAGGAGGATAAGGTTGATTTTATTACATTATCAATAAGGTTTTTAATATTTTAAATTTATATGGCCGCTATTCTCATATGCATGAATCTAGGCAGCTGACAGTTAAACTCAGATTAAAGACATAGTAAAGCAATAAAAATTAAACATAACAGAAATACCATAATCCTATAACACATTTCTCTGCAGTCTCTCTCATCTGCAAAATCTTTAGAGCAGGGGTCTTCAAACTTGACAGCTTTAAGACTTGTGAACTTCAACTCCCAGAATTCTTCCTCCAGTTATGTTAGCTCAGGAATTCTGGGTGTTGAAGTCCACAAGTCTTAAACTTGCCAAGTTTGAAGACCCTTGCTTTAGAAGATCTCCCTCAAAAGAGAAGAAGCCAGGTGAGAGGGCAGACACTGAAGAGAGACAACAGAAGAACATACTTTCACATTTTATTTATTTATTTGTCAAACATACAAGATAACAAGTATAGATATGAATATAAACATAAACAAAGGAAGTAAATACAGATAAATGGGGACAATAAGACAGAGACGGTAGGCACTCTGATGTGCTTATGGATGCCTCCTTAAGGACCTCTTAGGAATGGGGTGAGGTCCACAGTAGACAGATTGAGGTTGAAGCTGTGAGGGGCTGTAACAACAGAGTCGGGTAGAGCATTCCAGGTGACCACTCTGTTGTTGAAGTCATATTTTCTGCAATTGAGTTTGGAGCGGTTTACCTTGAGTTTGTATCAGTTGTTTGCCTGTGTATTGTTGTGGTTGAAGCTGAAGAAGTCGTTGATAGGCAAGATGTTATAGCAGACAATTTAGTGAACTATGCTTAGATCGGACCGCAGGCAGCGCAGTTCCAGATTGTCCAAGCCCAGAATTTCAAGCCTGGTGGCATAGGGAATTCTATTGTTAGTGGAGGAATGGAGTACTCTTCTCAAGAAATACCTTTGAACCTGCTCAATCATGTTTATGTCCGGTATACAGTGTGGGTTCCAGGTGGATGAGTTGCATTTGAGAATTGGTCTGGCAAACATTTTGTATGCCCTAGTTAGCAATTCAAAGTTACCAAAGAAGAAGCTTCACAAAATAAGGTTAACAACTCTTAATGCCTTTTTGGCAACGCTGTTATAGTGAGCTCTGGGGCTTAAATCATTTGAGATGAGTACTCCTAGGTCTTTGACAAAGTGAGGGTCGTCTACGAGATCATTTCCATCCAACTTGTATTTGGTATTCTGGTTTTTATTGCCAATGTGTAGGAGAAAGCATTTATTAGTTCATACCTTCATTAGCCCTATTTAATTCTGAATTTCAACATCTGAAGCTGTGAAGGGATGGGAAGGAGAACCTCATTCATGATGTTCTCTATTGGGTTCAGATGGAAGTGTGAGAAGCCAGAAGATTTATGGACACATCAGAGAGGACATTCCCATTATGTCCTGCTGTACTCAACAAAGAAAGCCAATGAAATTTAACAGTTATTGGAAATGTGTCTATGCAATAGGAAAGAAGTTCCTTAGGTGAAAAGACAACAGGTGATCCCTCTCTGTCTGGCATAGTAAGAAGGTAATAGTAACTATCTTATAAACATCTTACCAAGGAAACCTCAGGGACTATTCCAATTAGTTGCTAGCTGTCAACATTAACTGGAAGGCACAAAAAGAGAGAAGGAAGTCATTAAAACACACATATTTTGACCTGCATAAACAACATATACATGAAAAAGTTTACCAAGATTTTCTTCATTTCTGAAGAGGATTTATCTTTCAACATAGGGAACGAGAACTGGTTGAGGAGGTCTGCAAGAAAATTTCACTTCCATGTCATGAAACACGCTACTATAATGCAGAAGTGGTATTCAGCAGGTTCTGACCAGTTCTGGAGAACCAGTAGCGGAAAATTTGAGTAGTTCGGAGAACCGGTGGTCATCTTCCTTCAGGAGTGGGGAGGGAATGGAGATTTTGCAGTATCCTTCCCCTGGCATGCCCACCAAGCTACATATACCAAGCCAAGCCATGACCACCAAGTCACGCCCACAGAACCGCTAGCAGAAATTTTTGAATCCCACCACTGCTATAATGTGGAAATTGACATACAAAACTCTCTTAGATTTCATCACCTGGATTCCTGATATGGAAACACAAAGCCATACCATGCTTAAAATGTGGGGCATAGTTATAAAAACAGATACCATAGGAAAATAGGAGAAATATTTAGCCTTACTTTTAATTATGTGCATTGAAGAACACATTTGTTTTATTCAATTTGATGCTGTAATCTTACTTCAATAACAATTGTACCAATAAAGTAACATTCAAGTCTTGGTTGCAAGCATAGCAACAATTGATTCTTCCAAGCCTTCTATCAATAAAACATTTTCACTCTATGTGATCTCATACAAAGAAGGGATAATTTAATAAAAGACTGAAATGCTGCTTAAGTCACTGGCCTGTTCCCAGCAACCTAAGCAACCAAGAAAGCAAGGCAAAAGAAATTGTTTTCTATCTGCAAAATAAAAACAGAGATCATATTGTGATTTACCCTTCACCAGCCTATCATTCTTAAGACATAGAATTTCTTCTAGTTATTTCTCTATAATTTTTGGCTATTTCTAAAGCATCCACCCTGATTACACTTGCAAATTTTTTCTATTGACTATCTGCCATTCAAATGAAATAATATTCAGGAAGGACTCTTTTTGGCTCAACTGTGTATGACATCCACTTTGAGGGTTTGTAATATTACAAGAACTTCATAACCAATTGAACTGGCAGAGTTCCATGTTACAACCTGGAGCTTCATCACTATGTTTTACTAGATTTCCAGAAAGATAATGCGCAGATGAATTGCTATTGCATTGCAAGCTATGCAAAATAAAACATTTTATACCAAACTGACATTTGGATTAAATACCTCTTGGTACTGTACTTCAGATGTGGAATATTGATTGTAAAAATTCTCAGTTCAAGCAGCCCTGGTTTAACCATTATAAGGAAAAAAAGCACATATATATGGCACAAAAAGAAGGGAGTACCACAGAGGTTTCCCCCCCTAGCTATCATGCCCTTAATCAGTGGTGAGATTCAAATAATTTAACAACCCTAATGATTTCTTCCAATAACCAATTCACCAAACTGCTCAGAAAGTTAACAACCGGTTCTCCTGAAGTGGTGTGAACTAGCTGAATCTCACCACTGCCCTTAAATCTTTCACTGTCACATGTCTTGGTAAAATTAGATCTTCCCTCAAGTGAATGAAATTATTCTTGGTAACTTCATGGGCAAAGTCCAAACTTTACAATTGTATTTTGCAATAGATCAGGAGAGACAAGTCCCATTGTTCAATACTGTAAGTTTAGTGAAGGTAAAAGACAACGTCCACGGTCTCAGGAAGTAACTTTTATTAACTATTGAATATTTACAGTAACTATTAACTATTAATGGGTTGCCGCAGTAGCTGCTGAATGTGCAGATCGGCTAACAGAAACAAGCAACAGCTGATGCGGTCTGACATCTCCCTTTATACCGGTCACTGTCAGATGGCTCGGCCAATGGGAACGAACTTCCGTTTCCCGCTCCACCAATCATAATACCCCTCCCCACCAGCTAGGCACATGCGTAGTCATTGAGATAGGTGGGGCGTTGTCTCATCTGGCTGGACCTTCGCAAACTGTCTTGCCTGGCTGGTGAAGAAAGATCGCTTGCCAGACCTTCAGTTGTCGATGGGAGCATTGCGGGACCCTTCTCTGGAGCTGACTCGGGATCAGATGGAGGAACTTCGGAAGGTAGGTCAACCTCCTGCGGCGGCTTGGCTATGGTTGTTTCGCACCTCGGCATGTCGGCCTCTCCGACATCGTGTTGTTGCACGCTGGTCAACTCGTTATCTGCTGGGTCCCCCGGGGTCTCTGCCCAATGCCCTCTTACATGGTCTACATGTTGGCGCCATACTCGGCTGTCCGACAACCCTATTTTATATGATTTAGGGCCAGTGACTGCTACTATTTTCCCCAGCAGCCACAACAGATTACTCACAAAATTCTGGGCATAAACTAAATCCCCGACTCGGAAAACCCTAATTCCACTGCAGGAGTCTAATGGAACAATCAAGGCATAACTGGGGTGGAGCCTGTCCATATGGTTCCTCAACCTCTGCCCCATTAACAACTCTGCTGGGGAACAATTTTAACTGTGCTGGGGGTAACATGTTGCATTAGCAGGTACTTTGCCAACTTAGCATGCCAGTCTTCCCCCTCTAACCACCCCAGTACTTCCTTGGTGGCTCTTACAGCCCTCTCTGCTTGCCCATTAGAAGCCGGGTAGTATGATGCAATGAGTGCGTGCCTGATGCCCCGGCATGCCAGGAACAACTCAATATTTGCCACGGTAAATTGTGGACCGTTGTCCAACACTAGATGTCAGGGAATCCATGGATTTCAAAAAGGTGATCTAATGCTTTAATAACCATATCTGATGTGGTGGAATGTATGAGGGTCAACTCTACCCACTTAGAATAGGAGTCCACAAGGACAAGGAAGGTGCAGCCCTGGAACGGCCCAGCCAGATTGATATGGACTCTAACCCATGGAGCCTTAGCCGACTCCCATTCCCCAGAGTTAGCAGCTGGAGGTGCAGCCCTAGTGGTTTGGCATGCCTGACAAGTCCTAACCTTTGTGGTGATGTCATTGTCTATTCCAGGCCACCAAACATAGCTCTGGGCTAAAGACTTCATGCGGGCCATTCCAGGATGGCCCTCATGCAAACTAGTTAGTATCCTAGATTTCAAGTGGTTGGGAACTACTACCCTGCATCCCCAGAGTAGGCAGCCCTGCAGGATGGACAACTCATGCTGTTTTGCTCTGAAAGGCAGAAATGGAGCATCTAAAGGACCTTCTGGCCACCCCCTCTTCACCCAGTCCAATAACTGCAAGAGAATAAAGTCATTAGATGAGGCTTTAGCAATGTCTGCAGCCATGACTGGTAATTGATGATCGTCAATCAATAGTATATATGAGGCAAGAGTGGGGTCTTCAATTTTGTCTGGTAAGGGGCAATGGCTTAAAGCGTCCACATATCCAAGGTGTTTGCCCACCTTGTATGACAGGGTGTACGAATAGGCAGCCAGGAATATTGTCCAGTGGGTCATCCAAGGGGACAAAACAGGGGGGCTTTGATGATCACCAGACAGGATACCAATGAGAGGTTTGTGGTCCATCACTAACTGGAAGTGGTGGCCATAGAGGAACTCGTAGAACCGTTTAACTGAGGCAATGGCTGCCAAAGCCTCCTTATCAATTTGAGAATAATTTATTTCTGTCGTTGACATAGTCCTTGAAAAGTATGCTATTGGGGCTTCTACCCCACTTGGCAATATGTGAGCTAGGACAGAGCCAATACCAAAAGGGGATGCATCACAACATAGGATTAAGGGTAAGTGGCTGTCAAATTGCATCAAAATGCTGTCGGATGAAAGCAACGATTTGACAGCATCAAAAGAGTCTGGTTGTGTTTGTCCCCATGTCCACTGAGCTTGAGCGTCCAATAATCTGTGCTGCGGTTCTGCAATAGATGCCTTGTGAGGAAGGAATGAAGCAAAGAAATTTAGAAGACCTAAAAAGGCCTGTAGTTCCTTTTTGTTGTTGGGAACTGGTGCATCCTTAATGGCTTTAGCCTTAGAGTCTGTAGAGTGAATCCCTTGAGCATCGATGCGGTGGCCCAGAAAATCTACTTGGGAGACACCAAATTTGCATTTGTTTCTTTTTGAGGCCAGTGGTCTGGAAGCAAGTTAGGACTTGTCTAATACATGCCAGAAGGTCTTGCTTGTTTTGTGCAGTGATGATGACGTCGTCAAAATATGGTATAACACCAGGAATACCTTGCAGCAACCTCTCCATAAGGCATTGGAATATGCCAGAAGCCACAGATACCCCAAACTGCAATCATTTACACTTGAATGCTCCCCTGTGCGTCACAATGGTTTGGGCCATAGCAGTTGTTTCATCAACAGGGAGTTGTTGGTATGCTTGGGTCATGTTGAGCTTAGCAAATAGGGTGCCTTTATCCATGGAATGGAGCAGATGTTGAATTACAGGCACAGGGTATGCACTAGTGCACAAGGCCTTATTTAATGTGCTTTTATAGTCTGCGCATAATCTGATAAAGTCATCATGTTTAATCAGGGTCACTATAGGGGTTTTCCATAGTGCATAATCCACCAGCTCCAGGACCCCTTGGGATATCAATTTATCAATTTCTTTATCAGCTTTTGGGTTCAATGCAAATGGAACACATCAGGGCTTCAACCTGATAAGTGTTATGGCTGGGTCCAATGCAAAAGAAATTGGGGAGCCTACATAATGGCCTAACTGGTCATTGAAAATGTCTTTAAACTCAGCTAATAATGACTCAAAGTCTTGGTTGTGATTGCAATGTATGCCAGTCACTTTAAGACCTAAAGTGTCAAACCAGTCTAATCCCAGCAAACTAGGCAACTTGCCTTCTACAATAGTAAGGGGTAAACTTCCCTTGAACTCTTGAAAATCAATTGCAAACTTGCTTATCCCTATGACTGGTATGTTCCATCCTTGATAGTCTTTGAGAGACAGGTTGCAAGGTTGAAGTTGCTTCTTGGAGATGGTCAGGATTAGTCTCTTGAGAGTGCTCCAAGAAAGTATGGACAGAGACGAACCGGTGTCAATCTCCATTGGACACTCTTTATCTTCTAATGAGATGGTTACATGAAGCTTATTAATGTGCAGCTGTTGTGATAAATTGTCTAGAGATTCAGTGGGAGATGCCTTAGTAACAGTAAAACACTCTGCTCTTTGTTTCTAGTACCTAGTTGGTGGCTGTGATTGCGGTGTTTTTTTTCCAGATTTGCAAACCCTAGCTATATGGGCCTTACGTTGGCAGTTTAAACAAATAGCATTTCTAAACCGGCAGGCAGGTTTTAAATGATTAACCCCGCAACTCAAGCAAATTACCTGCACTGTTGGAAACTGTTGAGGTTTGTTTCCTGGGTTCCAGCTTCTTTGTTGTTGCAATTGCTGGTGATTGGTGAGGCGATTAACATCTTCTCCATAATCTAAAAACACATCAGGGGTAAATTCTTCAAAATGTACAGTAGCATTTGGCTTTGCCACCAGATTGCTAGTCGTGCCTTGGATCTCAGCCACAGAGAGATTGGACATCTCTGCAGCTTGACCCTCTTCTATGGCCATTTTTAACATGCGATCACCCTTTGCCAACAGACATCTTTGGAGTCTGAGGTCTCTCACTCCACAAACCAGCTGATCAAGCAGCATATCATCAAGCTCTTTGAACCTGCATTGTAACGCTGCCGTTCGGAGTGCAGCCATATATATACTAATGGTCTCCACTTCTGCTTGCACTTGCCGCCTAAAAGCATGTTGTCTCACAATTTGGGATGGCTTGGGGGCATAATGGTTACTAAGGATTTCCTGGAGGGCTTCCCAGGAAACCTCTTTCATCGATTGTGGTGCCACAGAAACTTAGAAAATAAGCTTTTTTTCTGTGATTTGAAATGTCCACCAAGTCAGCAGCATCTAAGAAACACTTGAATCTATTAATGTAAGAATACCACATCTCCGTTGTAGGATGGAAACACGGGAACGATGGAGTGGAAGACATTTCATTAGCCTGCTGAGGTAACTTCACGGTGTGCGTCAAATTCTTCAGGGATCTTGTATGCCATTGCCACATCGATACCACCTTCGTTGCCAGTTTAGTGAAGGTAAAAGCCGATGTCTACAGTCTCAGGAAATAACTTTTATTAACTACTGAATATTTACGGTAACTATTAACTATTAACGGGTTGCTGTGGTAGCTGCTGAATGCGCGGATTGGCTGACAGGAACAAGCAACAGCTGACACGGTCTGACTGCTCCCTTTATACTGGTTGCTGTCGGATGGCTCGGCCAATGGGAACGAACTTCAGTTTCCCACTCTGCTCCGCCGATCATAACAGTAAGTAAACAGAAGTCAAGAATATTCTCAGTCAAGTTTGGCTTGCTCAAAACAGCTCTGTGTCAACTGTAGTGCTCAAATCTATAAATGGGAATACTAATAATTTGCTCTTATGAGCAAAGCAAGCTTATAATGAACTGCATTCCTTCAAGCAAAATTAGTGTGCAGTTTGGGGGACCTTCTGGAGTTCCAGATCCTGCTCAAGGAGCAAATTGATCTTGTGTCCAATTATAACCATGCCTAACCCAAGATGCCTTAGTCACATCCTATTTGAACACTTGCAATGTACTGCTACAATGACCTTGAAGACCATCCAGAAATTGCAACTGGTCCAGGATGCAGCAATACATGAAGTTCTAGGTCCTCCACAGGTTGTCCATATTATACTACTGCTGAGTGCTTGACTTCCAAACACTTCCCTTCTCCCAATAAAAAGATACACACACACCTACACACACACAGACACACATACACACACGTATGTAAATTAATTCTAGCTTTGAAGCACGGGTGTATATTTCAACCAGAAATATCCTTAGCATTTTCTTAAGCTCACTAAAAGATGACAAGATCCTGTTACTGTTGCAGAGTCATTCTTAACTGGCTTTGAATGCAGGATTCAATCTGGAATAAAGTCAGTAAAAAGTGAAGGGGATGGAAGGGGATACCTGGGTCTCTGAGGCAGGTGCAAAAGGTTGAGTTTTCATTTCCCCCTTTTTAGAGCCTCGAAGATCAATTTTTAGAATGAGTTTCATTTCCTTTTTTTAATTAAAGTTTTCAAAGTGTGCTGAGAGGTCAGACAGAAAAACCCAGTGAAAGGGGAATTGGCCAGCTGTAGTTAAAATGGATCTTTGTGGAAGGGGAATATGCTTGTTATACACCATTTACTCTCAGCAGCCAGAAGCCTTTCTCCAAAGGGTCACACAGCTAGAAGAAAAATAATTTGCGCTTGTAAAAAGAGTTCCCCCAAAAATTGTTTTCTTCCCAAAATGTAACAAAAGTGATTGCCAAACCCAGCCAGCCAGGTTGCTTTGCAGAGACTAAATTTAATCCGTCTGATTCCACTATGGGGTCCAGTGACTCAGTGAGATTAGCTTTATTTATTTTATTTATTTATTTGATTTGTCAATTGCTTACAAGATAATAGGTATAAGTATAAACATAGTTATGAATACATGAAATGGATACATATAAGAAAAATAAAAGAAACAATATGACAGAGACGGTAGGCACATTGGTGTGCTTATGCATGCCCCTTACAGACCTCTTAGGAAAGGGGTGAGGTCAATAGTAGACAGTCTACGGTTAAAGTTTTTGGGGTTTGGGGAAGAAACCACAGAGTCAGGTAGAATATTCCAGACATTGACCACTCTGTTGCTGAAGTCGTATTTCAAACTTGCAATCAAGTTTGGTGCAGTTAACATTGAGTTTGTATCTATTGCATGCTCTTGTATTGTTATGGTTGAAGCTAAAGTATTCATTGACAGGTAAGTCATTGCAATGTATGATTTTATATACCATACTTAGATCAAATCAAAGGCGGCGTAGTTCATTAAAAGTCTACACTGTCCATTAGAGCAATTGGTTGGATTGTTTTCCTATGTTTAAAACAACCTTTAATTGCAGTTGTATCCATTGCTTAAGGTATAAATAAGGAGCTCTCAAGCCAGGAGTGAAAGACACAAATTATGGTCAGATATGTACCAAAAGTGCTTTTCCAAGTCCAGTTGCCTTTTGCAAAAGCATCTTTGAGACAACCCTGACCTGAATAATTAGGAATCTCCATAGACATGTGATCAGATGCTTCTGTTGTGGCCCGACAGTGGCCAGTGAAGCTGACAGCAGACTCAAACAGTGAGGATGTTGGGGTGAACATGGGCCAGTCCTGGAGTCTGAGGAAGGCTCTGCGTCGGAGGCAGAAATGGGTCCAGGGCTGTCTGATAGTTATCAGGTGCCTTCAGAGTTGGAGATCAGTGGGGCAGAAGAACAGCTGGAGCCTGTTCCCAATGTGTGCATATGCAGAGCTGCCAGGAGAAAGGAACAGTTAAGGAACAAAGGGTCGACTTGGGAGTAAAGACACAGGTGGTCAGTGAATGGCCCTTCCCATAGGGAATAAAGAGGAGTGAAAGGGGCGTGGTGTTTGCAGGAGACCATTAGTTCATTTCATTAGGGTGAAGAACTGTTCCTGATTCCTTGTCAGGTATTGTCTACTACAGAGTGGCCTTTGGAAAATATCAGCCTGGCAACTCTCCAAGTCTGATAAAGGTCTGCAGTTGTGAAATCTCTTGAAAGACTGTTTGCCGGAACTGCTGGAGAAGAATTCACTTTAGCCTAAATAAAAGGGGTTTTGTTGGGATGAGGAGTCTGCTTTGTGATTTTGGGAAGTCTAGGTCAGAACAGCTCCATCTAATGTACCAACATGACCTTCAGCATGCTGTGAGAAAGATCATAAACTTAGGTGTGTTTGTTACCACCAACTACAAGGTTAACAGAAAGGGTCACTCTTACAGCAATAACACAGGGTTGCCTATACAGCAAGGGTGCCCAACCCCTGGGCCACAGTCTGATACCGGGCTGCTGCCCATTGGGAACTGGGCCACGTAAGCGGTGAGAAAGTGCACAAGTGTGCAAAGCTTCATTTGAACAAACAGCAGGCACACACGCATCCCCTCTCCCTTCCTACCATTGTGGCCACTGCTCCTGCTGCCCGTCCTCAGAGCTGGAGAGGTTGGGGATCATAATTGCCATTCAGCATTTTTTTCAAAATAATATTCCTCTCCACCCAACTGTAGTTCAAGGGAAATATTATTTCTGCCTTTACTCATAGAGTAAATTGTTCAGTGAAAGTCTTTCCTCTGGGACTTCACTTCAAGAATTTTGAATGATTGAATATGACAAATATATTTTCACCAGCTTATAATTCTGCCTACATTACATGGTTTTTTTTTTAATTTCTGATTATTATTCCCTTGGAGGGTTACTCATTGATGAGCAGGTGAAAACTCAACCCCATAAACAAGGGATGGACTGGAAAGGGGGAAGGAGAATTATTTTGCATTTCTGCCAGTGTTTTTCTTTTAACTTTCCAAGCACAGCCTAACAGAACACATCCAAACTTCAGAAGTATCGCAGTACATTTCCATTGCAGCCTATAACTTTGCTTCTATGACATTGTTTGAATCCACAGAGATCCGCTGGGGTGCCAATCTGGCAGATTACTTTTAAAATTAAGTTTAAAAGTCCCAAGAAATGAAAGAAGCAAAATATTTTACCCTGCCTCATGATAGCAATTTACATGCTGGGGATGTTCCAGATGACAACCCACACAATTGTGCTGTAATTCACAATGCACTGTTGCCATAGAAATTTCTAGCTGTTCTATGCGATGCAGTCTATTCTTAGAGGCAACCCACGCACTCCACTTATGATGGGGGTTCAACTAAACTCTGAATACATGATATCTTGCTTACTGAATGTAAAGAACAGATGGGCAACATATTGTGTTATAAGCTGATTCTGACAGTATTCAGAAGTTACCACTGAAACTAAGGTATGGAACTAAGGTATGGGTGTACTATTCAGATCTGTGACATTCTGAATTACAAAGTAATAGAAGGCTACTGGCTCTGCATATCAGATTATCGTCCTAAAACAGAGTTGAGGTTGAATTAAATCCATTTGTAGCTTTTTACTGATTAGGTAATGTTTTAATTTCAGTTCATTTTTCTTTTTAAGTATATTGTTACCTTTTTGTACCAATCACTGACTGAATACAGATAGTCCTTGACTTATGACCACAATAGAGCCCAAAACCTCTGTTGCTAAGTGAGACCTTTGTTAAGTGAATTTTGCCCCATTTTATGAGCTTTCTTGAAACAATTGTTAAATGAATCACTACAGCTGTTAAGTTAGTAACATGGTTGTTAAGTGAATCTGGCTTCCCCATTGACTTTGTCAGAAGGTTGCAAAAAGTGATTGCATGACCCTGCTGTCAGGATTACCCCCATTTAAATCATGAGTCTCAAGCAAAACTTCCAAAACTTAAAAAGGATTTATTGAGAGTTAAACTGTCCGGCACTGCCTGGGTGTAGCTAACTCTGAGACACACAATTCATTGTCACCCTTGATCCTGGTTTCACCCACCCCCTGGGTGTATTGTAATTCATATTCTCCAATGGGACACATCCATAGCCAAGAGTCATCAATCATGTTCTCCAGTTAGAATTTTGTGCTGCAGAAACTTCAGTCACCTAGTCTTTGAAAGCATTTATGGAATCTTTCAAAACATTTATGGAATGCAGTTTTGGTTTGTGCTGCACTCCTCCCTTTACGTTAGTAACTCTAAAAAAACCATAGAAATATTTTATGAGTTGACACCCAAAGCATTGCAACCGTCATAAATGTGAGTCAGTTTGCCAAGTGTCTGAATTTTGTTCAGGTGCCCATGGGGATGCTACAAAGGTCAGAAGTGTGAAAAATGGTCATGGGGCACTTTTTCAGTGATGTTGTAACTTTGAATGGTCACCAAATGAATTATTGTAAGTGGATACCTATACATTGTTCATCGTCCACAGGCTGAAAAATTCTTCTCAGGCAGCCAATAGAAAGCTGTCTCCTCTTTTGTTATGACATCATCACCTGGGGACTGCAAACTCCCTGGCTTTCCCACCTTTCCTTTCTGTTGGAAGAGGGTTAGGGTTTTTTTGGGGGGGGAGGGTGCAGGAAACCACAACAGCAATTACACCTCCCACCATTGACATCGTCAAGTCACCACACTACATAGAAAAATTTGAAGATGTTCTCAAGCACTCTGAGAATAAGAGAAAACAAAACAAGACTCTGCATGATAAGAAAAGAAAATAACGGAGAAGCTACAAGGCAGTTTTTTCCACTCAACATTAAGACAAGCTGGTGCCTTGCAGCTCATCTTGAATGGAATATTTTCCTGACGTCTGAAGAGAGCATGGAAGGAAGCAAAATTGACCAATACGCCATCTCTGTTGCTAGATTCCTTCATCCATAGATCTAATATTGAGGCAATTACACTGAACGTTTATTTTTTAGACCAATCAGATGGACTGATGCTTTTCATTCATGGAATATAATTCTGATCATTCTTTCTGAAATGTTGGACTCCTGCCATACTCTTGTTTACTGGGACATTGGTGCGTAATAGACAAGAATCAGTGGAAAGAAAGCTTACACTGACATTGAATTGAATAGATAAGGGGAAAAATAAACATTTTCTCTCCAGGGCTATCTGGCTTTTCAAAAAGTCCTGTCTATAGGGCAACAGTGTGTAAATCAATGGATTCCAGTCCTCCTCAGCAGTAATTGACATCAATTCTTTCCTTCACAAAATGTAGGTGACAAGATCATATTATGAAATATTTGAAGGCATGAAATACGCTAACCTTGTGCATCCCCATCTGTTTACATAAAATCAATAACTGCAGCAATAATGGCTCAATTTCAGACTGAAATCTTTCTTGGATATATTTGAGTGGATTTTTTTTTCTTGAAGCTCAATAAATAACCTATTTTTCTAACAGCTAACCTTCCCCCAATTATTCCATGTTCTCTCTCTCTCCCTCCCTCCCCCCTCCCCCCAATAACAAATCATTTATAAATTCCTTTTTTTTTTTTCACATTTTCCACCAGGAAAAAATGGTAACAAAATGTGAAACCCAAATTATGATGCCTCTATGATGGACAAATTAGCTATTCTCAACAAGTGGATTTTATTAAAGGATACTCACTAAACACAATGCAACAAGATAAATTTGGATCAGTATTTTTTTTTTTAAATAAGCATTTTAGCTAGGCAAATTCATAATGAATTCGTTTGTATTCAAGATATTCTGTTTGTGTATATTGAAAAGAGTATTCGTTTTTCTTATTTCATCTCACCCACACCATGGTTCATTCCTAACAATTAACAAAACATTTTCCTGGTTTATATGCCCAAAAGTAACAGGAGCCTCTGTGGCACAGTGATTAGAGTGCAGTATTGCAAGCTACATCTGCAGCCAGCTGCCTATAATTTGGCAGTTCAAATCCCACCAGACTCAAGGTTGACTCAGCCTTCCATCCTTCTGAAGTGGGTAAAATGAGGACCCAGACTGTTGGGGGCGAGAGGCTGGCTCTGTAAACCGCTTAGAGAGGGCTGTAAAGCACTATAAAGCAGTATATAAGTCTAAGTGCTGTTGCTATTATATTGATTATGGCCTCACAATTAATTTGAGGGAAAGGAAAGGTTTCCCTCAAAGAAAAATTTATGCCATCATGATATATAGGCATTCCTTGAGTTACAGTAGTTCATTTAGTGACCATTCAGAGTTACAACAGCACTGAAGAAAGTGACATGACTGTTTTTCACACTTATGACCATTGCAGCATTTGACCACGTGATCAAAATTCAGATGCTTGGAAATTGACTCATATTTATGGCGATTGCAGTGTCCTGGGGACAGGTGATTTCCTTTGACAAAGAAAATCAATGGAGAAACCAGATTCATTTAACAATCATGTTACTAACTTAACAGCTGCAGTGATTCACCTAACACCTGTGGCAAGAGAGGTCGTAAAATGGGGCAAAACTTTCTTAACAAATGTGTCACTTAACAACTGAGGTTTTGGGCTCAATTGTGGTCATAAGTCAAGGACTACCCACCGTCAATCAAAAGCTGCAGTACAAGCCATACAATGGTCATAATATGGTGAAAACATAAATATGCATGTCCATAACAGTATCTGGCTATTAAAACGCTCCTTTATTGCAGCTTCAACCCCAGGCATCAGCCCCATTAAGAATTCTTCCTCTTGCATTCTGATGCCAACAGGGCTGTAATGGGCCTTGAAGTTAAGCAATCTATTGGCTTCCAAATCATTGCATTTCTGCTGTCATTTCTGGGGAAATCTCTTCCCCAAAAGGGAAAGCTTGAAACTAGTGTTGAAATAGAATTTGGGGCATTTTAGTGAACACCTGAACATTTGGTTTATTCCGTGGTTAGAATTAGGAGATGGACAGGGGGGAAAAAAAATCAACAGAGCTGTATTTGACCACAATCCCCAATGAAAATAGTTTCCATTGACCACAGAGTGAGCAAAGTACTGATGGGCTAAATCAACCAGTGCCGTCATATAAAATGAAATACATCCAACGGACAAGAGATTGGGGGGGGGGGAACCCATGCTTATGATTCACTCCTGGAGATGTAAACAAATTGTTTATGGTCTGTTAAAGGATATTCCAACCAATGGAGGGAAGCAGATGTAATTCCAGACAAGCTCTCAATCTTGCCGAAAAACTCTGCTAGGTCTCATTCTGTATTGCTCATCAGTTATTCATTGCAGGAAAGTCACACGAATCTGCAGTCCTTCTAACCTTGCAATTGCTTGGAAATTCTATACAAAGATGGCAAGGTCTAAAAGTGATAGCATATTTCTCACACCTGCAAAGTGTGTGTGTTTGTGTGTGTGTGTGTGTGTGTGTGTGTGTGTGTGTGTGTGTGTGTGTGTATGCACGTACGCATGCTATGTTGGACAGAAATTGCTTTCCAAAACATTGACTTTGGTTAAATGATACGTGACATATCATCTTTTAAGGGGGAGGAATGGAGTCAGATGGATCTAAACATCACTTCTTGGATTAGCCCAGCACTTCTACTATTATTTTTTTCCTCGCTGTCTTCCCTTTTCAAAACAAACATTTAATGCTACAATTTTCTAAAGCGTATTCAATCAAACGTACGAAACTGATGTCAGGCTGATGTATTTAAATTGCCTTCATATTTTTAAATCTGTATCTAAGCCCGATTGTTGTTGTTTTTTCTTGCTCTTTAAATGGTAGGTCTAATTGAAAGGATAAAAGGATAACATTGTCAGGGTAGGACTTCAAAACAGGATCTAAGACTCTATTCATCAACACAAGCAAGAAAATCACTAAACTTATCGTGACTGGCTTGTCACTTATTCAAGTGAAATAATATACATCTCCATCTTAAGATAATTAAAGACACTGCTGAAAGTTTAATAAACTAAATAAGAGAATCTACAAAACAGACCTCTATAATGTGAGAAATGTGTGAGCCAGCCATCATTCAATGTGAATTTGCAATTTGATTCTGAATCAATTTAAGTTAAAAGGTTGATTTAGTTCAAACTTGTCATACAACTTATCCAATCAATTTGATTCAAAGGATTTATTCTAGCATTCCAGCATTTTTTCCAGTATGATTCTCTTCTGGTAAATATTTATTTATTCTATTAAAAAAAACACCTTGTAAAAAAATGCCATATTCAAAAAAGTTCCTATCAATACTAGCAATAGAAAAAAAATGTTGGGGAATTCTTACATCTCTACTCCCAGATAGGCTTCTAGTATCATGAGTAATGAAGTATGGAATTACTTTTAACAGCTATCTAACTAAGATTAAATTTCAGTATGAAGAGAATCAAGAGAAACCAAATCTCTATATACTTAGGGCTGAAATTTGCAGCACAATCTCTGACACTAGTTTGACCTCTTATTTTTGCATTCAGTAACCCATTTGCTGTTCTCGTTGAAAGAATCCGTATGATTCCCTTAGCCATAAGATGTCTTTGAGTTGCCCTCAGCTCCTGATGATTACAAAGACATGGTCATCATGCTATCTTCTCAGCAGCAGCACAGAAGGGCTTGGGCTTTGCACTTTTTCTGAAATGTTTTTTCAACTTCCTAGTCTACTGTACAACTCTGAGACTCCTTAATGGTCTCCTACCCAAAGACTAACAAGGACTGACCCCAAAATTCATGACCAATATTTGATAACGTTGTACTGACACTGTTATAAAGGATTTTGCCTGAATGTTTCTTTGCTTTTAGCTTCTGGAGCACTTTTCTGTTACAATTTAGGTTAGCATCCGGAAATAAGTCCTTGAGAAATTTTGTATAAAACAGGGGGTTTAATTTATGGCTTTGATGATTAGACAGGGTAGATTAGAATGAGAGAGTTATGTCATAACCATACAATAAGAGATAAATTTATAATTGTACTTATAACTTCTGTAAAGAAGATCAGAAGCCTCCTTTATGTCTTTTCTCTTTATTTTTAATTTTTCTTCTACTTTTGTTTCCTTTCTTGGATCTAGTGTCATCTCCCACACTTAGTCCTTGTTGATCTGGTCAATGACCTATCCAGTACACTTTTGTAAATTAAGTTTCGCCATATTGCTTATTACAGAGACACTCTGTCTGGCTCCTCTGACAATGTGGCTGAATCTCTGGCATAGTTTTTCATCCTCCTCACTGGGAATGTATTAGTATCCAAAATTGATGCCTTGGCTTCCAGTACAACATTAAGTTGACATGGCCCTCACACTTTCTCAGTGGGACTTACCATTTTCAAAACTTCAGTTTTATTATACTAAACAGGAAGCTTAAGGTGGAATAGCGTTTCCCAAAAAAAATAACCTCTTGTTTACATCCCTAGCAAGGGGTGGAATAAAAGCATGATGAAGTAACTCAGGAGGTAATCCCAGGGTCTCATACAAAGTCCATTTCTCTTCACACATAATGCTTCAGAACAGGCAGCTGGCAAACACCCCTATGAATGCATTTGTATTTTAAAACCATCCCTAACCATTTAAAAGCTTCGCATTTGCAGAATCGTAGCACCTGTCAGCTGGCTGAGGAAAGATTTTAATTATTCCATAGAGGAAAAATGGGGATAAACTGGATGCAAAATCCACATGGATATCTCACAAACTATTTCAGCAGCAGCAGCAGGAGGCGGGAAATATCCTTTTGCAGAATCTTTCTGGGAAGGAAAAAAAAAGGCTTAGATTTTGTGATTTAAGGTAATATTTCCCCATTTTCTATTTCTCCTTGGAGGAGGAAAATATATGTGTACACATGTTTGTAATACAAGAATTGGTCCCAAACTGGCACTAGATTTCTTCAGAACTAATTCAATGGTCACTTATGTTGAGGGAATCCTGATTACTTTAGTTAGTTCACCTAAAGGCAGAGCTGAAAGCCAGTTAAATATGATTCCCAGCTGATGTTCTATCTAAACAATTTTCATGGTTAAATCTGTTTGCCACAAAGGAGAACACCCGATAAAGTGTCTGAAAAACATTATTTGTGAGGAACAGTTAAAGTAATTAGCCTATTTAACTTAAAAAAGAGAAAATGAGGGGAAATAGGAACTATGAACATCAAAAAGCAGGAGAAGATAGAACTATTTTCTTCCAACACTGAGAGCAGACAATGAACCAGGAAGCAATAGACTAACAATATGTCAATTTTGTGAGGTCATTCAGACAAGAAGAACACCTAGAAACAGTAACTCTACATTTCTTATAAGGTTACATTAATAGAATCTTGCAATTTAGAAAGTACATCATTCAACCCTTGCCTTTACAGTCCAAGAAATCAGGGAGAGTCCATTCAGAGGCACTTGCAATGCCCCCATTCCTTTTGCCAATTCAGCCGCCAACTTGTCTGACCATTGCCTAGTCTTCAGCTCTTCCTCCTATCTCCCAATTTATTCTCACAAACCATCACATAATATTAGAAAGGAGACTCAGATGACGGGTCAATAATCTCCTAATAGTAGAAGCTTTCTTACCCCTGTTTTGCACTATCACTACTGACATGGATAACTGTTCAATGGAACACAGACTGGGATCTATCATAGGCAATGAGAAATCTATATGTCTTATTAAATATTTGTTCAGACCTAACTGGTCAGACCAAATTCAAATCAAATCAACAGACATTGCAGTCCAACACATACAAAGAAGCTCAAGATATGTTCTTTCTAATGGGGCTCGACATTATTTTAAACAGAGCACCCTCCACCCAAAGTATTTGAAATGCAGGTTAATGATGGTAACTTTCTCTGCATTCTCTAGATTGCCTATATTCTATATACATTCATAATAGGAGGGCTGTACAGAATCTGAATTAATACTTACATTGGATCAGGGGGATTTACAGCATGCAGAGAAGTGATTAATAGGATAGTCAAAATGATCTATAGAGAGGGGAGAAAAGAGTTTGGATATTACAAAATCTTTCATTAAAAGTCACGCTTCCTACCTGGAGGCTTGTTGGGCATTCATGCCCTCTCAATGTTCTTTCTTATCTATCTCACTTGTTATCTTCATTCTCAAATATATAAGAATAAGATAATTTCCCGTTAGAATTGCCCTTTTGGGGAGTGGGGGAAGAGAGTTTTATCCAAGGAAAAGAATTTAGTAGCTGGGGGAAAAATGGTGCTAATTAGACAGAAGTTGTACATTCAAGTTTGCGTTATGCAGGGCCCTCATCTTTGTTCTTTTTTTGTAAGTTCAACGTTTGATCTCACATGTTGGACTGAAATGTTGGATTTCTCTTTAATTGAGGGGCAGCCAGCTGAGGCAGCTATGCTTTCAAGATCCCTGTTTTGCATTTTCAATAGAACTTTTTCAGCCCTGACTTCTTTTAACATCAAATGAAATATCTGATGCAATTTCTTTGTTTGCTCAGGTGAGCATTTTACTTTAACTAAGAAGCCCAATTAAATTGGTTCTCTTTCCTGAATTGTAAAAGAAAGTCTTAAATTAAGATATTTTCCACTATTCTTTCAAATTTAATGTGGCTTTTGACTAAAAAGTCAAGGTGAACTATTTTTATGTGAAAGTAAATAAAATGAAAGTCTAGATAGAAGTAAGACAAAAATGAATAAATTGCACTATACAGAAAGGGTGTGTTCGTTTGTTTGTTTAATTTGTATCCCTGTCTTTGTTATTTTTTACAAATAATTCAAGGTGGCAAACATGTCCAACACATCTCCCTCCTCCTATTTTCCCCACGACAAGAACCTTGTAAAGGACTGAGACAGAGAGTGACTGGCCCAGTTGACTTTCTAAGATGGAACTTGAACTCAAGGTCTCCTGCTTTCTAACCTGGTGCCTTAACCACTACACCACTCTGAAAACCTGGAGGGGGAAGAGCGAGATTAACCATATTCATCATAAATATTTGCAATACTGCAAATAATACTGCAATACTACAGTTGAATTTCTCCCTGGAGAGCCAACTTGATGTTGTAGTTAAAGGAGCTGGACTAATAATAGGGAAACCTGTATTCCTGTCTTCTGTTAGTCATGAAAGCTAACCAGGTGACCTTGGACCTTGAATTATGCTCTCATGTTACTTTTAGAAAAGATATTAGTAGAACACTTTCAAAAATTTATGGACTGTTCATGTTGTCATCAGAAGTCAGAATTGACTCAGAATCCAACATAGCATGGCATGAGCCTTGGTGGTGCAGGCTGTTAATCATCTAGCACTTAACTCAATTGCCTGCAATTAGTGCAGGTTCGAATCCCACCAGGCTCAAAGTTGACTCAGCCTTCCATCCTCTCGGGGTAGGTAAATTGAGGACCCAAGATTGTTGGGGGCAATAAGCTGACTTTGTAAAAATGCCACTTGGGGGGGCCCAAAAAGCCCTAGTAATAAGCAGGCATATACAATGGAATGAAGGCTATTGCTGAGCACTTAGCATGGTGCTCTAAAGACTGTAAGCTGCCCTGAGTCTCTGGAGAAGGGCGGCATATAAATATAAATAAAAATAAAATAAATAAATGACATAACTTCTGATCTTTTGGCTGGAACATTCCAATCAAATATAGTTTGAGAGCCAATTTTGCCGAAGACCCTCTTGTCATCCAAAAGGAAAGAAAGAAAGAAAGAAAGAAAGAAAGAAAGAAAGAAAGAAAGAAAGAAAGAAAGAAAGAAAGAAAGAAAGAAAGAAAGAAAGAAAGAAAGAAAGAAAGAAAGAAAGAAAGAAAGAAACCAGTCTGCATTTCTGGTGTTTATGTGGCACCATTGTCATGGTCCCTGCAGGCCTCAGCTATGGAAAAAACTAATAATTAAATTGAAGCCCTCTATGGTGAAAACTAGGCTCATCCCTATCTAGAACCCAGAGAGTTAAAAATGGGGTGTTTTTGATATGATATATTGATATCTCCATGACTGCCTCTTGCTCCTCTCTAAATCAAATTTTAAAGGAAGAAAAAGAGATTAGAGATACTTTCTTGCTATATTTTCCTATAGATGAGCTTTATTGATTTATAGACTTGTAGCTACACAGTGATGGGATATTGATGGGCAGAATTCATCCAAAGCATTTTGCAAAAGAAGAATTTGGATTGTTGTGGTGTACAAATGCAGCCAGATGGAGAAGAACACTATTACACCAAAACCTAGTATTTGAATAGCCTTCCTCAATGGCATAGCTAGCACTGGACCAAGCCAAGTCTTCTCTTGGCCTCTGCTCAAGCCATGTCATTTAGATATGTGCAGGGTGGAGATAATTAAGCAACCCATAGCCTAGTTTTTTAACTGTTTAGGGCTGAATTTCAGGGGTAGTTGAATATAGTGCTAATGCCCTCCAGTGATTCAGAGTAGTTTTAATAGTCTTTTAATTGCTCCTATGCTTTTTCCATTCTATTCTGGAAGATAGCCTTGGGTTTCAGTGCTGCCAGATATATTGGAACAAGAATGAAGTCTTCAGCTCTGAAACCTGTAATGAGCAGATGGTAGAAATGCTTCCTTTATTTGCTCCACAAATTAACTCCATTCCAAAGGAGACAAATTTTCTGGCTACAGGTTATCAGCTTGCTTCATCCTTCACTCTCCACCAAATATGTACATGTAATAATCAAAGAGCTTCGATGTGAGCATAGAAAGGTGGGGATTTCTCAGGTATTGTCAGATTGGGTGTCAATCCCTTTAAACTGATGGCTTTTATTAGCATCCACACATACAGCTTGACCAAAATGGATTGAGACTGGCAACCATGAATTGGTGTAGAACAAATGCTACCATTCTCAGCCCAAAACTTTACACAAATTTGTATAGTTAGGAAAGAGTTACTCTCCCCAAGTGCAAATGAAAACTATATTTAAAAAGAATATTGAATAGGGATAGTTTAATTTTGAACGATCTCTTAAGGATCATAATGCATATAAAAATTTACATTATGCACAGTTGGGAAAGAACCAATGCAAATTTCCAGCAGGTTCGTTTTAATCACATAAAGAATTGAAAGTTGTGATCTCATAGCTAGAGTCCTTTTATTATCAAGTCTAGTTTCAACCCCCCCGAGAAATTTATTTGATGAAGCCTTTCTGTTTGTTATTTATAAGATCATCCTAGGTCTTATTTCCACAGCCATCTCACCCAACCTGTCCTTCAACATCTTAAGAGGACAACAACCCTGCTCATAGAAGGTCACCTCAGATGTCTCATTAGCAAATAGCTATGCTTCAAAAGATGGCAATTCCTTGGACTACAGAACAGGCATGAGCAATTCCAAACCCTTGGCATGGACCAGATACATCATAACAGGATGTTAAAATTCATTATTCAATGCCACCAAAGAGAGGTAACATGCTGAAGTGACAATTTATACTGTATTTACCTTCACTTTGGGAAGCTGCTATTAATACAGTCTTGTCAGACTGAGAAATATGGCTTGCCAGGGAACAAGCCTCAGAGGTGAGATTGCTGAACCATTCAATTTGGTTGCCAGAGTCTCTATTACTTATCATAGCCAGCCACCTAAAGAATCCAATTGAATTTCTTCATTTGCATATTTTTGAATAAAACAAATGGTGATCCCACAGATTCCCACAGCAATTGTTTGTAATTGGCTGTAGTAGAATCCAATGTTAGTGCTGGTGCTTGGCTGGCTATTTCACTATTTGTCTTTCGACTTGTATTATTCTTTTTTAAACTGAAAACTACTTTGGATTAATCCTAGGGAATGGAAAAGCAAGGACACAAATTTTTGAGGCAGTCAAATAAAAGCCCACATGTTTCAGACAGCTTTGAACTAGAGAGTCAATCCAATTTAAGAAATCACACAGCATTATCTTATAGGTGTTTAATTCAGAAATGTGGCATTGAGGGAAAAGGGACTGAGTTCAACAGGTTTCCAAAGGCTTGCATTCCTACCTCATGGGTTGCATGAGATTGTAATGATGTGTGGAAATGACCTTGGGGGACAAAGAGTCACAGCCGGGAGAACAATCAGATAAGAGGTAGCTTAGCCTGTAGCAGGAATGTGGGCATTGCTAGTTTCTTGGGACATAAAGGCAATGGGACAGAAATGTATTTTCAGGCTGGCAAGATTGATGCCAGCCTTGCTTGCAAGAGAGTCCAGACAGGACACATATCCAGATGAACTAATTCTATTTTATTATAAGGTTACATTAACAAAATATTAAAGTAATTCCTGGAGCTGTCTGTTTTCATAACTGTAACATATTAACTTAATAGAAGGAGTTATCTTTCAGGGCTCAGAACAAATTAACATGGAATCAAAAATAAACTGTATTAACAAAGGAAAGAGAGAAAAGCAAATATTTTCCAAAAACCAAACATAGCCTCCTTAAATGTTAACATCAAAGCTCTCTACTTTCCCTATCCCTAAAAAGGGAAGCTTGAATTTTTTTTAGAAGTAAGAACCATTCATAAAACCAGAGAACCACTTCAAAGCACTATGATCAAAATGAGTTAGAGAACTGAATCTCAAATGGGTTTACATAACCCTGATTAAACAATCCATAGCACGTCAAGATATAAGCTACGGTTCATACAACCTGCTAAGCCAAAACCAAGAAACCTTCATCATAGTTCATAGTTCATCAATCATGTCTACATCACATGGAGTTTCAAGAATAGGCCTTTCTAATGCTTCTCCTGCATTAAACTTGGATGAGGAAGTTTAATTGGCCAAAATTACTGAACTCAATTATCTCCCCATAAAAAATTAAGTCTCAATATGACAGCAGAATATTTAATCCCAATAAGAATGAAAATCTGGCTGGCCAGGTAAAATTAGCTGCTCTATCATGCCAGGTAAACACAGCAAATCACATCACACTCATGGCAAAAGCACATCCAGGTTGAAAGGATTAGCTGGTGACTTCACTGTTGCCCAAGGGATGCCCAATTGGGTGCTCCTTTCATGCCCTTGACAGGGTGTCACAATTAGGCAAGCCTCCAGAGAGATCTTTATTTTTCTTGGGAATGGTTAAACAAATGACTCTCCACCAACCAGTAGGGCTCTATCCTCTGCCCCCCAAACAACATTTATTTATTTATTTATTTAATCAAATTTCTATACCGCTCCCTCTCCCAAAAAGGGACTCGGGGCGGTGTACAGCCTACTAAAAAACACAGAATATATACAGTTTAAAACAAATTAAATATACGAATCCGGCTGAATCCCATCAATTGCAAAATACAGAAATTTAAAAATCCAGGATTAATTAAGAAATTAAAAATTTAAAAATTTAAAACCAAATTAAATTAAAACCCATAAACCATTTACTGGGCCAGGCCGGCTTGCTGGAAAAATAAGGTCTTAACTGCGCGCCGGAAGGTCAGGATGTCCGTCATGGCCCGTATCTCCGGGGGGAGATCATTCCACAGGGAGGGGGCTCCCACAGAGAAAGCCCGCACCCTTGGGGCCGCCACCTGGCAACGATCAGGCGGCGGCACCCCGAGGAGGGCAACCCTGTGAGAGTGTACTGGGCGGCGGGAGGTTGTTGATGGCAGCAGGCGGTCCCGTAAGTAGTTTATAGATTACTCAGCCAGGCCAAAAGGCAAAAGTTCTTTTGCTCATCTCCAGAGCTCTGTCACTCCTCTGCTCTGCTGCCTATTCTTTCCCTCTCCTCCCCCCTTGTTCAGTCATTCTGCACCCTTTCTTCATCCCTACCTATGCTTCCAAGACCCAAGGGATCCAGGACTGCCTCATTCTCCTCCCCAGGTCCTTTCTCCTGGGTCATAGGGACTGCTGCCCTCTGTCAGCCCAACTCCATCTCCTCTTCCTCCTCCTCCTCCTCCTCCTCCTCCTCCTCCTCCACCTCCTCGGGCCCGGGCTCCAATGGAGCCATAACATCCAATCTGAAATGCGAGCTTACTAACCTCCAACCTGGTGTCCTAACCACACAAGCCACCATGCTCCTTAACACATCAGATTGGACCACAGTTTAAAAGAGGCAGAAAAAGCAGGGTCAAGATTACAACTATGAAATAATTAGATAATGAAATGTGGGAAGGGTAACATTGGAAAAAATGCTCACCAACATTTAAAATACATTCAGCTAATTCCCCTTTTTAGCATATCTATGTAATGATGCTTCAAAAAAATGTTTTTCTTTATTCTTCTGGCTCTCTCCTAAATAATAACCAAATTAACATATAAGAAACAGATCCAGTCTTGAAGAAAATGTCTTTCAATCCATGTCAAGACTTAGGTATATAATATTTGAGCATCTTGAGGATTTACTGTACTTGACACATGTTTTTCTCTTGCAACATGGTCTCTGGAAGCCAAGCAAATAACTGCAGAGAACAAATAAATTCATATCTCTCTCTCTCTTTCTCTCTTTCTCTCTCTCTCTCTCTCTTTGTGTGTGTGTGTGTGTGTCATTCAACAAAATGACTTTCACACAACATGAAAAGTTATGCTGGATGTCATAAAAAATTAATTTACAATTTACAAAGTCCACAATTTAGTTAAATCACTTGTGTTTCAGCTGCATCATATCTACTGTGCATTTAGTTCCTTCCCACTCTGGTATCTCATAAAATATAACTCAAACAGGGTTCAAGTTATTTATTTTAATATAATTCAGATATGTTCTACAACACTATTGGAACAATAGTAATTACACTGCGACACTGCCATCTGCTGATGAATAGCAATATTTTATGTACATTCATCTTTTGGAACACTTTGGTAGAAATGTTTTTTTTAAATATTCATCCTAGCAAAACAATTAAATGTGACAATAATATTGGTTTCTCATATAATTTAACTCCTTTCCTCACCCAAATATGTTCGACAGAGAAAAATAATAGACTGAAGCAAGTGCTAAAAAGCAAAAAAAAAAACCTATCAAAATGAACCAGGGGCAGTTTAGAAAGGAAGAAGATACTAAAATGGGAGAGAATTAGATGGGAAAGAAAACATATAAAACAGTGGTGCCATCATAATAGGACTAATAGGCAGAAATCTACCATCCAATTCCAGCCTCAGCATTGTTTGCATTTTATGAAAGAGGTAGGCTTGTGTTCTTCATTTTCTACTAAATTCCAGAAATAGGGAGGATAGAAGAAAGAGAAGTTGGAAAACTCTTTTCTCCTTCCTTTCATCGTCCCCCTCCCTCCTGTAGAAGAAAAGGGAGAAGAGAGAGCTTTCAACCTCAGAATTATCTGCTTCACTTTCTTTTCTGCTGATCACCTGAAGAACCAAGAAAGAAAAATGAAGTGTTTTTGCTAGGTTTTGCTTTGTTTTTGTTTTTTAATAGATATCAGGTAGTCCTTGACTTAGGATAGAAACTGGCCCTGGGATTATGGTTATAAGTCATACTGGTCATTAAACAATTTAAGATAAATCCAGGATGCATTAAAAAAAAGATATAGAAGATGCAAAAACCCTACTAAAACTAAATTAAAAGCCATGTACTGTAGATGTACAAACTGACACTTTATAAATACAAACACAGATATATATATACACACACACACTCATACAAATATGCACACAGATACACACAGTGTATGTGTAAAGTATTACCATGTTGTGGTCTATTGTTATTGGGATTAACCATAAAATCCTTCCAAATTTGATAGAATTGTGGTTCCCGTTTCTGGTGTCTCATTATTGGACATCTTAGATCAGGGGTTTCAATCTCACGATGTCACCACGTGAAATATCATGACTTTTTTCCACTTTGGTAAACCGGGCATGGGCGTGGCCAGTGTGTGACACATCTGGCCCACGGACCGTGAGTTTCACAGCCCTGTCTTAGATCATCCCTGTAAGAAGCAACCTTAAGCTGACTCCACTGAGTCCACTTCAGTTCCTTACACTGAAAATTAAAATGGCAGCTATCTTCCAATCTTCACTATATTGCTATCATTACCCATGGAGAAGATTTTCAGGTGAATATCACCTGCCCAGGATCCATAATTATCTTGCATGGAGGGAGAAAGTCATAAGCGATAACACATGCATGACAATGTCATCATGCAAATACCACAGCTTAAATATACTTGTGCCAGACATAAGGGCAGGATTTGCATATTAACATGTGTGCATACAGTTATTTGAACATCAGAAAGTAGTTCAAATCATAAACCCATTCAATTCACACAAACAGAAAGTTTAAGACCCCCCCCCCCTTCCGTTTCTTTCTCAATAATCAAAATTCTCATTTTATGGTGTTTTTACCTAATGCTCCACATTCTCAGGAGACAAATTAGCTGTCATATATCAGATTGTACATGGCATGCCTAATATGAACACAGTCAGGAAAATGTTATTTCCCCAAATTTCTTTTTTAAAAAAAGACCTGGCTTCTTCAACTGAGATAAAAGGTTTCATGAACTGACATTTTATCTTGGCTTTTTTTCCCCTTGCTGAAACATTTTGCTCACTTAAAGGGCACTTCTTGGCAGCAAAGGAAAGGAAAGAGTAATGTTGGGATTTTCTGGCAGTAACTAATTTGTGATTTTACAAAATGATTTACAAAAATGAAAAGACTTAGTGGTTTATTGTTTACTTATTAAGATATGGATGAACTTATCTCTTTCTGTTATGTCTTTAATCTGGAGAAGTTCTTCATTGCTGCTGTTTTATGTGTACATGCCCACATGATGTAATTTGCCTTGTTTATGCCATCTATGGACACAAATGCATGATATGAAACTTAAATGGAAATAAGCAAACAAGGTTATCAGCATTCTTCGTTCTCATTCCTGGTTTTTTTTTAAAGGCACTTTTTGTAGAAAGGTTGTAAAGAATGCATAAATGAAAGCACTTGAAGAGACTAAAGTAGTACAAAATTTCATGAGTTGTCTTCCTTCCTCCCTTCTTTTCTTCCTTCCTTCTTTCTCTTAGCCCTGTTTTCCATACATTCCATCATCTCTATTTCCAACCCACTCTCCCTCCATCCATCCTTTCCTCAAGTCTTTTCCTTTCCTCTCTTCTTCTCTCTCCTCCTCTCCTCTCCTTTTTCCTTTCCTTTCTTTTATTTCCTCTCTTTTATTCCTTTCCTTTCCTTTTTTCCCTAACCCTGTCTCTCCTACATTCCACTATTCCCATTTCCTATTCTTCCCTCTCTTCCTCCCTCCCTCCCTTTCTTCCTTCCTTTTCCCCCTACTCCCCAATAACCCACATGGATAACTGGTTTAAAGTTTATCTTCTCTATCTTTTGTAATGATCCCAATATAGCATTTTCCAACCATAAGACAACAGATTTTAGAAACTGTGGAAAAGGACTGCGGAAAAAACAATTACTACCAACCTACCTTCCATCAAGGACCTGTATACTGCACAAGTCAAAAAGAGGGCGGTGAAAATATTTATAGACCCCTTACATCCCAGACATAAACTATTTCAACTCCTATCCTCAAAAACGATGCTATAGAGCACTGCACACAGAATAACTAGACACAAGGACAGTTTTTTCCCGAACACCATCACTCTGCTAAACAAATAATTCCCTCAACACTGTCAAACTATTTATAAAGTCTGCACCAGAGGTGGTATTCAGCAGGTTCTGACCAGTTCTAGAGAACCGGTAGCGGAAATTTTAAGTAGTTCGGAGAACTGTCAAATACCACCTCTGACTAGCCCCGCCCCCATCTATTCTCTGCTTCCTGAATCCCAGCTGATTGGCTGGGTCTTCTTTTGTTGCCCTGCATAGGAGAACGGAGTTGGAAAGCAGGTTAGTGGGGTGGGAAGGGAATGGGATATTGCAGTAACCTTCCCCTGCCACACCCACCAAGCCACATCCACAGAACCGGTAGTAAAAAAATTGAATCCCATCAGTGGTCTGCACTATTATTACTATTAATCTTTTCATCCCTCCTTATCACCCATTCCCTCCCACTTGTGACTGTATGACTGTAACTTTGTCATCTGTATCCTTACAATTTATATTGACTGTTTCCTAGTATGGTTTGATTGCTTATTGTACCCTATGACTATTATTAAGTGTTGTACCTTATGATTCTTGACGAATATATCTTTTTTTTATGTACACTGAGAGCATTTGCACCAAGACAAATCCCTTGTGTGTCCAATCACACTTGGCCATTAAAGAATTCTATTCTATTCCATTCCATCCTATTTATTCTATTCTATTCTAAAAAGAGCAGATTCTCCCATCCAAGGTAATTTCCCAATGGACAGCTAAGTCACAACCCTGATCTAAAATAAAGCTCCAAACTTACATGAATGTTAATTATGAATAAAATGTAGTTCTTCCCCTTCTCCTTCAACCCAGTGAAATGCAATTTACAGCTGTTTTGTTATTAATCCATTCACTATTATCATTGCATTTTATCAATCTTGTTTTTTAAAATTCATTTTATAAATATTGTTTTTATCATTTTTATGATTGTTTGGTTTATAGTTGTTAAGCCCCCGGGGTTGTATAAACAGTCATATAAATCTTATAAATTGTATATAGAACCTTGAAGGGGCAATTATGCCCAAAAAAGTAATATATAAGCTGATGCTTTGTCTACAATTGTACTACTACAACTAACATTTTTACTCTACTGCAGCCATTGCTGTGACTGAAAAGTATTTACCTATCTGCTTCCAAATAATTTATCTTTAAAATAAGTGTGGGGTATAGATGACTGTTGAGAGTACAGGTGGAACTCGAAAAATTAGAATATTGTGCAAAAGTTTATTTATTTCACTAATGCAACTTAAAAGGTGAAACTAATATATGAGATAGACTCATTACATGCAAAGCAAGATAGTTCAAGCTGTGATGTATCATAATTGAGATGATTATGGCTTACAGCTCATGAAAACCCCAAATCCACAATCTCAGAAAATTAGAATATTGTGAAAAGGTTCAATATTCTAGGCTCAAAGTGCCCCACTCTAATCAGCTAATTAAGCCTTAACACCTGCAAAGGGTTCCTGAGCCGTTAAATGGTCTCTCGGTCAGGTTCAGTGGAAATCACAATTATGGGAAAGACTGCTGACCTGACAGTTGTGCATAAAACCATTATTGATACCCTCCATAAGGAGGGAAAGCCTCAAAAGGTAATTGCAAACTAAGTTGGATGTTCCCAAAGTGCTGTATCAAAGCACATTAATAGAAAGTTATGTGGAAGGGAAAACTGTGGAAGAAAAAGATGCACAAGCAGCAGGGATGACAGCAGCCTAGAGAGGATTGTCAGGAAAAGGCCATTCAAAAATGTTGGGGACTTTCACAAGGAATGGACTGAGGCTGGAGTCAGTGCATCAAGAGCCACCATACACAGACATGGGCTTCAAATGTCGTATTCCTCTTGTCAAGCCGCTCCTGAGCAACAAACAACGTCAGAAGCATCTTGCCTGGGTTAAAGAAAAGCAGAACTGGTCTGTTGCTCAGTGGTCCCAAGTCCTCTTTTCTGATGAGAGCAACTTTTGCATCTCATTTGGAAACCAAGGACCCAGAGTCTGGAGGAAGAATGGACAGGCACACACTGCAAGATGCTTGAAGTCCAGTGTGAAGTTTCCAGTCTGTGTTGATTTGGGGAGCCATATCATCTGCTGGTGTTGGTCCACTGTGCTTCATTAAGTCCAGGATCAACACAGCCATCTACCAGGAGATTTTGGAGCACTTCATGCCTCCTTCCGCAGACAAGCTTTATGGGGATGCTGACTTCATTTTCCAGCAGGACTTGGCACCTATCCACACTGCCAAAAGTACCAAAACCTGGTTCAATGACCATGGGATTAATGCACCTGATTGGTCAGCAAACTCGCCTGACCTGAACCCCATAGATTTTCACTTGGCATTGCCAAGAGAAAGATGAGAGACATGAGACTGAACAATGCAGAAGAGCTGAAGGCCACTATTGAAGCATCCTGGTCTTCCATAACACCTCAGCAGTGCCACAGGCTGATAGCTTCCATGCCACACCTCATTGAGGCAGTAATTGCTGCAAAAGGGGCCCAAACCAAGTACTGAGTACATATGCATGCTTATACTTTTCAGAGGTCCGATATTGTTCTATGAACAATCCTTGTTTTATTGATTGCATGTAATATTCTAATTTTCTGAGATTGTGGATTTGGGATTTTCATGAGCTGTAAGCCATAATCATCTCAATTATGACACATCACGGCTTGAACTATCTTGCTTTGCATGTAATGAGTCTATCTCATATAGTAGTACTTTTAAGTTGCATTACTGAAATAAATGAACTTTTGTACGATATTCTAATTTTTTGAGTTTCACCTGTATGTAATGGAGGGGGATGAGCAAGGGGTTTTCTTCAGGTTCATCTTTCTTGAAAAGGAGGAGTGGTGCAGTGGCCTAGAGGTGGAACTCTCGCCTCACAGTCAGGAGACTGTGAGTTCAATCCTCAGTAGAAGCAAATGTTTCTCTCTCTGGGCACAATGGGAATATATCAGCTGAACAAAAACTCCGCATTGGCAACAGGAAGGGCATCCAGCCATTAAACACTCTTCTAGTTCCATTCAGTTGCCCAGACTCCACCCTGCAAGGGATTATAGGGTCGTTAAAAGATTATGATGATCTTCCTTGAAAAGGAGCCATCTCAGATTTTAAATCACATTCCAATTTAAAGACATTTTTTAAATTGGATTAACAATTATTTATTTCAGATTAAAGGTGCACAGAATTTGAAACATAACATTCTCTAGCTTTCAAAAATCAAAGTGGGAAGAAAGCTTATTCCTTGTTTTCATTCTAGATATTGACTGCTCTAAATGTAACCCTGGCTATATATTTAATTTTCTGGTCCAATATTGAACAACTAGTGTATGGATGGCATTTAATTCCATTAAAATATCATGAGTTTATATGAGGAGTGTATTGAACCAGGAACAAGATTGGAATTTTAGACTGGAATTTTTCAAAGAATCTGTAGAAGGAAAACATAGAGTTGCTTCTATTGGGTATCATTAACTGGAATGTCTTTCTTAGTTAATGGCCATTGCAAATTATGAAGCTAACCACAACCAACATATAGAAAATGTATCTGGGTTCTATTTCTCTCTCTCCTTCTTTCCTTCTCTCTCTCTCTCTCTTTCACCCACACATTACACTCACATCCTTCCTATTGATTCTGTTTCTTCCACCAAATCTGAGAGAGAGAGATACTCTGAATCCCTTTCTTGAAATAACAATAACAATAGCACTTAGACTTACTCTGGGGAGGATAAATTTCAGAAAAAAAGCTGTTTAATTCCTTTAAACACAACCCAAGGGAGAGAGAAGGCAGGTTATATTTGGTGTTTTCACAAATATAGTAGTACAGCATAGGTATGGATAATACCGAGGCAGTCCGCTTGGGTTATCTGATTTCCAATATAACTATTCAATGTACTGTATAATCGCTCTATTAAGCTACAAAAGAAAATAGAAAAGAAAATTGCCATTTCAAGTCAAAAAGTAATATTTATGACATAGAACAATAAGTAAGAAATAATCTATAGCAAACAGAAACAAATAAAGCCTTACCTAACTGCACTCTAATTAACCAAACGAAGATTGGAATATGTAAGAACCTGAAGATCAAATAAGGGGAAAAGCATACTGCTATTCTAGAAAAGAAAAGAGAAAGACTAACAAACAAATGTCTCTTTCTTTTTATGTGAAGGGAATGTCTCTTGGGTGAAGTAAATCTCCAACCTAAGGGTATATGAGCTCTCTCTGATATGAACCCCAAAACATTTCATCATGAGGAAATGACTTTGTGATCAATGATGAAAGTAACATTTCTAATTAAAAGACAAGAGCAAGAGATGAAGAACTGAATGAGAAAACACTGGGCTCTGAGAAGCAAGAACAACAAATAAAGTTACTTCACCTCTAGACAGAATCTTGCCAAACAAATTCAACTATCTCCTTAACAATGGCTGTGGGAATTGTTGGGGTGGAGCTGTTTTAACCCTCTTTTTGCCCACTAAACTTTCCAAGCTCTGCATTCTCCTTGCCCTCCTGAGAATCCAGATTACATTCCACTAGGGAAAACCTCTTTCATCAGATACATAGAGCAGATCTGAGGAGCATTTTTACAACAAAGCATTATAATTTTATTTAACTTTAATTGGTTAATTTCCCAGACTTCAGGGAAAAAAATTAAACCCTTATAGATTTTTAAGGGCATGTTTAGTGTTATGTTTTCCTGGAAACACCAACAACGTAAAAATATTGTAACAACAGTAGGATTTTATTCATAAAGGTTTTTGCTGCTTAATAGTTCTGATTTAAAAAGAACTGATTATTTTTGCATATTTTCAAAACATTCACAAAGTAAAAGTTGCAAAATCTTCAGCCTGATTAATCATCACGGAAGGAAACGGCCTTTATTGAACATAATGCCTGTTCTGTTTCAAAATTAATAATGTTTTCCAACTTCATTACATTTAGAGGAGATAGGCTGTAATTCCAGGGTTTTACATTTCCTTGCTGGCCAATTTTTATGTGAAGAAAAGTAGCTTTGCTTTGATTGCTCTGACGGTGAGATGTGAGACCCAAACCATTCTTTGTAACACGTAGAATTGTGCCATTCCATTTTAGTATTATTAGCTTTTAGCACATTTGGTTTGCAGTCCAATAACTTTCTCCATAAACAGTCAAATCTGTCTGACACAATCCAATTGGTAGTCATTGGCAAACATCATGATTATACGGAAATACAAGTCAATATATTTTGGGTATTCTTGCAGAATCTGCTTTAAGCTACTTCGGTGTTAAATCCCAAGACTCTAAATTGATACAGTTCAATATACAATTCAAGATAATTTCTACTCATATGTGCCTCAGCCATTCCCTAACTAAGCCAAAAAAAAAATCAAAAGTAATTTATTTTGCATATTGATAATGGTAAAAAAAAAATCAAAAGAATTTTTGGAACAGCACCAAGTCAAGCTACTGTATGTAACTAATTTTGCTGATACTTCATTAAAAAGAAAGCACAGCTGTATTATAACAAGAGAAGGCTGTTACCAAAATAACACTGGTACCTGGTGTTATTAGAAAAAATGTTGCCATCAAGCAATCTGAAGAATTAATGCTAATCACAGAACTAGGAAATAATAAATTAAAGCATAAATATTTTAAGGGTAAGACAAATTTGGATATGACCCAAATTTAATAACTTAGATAACAATCCAGCTGCAAACAAATGTGTCTTAAAGATGACTTACTCATTCTGGGGCGGATATTGTGTTGAAAAGGGAGGATAAAAGAAGAATCAGAAAGAGAAGCAGACATTGGCATATCCTTCTTAAAAAGGAGAGACAAGTATGAGAAGCTTAGAATTGATGAGCCAAAATACAACTCAAAAACAATTCTTTTTCAACAGTAATCTGCAAAAAAGTAGTAATGATCTAAAATGGGGAAATCAAGTGGCAATGTATCTTTCAACCAGCTCACGATGAAATACTTTAACATTTTATTCTCTTTTGAAAGAAATGCTCCAAACTCTTTCCCATTCATGTTGAATGGTATTTTTCATTAAAAATTGAAAGAATTTTGATTTAGCATGAAATGCTTTTTTTCACACCAGTTCTACCAATGGCACAATCTGCCTAATGTCTAGTATGTCTAATTTAATTAAAAGAAGGATAGGAGTGACATGATAGCACTGTTCCAAAATCTTGGGGGCTGCTACAAAGAAGTGGGGGTCAACCTATTCTCCAAAGCACCTGAAGGCAGAAAAAGAAGCAATGGATGGAAACTAATCAAGGAGAAAAGCAACCTAGAACTAAGGAGACATTTGCTAAGTGACAACAATTAATCAAAGAAATAACTTGCCTCCAGAACTTGTGAGTGCTCCAATACTGGAGGTTTTTAAGAAGAGATTGGATATTTATTTGTCTGAAATGGTATAGGGTTTCCTGTCTGAGCAGGGAATTGGCTAGAAGATCTCCAACTCCATCTTTCTGTTCTTTTTAATGAATTATAAGAATTAGGATTTCTTCAGAAGAAATTTCTCCTGCACCAGTGATAGGATTTACTATGAAGGACTCTTGAAACTCAATGTCTATTTAATTGACATCACAGTTCAATGAACAGTGGAAAGTCAAAAGTCAAATTTAGAACATGTACCATCCGAGCCAATATACAAACTCAGGATTTGTTGGGATAACTGGAAAAATGAATAAAAATAAGCTAAACAAGGGACAAACCAGTCCTTTTGCCTTCCAAACATGACTGCACATCAATTTTCTCTGACCATTCTCCGTAACAAAATTCTGCCAGCTGGGCTGACAACCCTGGGCAAGCTTTTGAATTCCTAACATAAAATTAGAGTCCAAATTATCTGATTACAAAGAGTCTGGAAGACAAGTTGTAGATATCACCTTTTGTTTTTTTTAAAGCAATTAAGGGATTGGATCATATTGTTTCATTTGGTTTAGATTTAATTATTTGCTCCTTCATCAAGATGTTGAAGGCTTTACAGTAGTATTATAAAGCAGCATAGGGTGTTATTATAAGAAGTGTTTCAAAGAAATCTTGACACTAGACACAATCTTCAAATAACTAGGTAGTTTATCACTTCGTTGTTTGTATGTACACTGAGAGCTTATGCAATGGAGACACATTCCTTGTGTGTCCAATCACATTTGGCCAATCAAAAATATTCTAATTTTAAAAATTCTAATTCTAGTTATACTTCAACTAATTTAACCATAGCATACATCGAGGTTAATAACAGGCAAGGTGTACCATCATCAAGTGATCATGGATTTTGAAGGAAGCCATGTCCCATTTGCAATTGTGTGCAGACATTTTTTTAAGGCAGCAATGAATGAAGGTAACAGATGAAATTGAATTTTTTCCTTAAAGTGAAAGCTCACTAAAATACTGGGGTCCAGCATGATCAAATATTCCCAGATGCTTCACAGTTTTTTAAAGTTACTCATAACTCCATGAATCCTTTTTTCCCAGGTGAAAAAATCTAGATAGGTAGATCAATATATGGGAGTCTGTGAAAATTCAGTTCAAAAATTTAGTTAGAAGAAATTTAATTGAATCACCCTTCAGATCATCAAATTGATCTAACATAGCAAATCAAATTGTGCCTCTGCATCTCTATGATAATTTGTGCATGTTCCTGCATGCCCAAGCATACCTCTTTCCAAATTGAATCAACTATTCACACTGAATCCATTTTATTTTGTCAAATTGATTTGACTGTTTGAATTAATTAGCGAGAATGTAATGGACATGTACAATAGGATTTTAAGTGAATCACACACCCCAGACAATATTTTGTTTTAGCCATGTGTTGTATAACACCAAGGATTCATTTTCTTCCATAGTTATGTTATCTATTAATTGACTACTGCTCTCTGGAACCTTCATCTGAACATTGTATATGACTCACTGACTGCTTTTTTGGGCTGAGAGATTATTGCTGAAGGAGGTGCTCTTTATACTAAAGTAACAGTTGATGACATGTTTAGAAGATCACAGACATGTCATTGAAACTATGTGTCAGAACTGCCTCCTCACCAATGGTGGTATTCAGCCGGTTCACACCGCATCGAGCGAACCGGTAGCAAGGATTTGGCATGGGTTGCTGAACCGATAGTAAGTTCTGTCTGGCCATGCCCCGACCCAGTCGCCCTCCGCCCGATGCTTGCTCACCCCACCCACCTGATGTTCACCTAAGGTATTTTTTTTCCTCCCGACAATCATCTGTATATGATCAGCTGTGCCAGGATTCCCCTTGCTGAGGCTCAGGAAGGCAAAAAATGGCTCAGCCCTCCCTCCATTTTTTGCCTTCCTGGCCTTAGGGGAGCCTTCTTGGAGCAAAAAGGACCCCTCAGAGGCTCTTCTGAGGCCAGGAAGCTCCCAAAATGGAGCATGGAGGAGTGCTGTGTGCCCCTCCCATGCTCTGTTTTTTTTTTCTTCCTGAGCCTTAGGGGAGTCTTCTGGGAGCAAAAAGTCCCCCCCGAGGCTCTTCTGAGGCCCAGAAGGCCCAAAAATGGGTGGGGGTGGCCCACCCAGTCATATGGCCATGCCCATCAAGCTATGCCCATAGAACTGGTAGTAAAAAAAATTGAATCCTACCACTGCTCCTCACACCTGCACTCTGTAATTGTTTTGCTACCAGTCTGCCGTGAACTCTGTGGGTAAGGGAGAAGAGCACTTGTGGGGGAATGGGGGAATGAAAGTTAAGGAAGTGAAGATATCTGCCCAAGACAGTGTTTCAAGGCTGCTCTGTGATGAGAAGAATTATAACTGCAAGCCAGCCTACAATAAAAGTAGCCTTTTCCAAAACATTTTCTTTGAGATTGATTGGAGAGTGGAGAACCAGCCAGTGGTGGGACTCAAATAACTTAACAACCAGTTCTCTGCCCCAATGATTTCTTCCAACAACGAGTTCACCAAACTGCTCAGAAAGTAAAACAACCAGTTCTCCCGATATTACTAACCGATGGTACTAACTGGCTGAATCCCACCAGTGGAACCAGCAATGGGAAGTATCTAAGCGAGGAAAAGTTACTTGGGATTTTGGTATGCAAACTTCAGTTCTGACTTTGCAATATTGTATTTCACTTGACTTCTAGTAAACTATACCTTTCTCACCCTGATGGTACTAAGGATTGTTCTTATTTAAAAACTCAAGCTGAGGCAATCTGACACTATACATTACAGGTCACCTCAAAACCATGTAAAATGATTCGACGAAAGATAAGACAAAGAGTTGGTACCAGCCAATATAGCTATACACTTAAGCTTCAGAGAAGGATTTCTAATGAGAAAAGTACTACAGGACATGATTAAAAATCCACTGAGTTTCACAAATGGGCAAACCACTGCCTTGGGACTTGTTATTTCCTCAAATAACTGGTGAACTTAAAAGATTAAAGACCATTTAATGATTACATTAAGGAGACAAATTGCCCAGTTCTGCAAAATATTGCATAGGTAAAGTAAAGTATTTTTGGGGCAATCTATGCCATTACAAATAGGACAAAACTGTGGCCTGCCTCTGGCTTTAAATATTATGATTACACAGTTCTGAATGATAGATGATTTAAAATTCTATAAGAAGAAAGCAACAAGATGCTTAAAAATGACTCACCAGAGGTATACAAACACAGAAAATGTGGAATTAATTCCAAAAGATGGTGAAGTCCAAATTATGCAGTGCATCCAATAAATCAGGAAAGCAAAAAGCAATATTGTTTCAATTATGAACAGATAAATTGTCTTTTGTTTCTTGTATCTGGCAAATAGGATATATTGAAAACACTTAGGCATCTTAGATCTTTTGTACTTAGTTTCTATTTCTAAATATATTGTACTGTCTGAGTTTTTCTAATACCACCCACCTACCTTAGATAGGGAGAATTTTGATAAATAGATCAACATAATACTTACTGCTACTATCGTATACTATTACTATAATACTTCTTTCCAAAATTACTATAATACTTCCCAATATTTCTGATTCAACTATCAGAAATGAAGCCAAGAGTTGCCTGCTATTCATTTCAACCCTGTATCTGCCATCCTAAAGTCAAGAAATTCAATCCAAAAAAGGACATTCTGTGTATATGTTTTAACTTCTCAAGGCCTAAAACATGTTTTTGATTTTGTTGGTAATAACAGATCTTGTGATAACATGGTGGCCGATAAATTTTATAAATAAATAAATCTTTGTTTTTCATGATAAAATATCCCTTCCTTATTCTCCTCTTCCTCAGTTGCAGTGAACAAAACTCATCAAAATATGCCATTCCTTTTTTTTCTTTGTTTCTTTCTTTCAGCAACATTCATCTCTGTGACTGAGGAATGAAAGTAAAGAGGCAAATAAGCTAACACAATTATGTACACCCCTTAAAAGAGAAATGAAAAGTACTATTAAGGTAATTTTAGTAAAAACTTGAATATTTTAAATTCAATATAAGTGTTATACTTTAATCAAATGAGCCCTATGTACGTCCTCTTGGAATTATTTACTTTCTGGTTATGCCATGAGGCAAATAAAGCTGCCCTGAGGCCCTCTTGATACAATAATGATGCAAAAATCATTTTGCATTATTCATGTTAATTATACTGAACCAGACAATCACTGAAATAGTTATCTAGACTGACAGAGATGTTTAAAATTGATTGTTCCTTATTTCTTTCTTTCTTTTTTAAGATTAGACCTTGAAGTCAGAACACTATCAAAAATGCAAAGGAGATGTGTTTCCATCCAATGCGTAGTTCATTTTATCATTTTGGCTGGGTGGGATTAATCCTGTATAGAAATGCATTCACTTGTCTGTCCACAATAAAGTGAAAGAAAGATGATGCACATAGTCATCACATGCCTAATTGACTGTGGTTTGAGGAAGTAAATGTGAAGCAAATAATTTACCATTCTTTATAGTGGCCCAATAGGACACAGTGGCTCAATGGCTAAGACACTAAGCTTGTTGATCAGAAGGTCAGCAGTTTAGTGGTTCAAATCCCTAGCACCACGTAACAGAAGGAAGCTCCTGTTACTTGTCCCAGCTTCTGCCAACCTAGCAGTTCGAAAACATGTAAAAAATGCAAGTAGAAAAATAAGGACCACTTCGGTGGGAAAGTAACAGCGTTCCATGCACCTTCGGCGTTTAGTCATGCTGGCCATATGACCACTGAGACATCTTTGGACAGCGCTGGCTCTTCGGCTTTGCAATGGAGATGAGCACTGCCCCCTAGAGCTGGAAAAGACCTTTACCAGATTAAGCATAGGTTCCTGGAACTCAACTTGAGGATGAATATGAATTATTTTTATTGTTATAATTCTGGACTTTCCTTGAAACAAAAGATAGTTGCTTTCTAATAAGAAGTAATTGTTATTTCAGGATGTTAAGACACAGCCATTCTTCGTTTGCCTTATTGCTTTTAAATTGCCAATTGGGCAACATTAAGAGCTAATGGTCCTCTTAAGTTGCCAGCTGGGCCTATGATTTCATGGGCAAAACACATTGTACAGTGGAAATGAGTTCTTTCATGAAAAACAAGGGAAAAGAATGATAGCCAAACATTTGAGGCACTTGATTACAAGGAGAAAGAAAGCAGTTCTAAATCTCTGTTCTCACAAAAACAATAATTTTTATTTGGATTTTATTTGTGGCACAGCTGCATGTAGTGGAAACCATTTTAAAACATTGTGGGTTTTTTTCCTTAAGAGATTGTGAGTCTATTTCCTCAGTGAAGGAAATTTTTGCCTTAATCATCTTCCTGGGTCCTATGTTTCATTTCCTGCAATGGGCATGGTAACGTGATGGCTCTGCAACTCTCCCCTCAATAGAGCAAAATAAATGTGCAGAATAATTAGTTTCTTCTTTCTTTTCAGTCCTAGAAGAATTGGCCTACATAAAGCAAGAGGTAAATTGTTTTTTTTTCCCACCAGCACCTTCTTCCCATTATCTTACAGCTCTTTTACATGGAGTAGAGGTAAGACTATATTACTCACTAAAGGCTCTGTAGTTCAAATATCTTTGCTCTTGGTTTCAACCAGTGAAATAGCTAATATTTGAGGTTTGGAGAGATGTGAGACTTGTTCTGTATAAAGTTTTGAAAATGGGAGGTATTTGATTTCAGCTCCCCATCAAAACAGATCCTGATGTCTATTTTTTCAATCACTCAAAAGGATTTTTAATCATTTTTGTAATCAACTAAAAAGAATAAGGATTCAATCATGTAAAAAAATTAAAAACAATGATTTAATTTAAAAAAATGAGCACTATTGAATATATATATGTATCATCTATCTTAGTCCTGCTGTGCCGTTCCTCATAGGTTTTGTAAATAATTTCCCACAGGTATCAGCAGCATAATAATTACTCCAAGGTCTGACTGCATCTTTCCCTGGGCTAATAACACAATCTAGATGAAATAAGTTGCCCCCATATCTTATATGGACTCAAGACATATATTACTTGGAATTGTACTCAAAAGCATATCAATAAACCAGCACTGGTGCCAAACCACTGAAGTGACTTACATCCACCAACAAGTAAGCCCCTAAATTCTACACCCTGTGAAGTTTCCAGGTAGCTTCCGGTCTCAACCACAGAGCTTATCATCATCATCATCATCACATCATCATCATCATCATCATAGTTGGAAAGGATTTTGGAGGCGTCCAACCATTTAGGTAGACACAAAATTTTGAGGCTGTGGTTAAATGCTTTGTACATCCTGATCAGGTGGAAAGGGAAATACAGATTTATTAAAACTAATGCAATTAGTCCAGTAGCAACAGATTCCACATCTCCAGGCTTGGTAAATGAATAAAAGCTAGTTACCATTCCATCTTCTTCAATGTCTGTTCACCCCTTTGAAACATTTCCCCTTGAATTTGGGGAGACACTGAAGGACAGTTGATTGTCAGCCCCAACTGGAACTCTAACTTTCATTTATCCCATTTCAAATCTCCCTCTAACTCTTTTCTATTAATGCTAAGTAATAATGGATAGACTGGGCTCAACTGTAAATCAGTCTCCAGCTGCTGATGGGATTATAAACTTCAAGCAGGCATGTGTAATATTATTAGTACCCAGAGAGACTGATTTATCAGTTAACTGGCAAAAACATCTATCTTGGTTCATTATGCTTTCTATAAATCTCTTCTGTTAAGCTTATCTGCATATTAATTTTTCCCAAGGGTATTGTTCATTCTTTTCATGTTTCGTTCTCTTGATTATAGACGGATAACTGCAGTCTTGACTGCTGAGACCATTTTGAAAATCTGCTTTAAAACATTGTAATACTTTTGGAGGATAGAATAATTAGAGAATTTTAGTAAACCTGGTCCCCCTTTTTTCCCTATTAACCTGTCCCCAAAGAACAATCCAGACTGAAATTCTGGATCCATAAATCAATTGTGTCCATTTATTTCACTGACTAAAAGAAAAAATTGTCCAATATTGGACAACATATTTTGAAATGTGAAACAGCTTTAAAAATTTCCAATCAAGAGTATTTCTGTTTAGTGAAGAAGAGTGGAACTTTTTAACAAGAAACTTTATGCATATTTAAAGTACTAACATGGTATACACTTCAAAGATTTTAGGCTTTTAACTTTAGACACAATTGCTATTAAAGGAGATTCAAACTAAGCTCCAATCAAGAGTGAGGTTATTCATAAATGCTTCTTTGTAGTCAGTTAATGGTCAATTTGTTCTTAAACTATTTGTTAGGTGGTGGCTCAATGGTTAGAATGCAGTATTGCAGGCTGACTCTGCCCACAGCCAGGAGTTTGATCCTCACCATTAGAGGTTGACTCAGCCTTCCATCCTTCCAAGATCAGTGAAATGAGGACCCAGATTGTTAGTGGCAATATGCTATCATTATAAGCCATCCAGAGAGTGCTTTAAAGCACTACGGACTGGCATATAAATCTAAGTACTATTGCTATTAAAATACATTTATACCCTTAGAGCTTTCCAAAAATCTACATAGCTGTATGAGACTAGGCTGTAGCTACTATAACTAAAAATGCATAATTCATGGAAGTAGAGAGGATCAAACGGTAGGAATCTTATGAAAAATATTCCTTTGGGTAAGTGGTGAAGAAGGAATCAAGTTGTTAAGGGGAAAAAATGTTACCTGATCTAGACAAATGAAGTTGGGCTTAAGTCCCATCAACAGCTAAGAGACTTCTAAATTAATTAGACAAGAGTAGCAGCCAGTCTTGTGGGTCCACAAAGCAAGGATTTGGGAGGATGAAAAAGGTCCTGAACACTCTTTCAGTGTTCTTTGGATCCACACTTCATGACTTCTGTCCTTCTCGCAAGTGCCTGGCAGCCTAGTTGAAAAGGACATTGATAAGTCTCTATTTGGGTGGGGTGAGCATGATAAAGAGTGGATGTACATTGTTATCAGTAAGATTTTGCTGTTAGCTTAACTTCACTGGGTCTCTATGTATGCCAAAGAAGAGATTCTGCCTGAATGTTTGTCTCAAAACAGTTTGTATTATTGTATAATAATTTCCCATTGACCGGGGCTGTGTGTTGTCTTCTCTAGCTACACCTAAAAAATCCAGGTAGAAAGCAAAGGGGCTTTACAAGGTCTGTATGCCCCAATAGACTGAGAGTGTGACCATAAACTGTACTTGGGAATGTGTGTAATAGCTGATAATTATGTACAACCTAAATCAGCCAGTTTCCAATTGCAATTAGAAATGCATAGTAGGTAATGGCAAACCACTTCCATACTGTTGACAAAAGAACAACATGGTTGTGTGCATGAAGTCAACAGGAGATAAAATTGACTTTAACATTTTTATTTCCTCAGAGTTGATGAAAACTGTAAAGGAGTTTGATTATTCCCACTCCCTGAACATTATTATCTTTATTGTCAGACTACAACATGTGTACAATGAGATTGGCTGAGCCTCCCCCCCCATACACACACACACAACTCACTGTGAGGACAGAAGTCCCTAACCCAGACCCAATCTTATTTCCCTATGTGACCTTGTTGCACAATGCGCCAGCCCCACAAGTCTGTCATACTATGTTAACATCAAGTTATTTTCCATTCAGAAGTCTGACAGCCCACAGGTAGAAACTGTTCTTCAGCCTGTTGGTGCAGGTGACTATGCCCGATGTTAGGAAAGTGAAGAAAGGCTGACCGGGATGTGAGTTGTCCCTGAGGATTCTCTTCACTCTTCTAAGGCAGCGAGCCCTAGTGATGTCATCTATTGGTATCAGGGAATAGCCCATGATGTTTTGTGCTGTGCTCACCATCCTCTGTAGTGTCTTTCTATCCACAATTGTCAAGCTAGCATACCACACCATAATGCAATATGTGAGGATGCTTTCTATTGTGGACCGGTAAGAGGAGGTCATCAGTTGTTGTTCCACTTTATTCTTTCACAAGACCCTAAGGAAATGGAATCTCTGTTGCGCCTTTCTAGCCACCTAGGTTGTGTTGATTTTCCAGGTGAGATCTTCGCTGAGGTAGACTCCCAGGAATTTAAAGGAGGAAACTCTCTCCACACAGCCCCCCTTGATGTAAAGTGGGGCAGGTTCTTCTCTCTTCTTCCAGTAGTCTAACACCATCTCCTTTGTCTTGCTGATGTTTAGGTGCAGGTTGTTTTCTAGGCACCAGGAGGATAATTTTTGAACCTCCCCCCTGTATGCTGTTTTGTCTCCACCTGTAATGAGACCCAATACAGTAGTATCATCTGGGAACTTAATGATGGGTCAGATGATACACAATCATGTGTGTACAGTGAGTACAAGTAGGGACTGAACACATAGCCCCGTGGGGAGCCAGTGGTAAGCTTCAGGGAGGTGGATGTGACAGTCCCAGCCCTCACTGTTTGTGGTCGGCCCCTCAGAAAATCTTTGATCCAGTCGCAGATGGAAGAGGGAAAATCCAAGTCAGTCAGCTTTTCAATAAGGATGCTCAGCAGGATATATTGAAGGCTGAGCTGTAGTCAATGAAAAGCATCCTGGCATAGTTTCCAGGTTTCTCCAGATGGCTCGGTACATAATGTAAGGCAGTAGCTATGGAGTCATCTGTCGACCTGTTACCCCTGTAAGCAAGCTGATGTTTGTCACAGTCTGATGGGAGGCATGTCCTAAGGTGTTGGAGAACTAGTCTTTCGAAGCATTTCATCACTACTGACGTTAACGTGATAGGTCTGTAGTCATTTAGACAATTAATTGCTGTTTTCTTGGGGACTGGGACAATAGTGGCTGTTTTTAAGAATGTTGGGACACAGGCCGTTTGCAGGGAGATGTTAAAGATTCTTGTCAGGACCCCTGCTAATTGATTGGCACAAGTCTTTACCACTATCCCCAGCACCCCATCTGGACCTGAAGCTGTACTGGGATTCACAGCCTTCAGTGCAGCTCTCACTTGATGTTCTGACAGGCAGAGGCTACGGGATCTGGTCTTTTTATCACATGGCTAGTGGTGGGATTCAATTTTTTTTACTACCAGTGCTGTGGACATAGCTTGGTGGGTGTGGCAGGGGAAGGATACTGTAAAATCTCCAGTCAGAGGTGGTATTTGCTGGTTCTTCGAACTACTCAAAATTTCCCCTACCTGGCCAGAACCTGCTGAATACCACCTCTGCTCATAGTGGGGGGGAAAAGATGTTTAACTCCACTACCAATGAGGCATCAGCATTGACTGTGTTCCTCGTGTTCCCCTTATAGTTATAGATGAAGATGAAAAAGAAATGCAGTGATGAAAGAACTAGAATTGAAAAATACCATTTCTGACCATCTGGATTAAAGGTATTAAGGTGGTTTGCAACATATTTGTAGCGTTTTTCTTAGCTGATACCAAATGTTCATCTCCACTATCATAAATCTGTAAATTTGAATCTGGATTATGCTAATTCAGTAATAACCAGTCGAAGACATGGATGCTGCCATTTTCTTTCCATATCAATGCACAAGAATTTCCTGAATGCAGACCGTGAGGTTATTCTCTATATGTAAACTGAGGAGGTCATGTCATGGCACCTGTGCACTTCATGTGGAATCTTCACAGCATTTAAAGACAAGGCCAAGTTTTAATGCAAGGATGGAGAAGCTGTGAAAGTCCAGTTGTTGTTAAATATTCCTCCAGATGCTAAGTGCAGGAATCTCAAAAAAGACAATAATTGCGAGGCATGCTGGAATGTATTTCAGTAATTTCTGAAAAAACTATTAATACCCCATTACTTCTTTAGTGGAATCAATTCCAGCATCATTTATTCTATTTATTTACACATTAAACTGATCTTTTCAGTTTCAACATTTTTCCCAAATACCTCTGTCTGCTGCATTGATATTTCCATTAAACATCACCTTAGCATCAACTAATGTAGCAGTTGTGTTTTCTGTTGCTAGCACTTTTCTCATCCACTATCAATAACTTCCTGTTGAGTGACCTCTGTCATTACTTCAAATCCAAATGGGCTCTAATATAAAATTTCCAAATGAAATTTTTCCTGTCTTAGGGTACTAGACACTTGGTAGAATTTGCTGATGATAGATAGATAGATAGATAGATAGATAGATAGATAGATAGATAGATAGATAGATAGATAGATAGATAGATAGATAGATAGATAGATATAGATAGGCAGACAGGCAGGCAGGCAGACAAATAGACGATACATATATAAGATGATAGGCAGACAGACAGGTAAATGAGAAAGAGAGAGGGAGGGAGGGAGAGAGAGAAAGAGAAAGACAGAAGCCCAAGAGATTTCTTATCTTGCACAATCTGGTCTTATAGCTTATTTTAGGTGTTCATTTTAGAATATTCAACTGTCAGTAATTGGGAAGCCCTCATAAATCTGAATAAACTCAGAAAAAGTGGATTTTGAAAGCAAATGTCTCTCCTGCCAGCATGGTGTTCTCTGGGAACAGCCAAGAGAGCATTTAGCTAGAAAATATATCTTCAGAAAGTGAGCAATAGATGCATTCATGGAAGAGATTCTGCTGAGGACTCCAATATAAGCAAAGTGGAACAAGAGAAAAAGAGAGAGAAAGAAAAAGAACACCTGTGGAAGATTGCATTAAACTATCAAGCCCATCATTAACAAAGAACCCTTCCTTTTGTTCTCTCCTCAGTGAAAGAGCATCCATTTTTTGTTCAATAAATGTGCATTTCCATCCTTATTATCTATAAATTGCTATCCTCAGTGCCCATTTTCCAGAACTTGAAGATTATTACTATCAAAGACATGCGGTTTCTTGTAAAGGGTAATACAGTGCCTCAATCTATCCTCCCTTCTACCAAAGGATTTCTTTCCCAGTAAAAGAAGTTTCTGCTTTTCAGCTTAATTCACCTGCCTATTACTGCCTGTGCTATGCATTTGGACCAACCTCTGAGTGGTCTTTGAGGGGATCCCTATCTAGAGCAAATTACAATAGTCAATCTCTGAGGTGACTAAAGCATGCTGGCTTACAGTTCAAAAATATTCTACAATATTCTACAATTAAAACAATACAAACATTCTAAAACAATAAAGCCATCCACAATAAATATACACAGCAGCCAATATGTTTGGCCACTTAATAATAAAGCCAGGAAAAGTGGCCCTTTACATATTCAGCGTGGGATCGTGGCCAGGTTTTTAGGACCTTACAAAAACCCAAAGGTGCTTTTTCAAAGGACAAGTGGATTTTCTTGTTTTTTCCTTGTAGTTGCTTCATTTCTCCAACCTTGCCACTTCTCCAAGAAGCTTCTCCAATGCAACTGAAGAAGCTTTTTGGATGAGAAACAAAACATCTTCAAGTAAATAAAACAAGAAAAAACACCTTTGGGACAACTATGACCTGGATGAATCTCCATAGACCTTATGAAAGAATCTCCATAGACCTTATAAAAGAATCTCCATAGACCTTATGAAAAGCTAACAGGATTGGTGACATTCTAATCTCCAAAGGGAGAAGATTTCACTGAACAGGGGCTATTGCAGAAAAGGACTGCCTCCTAGTCCCTACTTACCAACATTGTTTGGCTGACAGGTTCTGCAGCATGCCCAATCTGCTAGATCTGATTGGAGGCCTCTTGGACAAAGTTGTCGCTCAGGTAACCCGGTCCCAAATCATAAAGGTGACCAACAGCATCTTGAATTGCATCTGGAAACATATCTGTGTTCATGTCACTAGTATGTTAGCATTTGGGCATCACTGCAGTTTTCTGTAAACATCACTGAAGTCATTTTAACATTTCCCTAATTCATTATTGAAAATAAGGATTGTTTAAATAGAAGGACTTGAAACTACCTAAGTCCTCATTAAACTCTCATTTTATCTTGCTATAATTAGATAAAACCTTTACTCTGATTTTATTTTCTGGAAGAAAAATTCAATATTACACAATATGAACTAGCATCCCATCATCTTAATAAAGGATCATGTCAAGGCCTTGCAAAGGTTTGGCTTCATAGCCACTCCATTGGCTGTAAAACAATGCTTTTTCCACTCTGCAATTCTGTGGCATCTTGTTAAGAAGAATCTGGCAATAATGCAGTGTCACCACTGGACACAATATCTATTTTCTTCCTCTAATAGGCTCTGAACAGGTTAGCGGAGCCCATTGTGGGAGCCATTCAATGGTGCCAGTCAATTCAATAGGTTCACATTAAGCTTCTTGTGAAATCAGTGAACTCAAGTCAACTGGCACAAAATCCCCCCTTTTTTCCCCTGGACTTTTCAACACAACCTTTTCCAAAGCCTATTCAGAGTAAGCTCATTAAAACTGATTAACATTTAATTAGTATCAACATTTAAGATTGTCAATCACCTTCATTAGGATGCTGAACTGTTATTGGTCCCTCTTCTTCCTAAGCTTGCATTGTGAAGGTTGCTGTTAATTAAAAATCTATTTTGGTTTCCATGATCCCAGGAAGTATTAATTTGTATCTTGAAGAATAACTATTGCTGGCTAGCTCAATTATCAGCTGGGCTTCCTAAACGAATTGGGTAGCTTCTCCAAAATATACATACTTGTATGACTTTCCTCATGAGAAAATATAAGCCAAAAAGGCTATATTGCCTCCTCTACAGACAAAAGCAACTTTGGCAACAACTGATTTAGGAGATTTAAATGGGTTAAAAAGTTAGGTTCTTCTTCCTTTGGACAGCATCACTCTGATCTGGGTAAATGCAATAGCTACTATTCGGTTTTTGAATATTAAATGGGATCACAAGTTGGAATCATAAAATGGGTGTTGGTATAATTACCTGAGAATGCTCTTTCTATCTACGCTGCAAGAGAGTCCAGGAATGGGTAAAGGTCCTCCTTCTGATGTCATCAAGCTGAGTCTGCCACTATAAAAATGCCAGCCCCTGGCTGGCCTGCCCATCTTTTAGGTGAAGATACTTGACAGACATAACGTGTCTCTGGAAGATAAAGAAGAAATTAACATATCCCTGACCATCATGACCAGATGTACAGGGTAGGGTTGGACTCTCTTGCAGTGTAGATAGAAAGGGCGTTCTCAAGTAATTATATCAACACCCATTCTCATCAACACTGCAACAGGAGTCCAGGAATGGAACATACCAAAGCCTGCATGTCCATGGGAGGGCTCATGGCTGGTCAGTCACTTTGACTGTGAAACCATCTGATGAAGTACCCTCTGTCCAAACAACACCTGGGCTGAAGCAAAGGAGTCCAGGTGGTAGTGCCATATAAACTGAGATGGTGAAATCCAGGTAGCCACTCTGCAGATCTCCTCCAGTGATGCTTGAGTAGACCAGGTGGCAGATGTAGCCACACTCCTCATGGAGTGAGCCGTAATATGTCTAGGAACAGGCATGGACAAAGTTTGGTATGCCTTGGCTATACAAGCTCTAATTCACTTACCAATAGTCACTGAAGTCACCTTGTTCCCCAAGGTAGAGGGATGAAACGACACAAACATGGCTTCAGATTTTCGAAAGGCCGCCGTCTGCTTGATGTAAATCTGGAATGCCACCTCACATCTAACATGTGCCATCTGCATTCCAGTTTGTGTTGTGGTCTGGGACAAAAGTCTAGAAGCATAACATCTTGAGACCGGTGAAACCAAGAGTTTATCTTGGGGACAAACGTGAGGTCTAACCTAAGAACTACCCTGTTCTGATGGAAAATACACAGGTCTTGTTGTACAAAAAGTGCCACTAATTCGGACACCCTCCTGGCCAAGATAATGGCCACTAAAAATACTACTTTGAGGGACAACATATGTAGAGACACAGACCTGAGGGGTTCAAAGGGAGGGCTTGTGAGAGCCTATAAACCCTTCTGTAAATCCCAAGAAGGAAACCTATGAACAGGAGGTCAGAGGTTAGATGCTGCCCTTAAAAACCTACGCACCGAAGGGTGGTAGGATAAGGAATTATACTTGTCCCAGGAAATAACAGAGGAAAGAGCTGCAACTTAGTGGCGAAGCATGTTTGGGGCCAGGCCTTTATCCAAAGCATCCTGTAAAAACCTGAGCATCTCCACCACAGAAGCCGAAGAGTGGTCTATGGCCAAAGATATGCACCAGGTACAGTAAGTTCTCCAAGTCGCATCATAGATGCGAGTTGTAGATAGTTTCCAGGAAATTTGGATGGTGTCGATCACCCTTTCCAGAAAGTTGGAAGCGCTCATAGATTGCCACTCACATGCCAAGCAGTTAAATTGAACCAATAGGGGTTCGGGTGTAATAATGCCCCCTGATGTAGACAGATCCTGGAAGCAGGGATCCTCCATGTTGGGGACAATGACAGGTTCACCAGTTCGGTAAACCAGGGTCTCCTGGGCCAATGGGGCGCCAGTAGAAATAGTTCTGCCTTCTCCTCCAACAATTTCCGAATGAAAGCCGGAATGATGGGAAGTGGGGGAAAGGTGTAGAGGAGACCTGGAGGCCAAACGTTCTGAAGCATATTGGTACCCTCTGCTCCCTGGGCTGGAAACCTGGTGAAGAACCTGCTCACCTGTGCATTCTGAGGGGGGGCAAAGAGGTCTATGGTTGGGAGACCGAATCAGCGAGATAATTCAGAAACAGGGAATGAGAGAGGCTCCACTCTGCTTGGTCGACCATGGACCGACTCAACCAGTTGGCCTGGACATTGTTAACCCCCAAGATATGGTCCGCTTTGATCGAAACAAGGTGTCTTTCTGCTCTCCTCCCTAGATGCTCTGTCTCCTTCATCAAGGCCCTGGACCTGGTCCCCACCTGCCTGTTGACATGGGCCTTTGTGGCCACATTGTCGGTCATGACCAACACATGTTGACCTGCCACTCTGTTCTGAAAGTGTTTTAGGACTAGGAAGATAGCCCTGAGCTCCAGCCAGTTGATGGGGCATGTCCTTTCTGCTGGAGACCAACACCCCTGGGCTATTTCTCCCTCCAGATGGGCTCCCCAACCATGAAGACTGGCATCTGTGGTGAGACATATCCTGTCTGGCTCTTTGAAGGGGAGACCATTCTCTAAGGCCCGGGACTGCCACCATGTGAGAGAGCGTATGACCTGGGAAGGAACCTGAACCTTCATGGCCAAATGGCTGGCTCCTGCCTTTTGAAAGGGAAGCAAGAACCATTGGAGTTCCCTGGCATGGAAACGAGCCCATGGGACAATCCCAATACAGGAGATCATCTTTCCCAGGGTTTGGGACAGTAGAGACAATGGAACAGTGGGCAGTCGCCAAATTTGCAGGATGCAGCTGTGGAGGCTGTCCCCTCGATCCAGGGAGAGGAACATCTCACAGAGCGATGTGTCTATAATCACCCCAAGGTGGAGCAACCTGGATGTCAGGGAAAGGTGACTTTTCTTTAGGTTGATTGAAAATCCATGGTCTCGTAGAGTCTGCAACATTTTTATTTATTTATAATTTATTTATAATCGTATTTCTATACCGCTCCCTCTCCGAAAAGGGACTCGGGGCGGTGTGATGATGTGAAGGTCGCAATGGGCCAAATGGATTGACTGTGATAGGATGAGAATGTCATCTAGGTAGCATAGAACCCCCACTGGAATGGTGCAAAGCAAAGTTGCCAAAGCTGCCAAGACCTTTGTGAAAATCCTGGGGGCCAACGAGAAAACAAAGGGTAGAGTCCAGTATTGGAAGTGGGCGTTCTGATAACAAAAATGGAGAAACTGGCAGTGATGGGGCCAAACAAGGATGTGGAGGTAAGCCTCCATGAGGTCTATAGAGGAAAGGAGGTTGCCCTCTCAAACACTTTCAGGGATTGAATGCAAAGTCTGCATCTTAAACCACCTGTATGGGATAAATTTGTTTAATAATTTCAGATCCAATATGGCTCGCCACCCCCCAGAGGCCTTTGGAATCACGAAGAGGCGAGAGTAGAAGCCTTGCCCTCATTGATCCTCAGGAACTGGTTGAATAGCTCGTATGTCAATGAGATGTTGGATCGCTGATTCCATAAGGGCCCGTCTAGAGCTGTCCCTTGACGTGGGGCAGCGGACAAACCATCATGGGGGTGGGGAGAGAAACTCCAGTTGGAGACCATACCTCGCCATCTCACAAACCCAGATGTCAGATGTAGATTCCTCCCATCTGGAGGCGAAGAAAGCCAAACGGCCTCCAATGGGGGGGGGAGATGCATTCACTTTGAGCATCTAAACGAATGACCTCCTCCCCCTCGAAAGGGCCATTTACTGGGGGCCTGTTGCTGCCTGCCAGAAGTGTCAGGCCATTGTTCCTGACAAGCAGAGAAGGACCTCTGACCTCTGGAGAAACGAGGGCTGGTATCGGATCTGAAGGACGAGGGGCGATAGTAAGGCCCAGGATGATACTCGAACTTCTTCCCCGCCAAGGAGAGGACCTTCGTCTTGTCCTTGGTTTCTGTCAAATAAGAGTCAAGGATGTCTCCAAACAGCTTCTCACCTGCGCATGGAGCCAAGGCCAACTTCCATTTTCTGTGAGAGTCAGACTGCCAGTTGCGCAGCCAAAGCAGCCATCTGGCCGTCACAGAAGAAGCCATGGCCCTGGAAGTGAATTTGGCTGAGTTCAGAGTGGCGTCTCTAGTAAACTCCGCTACTGCAATAATTTTATTAATGTCCTGGTGTGCCCTGCATTCAGTGGCTGGAAGCCTCTCCTGAAGCTGGTAAAGCCAGCGCAAGGAGGATCTCATAAAAAACGAGGCTACTCTAATCATCCAAGCCGCAGCCTGGTGAGTGCACTTGAGAGTTTGCTTGGATTGCCTGTCCTCTGCCTTGAGCACAACCTTTGGTTCAGTGGGGGTGCCAGATTTATTTATTTATTTATTTATTTTATTTATTTCGTAATTTTATATACCGCCCTTCTCCCAAAGGACTCAGGGCGGTGAACAGCCAACTAAAATGCATACAAACACAGAGATAAATATGATTAAAAAAAGAATTAAATTATAGGCTGCCCAAATAAAAATCTAAAACCCCCAATTAAAATAAATTAAAACTTTCGTACCCCACCCCAACTAATCTAAAACCCCTTATTTAAAAATCCCATTTGAGTCAGCTCAGGCCGGCCTGCTCAAAGAGCCAGATCTTCAGGTCACATCTGAACGCCCTCAGGTCAGTGGTTGTTCGTAGCCCCAGGGGCAGCCCGTTCCAAAGGGCGGGTACCCCCACAGAGAAGGCCCTATTCCTCGGGGTCACTAGGCGGCACATAGAAGGCATCGGGACCTGGAGGAGACCCTCTCTGTGGGAGCGCACCAATCGGTGGGAGATTACTGACAGAATGCGGTCTTGTAAGTATCCTGGTCCGATGCCATGGAGCGCTTTAAAGACCAAAACCAATACTTTAAAGCGAACCCGGAAGGCCACCGGCAACCAATGCAGCTCGCGCAGGAGGGGCGTCACATGGGAGTATCTCGACGCCCCCATAACCATCCGCGCGGCCGCATTTTGTACCAGTTGAAGCCTCCGGGTGCTCCCCGCAGGGAGCCCCATGTAGAGGGCAGTAGTCCAGACGGGAGGTGACCAGGGCATGGGTGACCGTGCGTAAGGCGTCCCGATCAAGAAAGGGCCGCATCTGGAGTATCAGGCGGACCTGATAAAAAGCCCCCCTGGAGACGGCCGTGATATGATCTTCCAAAGACAGCCGTACATCCAGGAGGACACCAAGACTGCGAGCCCCTTCTGTGGGGGTCAAGATCTCGTCCCCACAGATGAAGAGAATGAAGCCACCACCAGAGCATCTACCAACAGCACAACCAGGGCATTGGCCAGGGACGGTCCCACATTGTAGAATTGTCTGTCATGAGCAGACGGGTGAGGTCCTGTCCCTGAGGAGGTGCACTGTTCCTTTACTAAGTCCAGGAAGAGAAGGGGGAAGGGAGAACCTCCTCCTGCATCACTGGCTTGAAGAATAACAAATCAGAGTGGCCAGAAGTGGATGCTTGTGGTTCAGGGGCCATCTCCTCAGGGCTGAGTTGTGCAGTGACCAAGTCCTTTTGTAACAAGGGCTTGAATAATGAAGGTTTAAAAACTCCCATAACAGGGGATTGATCAACTCTGTGGTCCTCCTTCTCAGACATATTGGGATCTATAAGTTCCCCTTCCTTCTCCTCAGAGTGACCAGAATGGTCAGAGGATTTGGAATAACTATCCTCCTCTTCCTCCCTCCACTCCGAGTGGGAGGGCTAGGTAGAGATTTGAAGTCTGGGCACACCCTTCTGAGAATGGGAGATCCCTTGTGAAAATCTTTGGGTTAACAAGGCAGGGCCCCCTCCTTGAGGGTGAAGGAAAGGTTTGAATCCTTCTGCTACTCCCTGTCTAATGGCTACTGTGACCATCTCCCTGAGATCATCAGGCCTATTCTCCTCAAGCGTAGGCCCACAGCAGTGGGGGTATAGGGTGCTTCAGACCTAGATCTGAACCCTCCCTGATCACTCATGAAGGAAGGGCCAGGTCCCCATGTAGCCTGTCTAAAGAAAGGCCCTGACCTGCTTAAATCCTGGGGAAGTTCTTTTTCCTCCAACCGCTCAGGGGACCATGCTAACAGGTGACTGGAAGCAGATTCCCCTCCCTTAGAAGAAATCTCAGGGCTAATATGCACCTCCCCAGAGTGAGAGACTTGCTGAATCTGGGTTTGCATTTGTGCTATCCTTTTTTCAAACTGCTTTTCAAGAGCAGCATGCCTTCTCTTTTCATCCCTAAGCTCAGATTTTGAAGACTTTCGCAGAGCTAGGGCTTTGGCCTTGATTTTTGCAGCAACTTCTCTGTTGGCAGAAGGGACTCTCTGTCTTTTCCTCTTCCTCGAAGGGGCTTGTGCCTCTTGGGGCTCTTCCAATTCTTTGGGAGCAGGTTGGGGTGCTTCCCTTTCCATATTGTAAACAGCACAGACACCAAGGCTGCTGTGAACTTCTCCCATGAGGTGCTGTCTGATGCAATGGGCCAGGCAAGTTATAAACTGTGAGGCCCTAAGGAAGTGTTTTTCCCTCAACAAAATGGCCACTTGGATCATTCAAAATGGCCACCCACCATGTGGAGAGGCTCCGGAATGGTTTCTTTATCTCCTTCACTCAATAGGCTCTGATCAGGCCCCAAACAATCGAAGTGCAGTGAAACAGCTGAGAAGTGGTAGGATGAAGCTCCAAAGTCAGCTGTGGAGAGTTCGGGCAGCAGAGGTGAGCTGCGCGATCAATGGAGCTGCGGGAAGGCTTCTGAGAAGGCTCCCTGGGTTCGCAGCCCTTTGCGAGGCAGCACCGAAGCCTTAACGCTGCAGGAGAATGGATCCCCGCTCTCCTGGAGATAGAGGTCTACGGATCCCCGGGAGCTGGATTTTTCAATCAGAAACTGTCTCCCAACTGATTTTTCAAACTTTCTCTTAGCTCTATTAAAGCAATCTTTCCAGAGACTAGCTCTTCGACAAGAAGATGGGCCAAAAGATGGGCGGGTCAGCTAGGGGCTGGCATTTTTATAGTGGCAGACTCAGCTTGATGACATCAGAAGGAGGACCTTTACCCATTCCTGGACTCTCGTCACAACATCAGTGAGAATAACCACATCAATTTAACATTTTTAATTATTCCAGTTCAGCATTGGAAATTATTCCTCATCTAAGGGTAAAAGTCGTGCCCAGGTTACAATTAAAATACAAATATTAATACAATGCAATAATTAATTAAAAGGCCTTCAAGCTAAGCTTGATTTTTATTTGGGAAATCTTTTGAAGTTTTCTCCTAGGATGTAGATTGAATTTCCATCTGTTTTAGAAACCTGGTATTCCCTGGTAGTGTCCAATCTAATTACTAATCTGGGTCAACTATGCTTAATTCTTTGAGTTCAGATAAGTTCAGCCAGATAGCTGCTGAGGATGCATGCATAGGCAGACATTTCTCCCTATCGTGTTTCCTTGATCTAGTGTTTCACAGAATAATTACCCTAATCAAAGCCTAGCTTGTTTTTTGTTTCTTTGTTTGTTTCCTCTGTCCTCACTTTTCTTCTTTTGGCACATGTTTTGGAAATTAAAGCAGCAGGCAGAAATTGTAGTGTGCTTTAAATAAACAAGGAACTTAGGAATCATCTCATCCATAACTTCCTTCATACAAGACCACCAGGGCAAGCAGAGAAAAGAACATCCATAACCGACAACTGTTTAGCCTCCATTGAAATAACTCCAAGAAAAAAGAATCCACCATGCAGCACATGTCTACATGTCACTTCATTTCACTACAAGCTTGATGTGTAAGAAAGAAGGAACCACAGAGTCTGCTTCACTTCTATATTAATTAATTAATTAATTCTTTATTGGCCAAGTGTGAATGGACACACAAGGAATTTGTCTTGGTGCATATGCTCTCAGTGTACATAAAAAGAAAAAATACATTCATCAAGAATCATAAGGTACAGCACTTAATGATAGTCATAGGGTGCAAATAAGCAATCAAATCATACTAGGAAACAGTCAATATAAATTGTAAAGATACAAGCAACAAAGTTACAGTCATTGTCATGCCCATGTCGGAATCTGATTCAGAGGGGGAGGTCAAACAGTTGACAGGGAGTCGGAGTGTGGCTCCATTGGCTGTGGAAGAAACTGGGGATGGGCACAGTTCGGCTGGACAGAGCAGGGGAGAAGTACAGCAAAGCAGAGGGAATTCAGAGGCAGATCCAGGCCCACCCCCTCTTCATCCTAGGGCACACAGGGAGGAACGGAGAAGAGAGCAATGTGAGTTGTGTGGCTTATGGGGGAAGAAAGGGCCCTGATTCCCTTCATTAGCTGCAGCTGGAAACACAGTCTTTAAAAAGGGAAGCTGCACACAGCAAGTTGTTGGGAGCAAATCATGAATTATCTGGCATCATTGAGGCTTACCTGTGTTCCTGGCATCTTCCCAACTGTGTGTGTTTTGCTGTGCTTTCAAGTCTGCAATTCTTTCTCCTGCCCTGTCAAGTTAATTACTGCAGCATGGTTTGTTTGGATTTTTAGTTACAGTTTGTATGTACTTTGTTTTCGGACTGAATTTTCTCCACTTTGAGACTATTTGTGATGACCTGGGTCATGACACAAAAATAACCAAGTCACAAAAATAGAAGAAAGTCCCTTTAATGCCTCCAAGTTGGCCCCAATGTCCAATTATCCTCAGCTGGATTATCAAACTCTTAAAGAAAACAATTTACAGAGGGAGTTAATGCAGTCCGCATCCAAAATAAAGTTGATTCAAAATTAAAAAACCCAACAAAAACCACACTGAAGGAATTACTACAGCAGGAAAGGATGATTAATTGCAGACTTCTACCATATAACACAGCAACCACAGTTGGGAAGAAGCCAAAATGCAGATAAGCTCTGACAAGAATGCATGCTTTACTTCTAGCAACTTTGCCATGTGCAGTTTGTCCTTTTAAACAGTCCTCCCAGCTGCAGCTCATGAAGGGGATCAGGACCCCTTCCTCCCCGTAGACCATGCCACTCATGTTTGTCCCTTACCCACTCCTCCTTGCATGCCCTAGGATGAAGAGGGGATGGGCCTGGGTCTTCTTCTGAATACCCATTCAGCCTGTGCCCTTCCCCAGTTTCCTCCACAACCACTGGAGCCACACTCCCACTCCCTGTCAGCTGTTCCATCTCTCCCTCAGAGTTAGACTCCAACAGGGGCATGACACTGTTCCTGGGAGAGTTTTTCTCCAGCTGCAGGTAACCTGGACATTGGGGACAAAGTTGGAGATAATAAAGGGACTCTTCTTGCTTATTTGACTGTGTTGCCTTTGTGCCACACCCTGGATCATCACAGTCATACAGTCATAAGTGGGAGGAGATGGATGATAGGAACGATGAGAAGATTAATAGTAATAGTAATGCAGATTTGGTAAATAGCTGACAGTGTTGAGGGAATTATTTGTTTAGCAGAGTAATGGCATTTGAAGAAAAAAATGTCCTTGTGTCTAGTTGTTCTGGTGTACAGTGCTCTATAGGATCATTTTGAGGGTAGGAGTTGAAGCCATTTATGTCCAGGACGTGAGGGGTCTGTAAATATTTTCACAACCCTCTTTTTAACTCGTGCAGTATACAGGTCCTCAATGGAAGGCAGGTTGGTAGTAATATTTTTTTCTGTAGTTCTAATTACTCTCTGAAGTCTGTGTCTGTCTTGTTGGATTGCAGAACCAAACCAGACAGTTTTAGAAGTGCAGATGACAGACTCAATAAGTCCTCTTTAGAACTGTATCAGCAGCTCCTTGGGCACTTTGAGCTTTCTGAGTTGGCTCAGAAAGAACATTCTTTGTTGTACTTTTTTGATGACGTTTTTGATGTTAGGTGTCCATTTTAGGTCTTGAGATATGATAGAACCTAGAAATTTGAAGGTCTCTACTGTTGATACTGTGTTGTCTAGTATTGTAAGAGGTGGTAGTATGGAGGGTTTCTCCTAAAGTCTACCACCATTTCTATGGTTTTGAGAGTGTTCAGTTCCAGCTTGTTCTGGTCACACCACGAGGCAAGTTGTACAACCTCCCATCTGTATGCAGATTCATCGTTGTCTCAAATGAGACCAATCACTGTTGTATCATCTGCAAACTTCAGTATTTTAACAGATGGGTCGTTTGAGATGCAGTCATGGATATATAGGAAGGGAGCACACAGCCTTGGAGGGGGGCATGTTAATTGTACAGGTATCTGATGTGGTATATTTACATTTCTGTTCTTCTGTCCTCTATTTCTTTGAGCCAGGAAATGATCCAAAGGTTTATAAGTGTCACAGGGTGAAGTAATGATACATTTTCTGTCTCAGGGGTTCATTTGCAATTTTTAAAGGGATCAAATCAAGCTCACATTCACCTAACATTGCTTACTTAACTACTTCTTATTTTCTTATGATGTTGGGATGATGATTTTCATGATATATTGCTCCATTCTGGCCTTTATTTACAACAATTTTCTTGTTTAAAGCCCTGATGTGTTTGTGCCTGATTGTTCTTTCACCTTGACAGTCAGCATGGCTTTTATTTTCTTCCAATCTACTGAACACAGACAATTTTTTGGGGTGGGGAGAGGGAATCATGCTCAAATATCTCTGCAGAAAGGGAGATTTTTACATGACATAGGCTGGGAGATGATAGAAACTTTTCAGGCTTTCTACCATCAGGACTAAATTAAGAGTTGACTCTATCCTTCCACCACTACTTTGTTAAATTTAGATATGAAACTTTTACTTCAAAACATTCATTTATTTTTTTTCCAGTCACAGATTGTGAAAAGATAATGTTCTCTGCTATATGTGTTTAAGGATGAAACCACCATTCTTCACATTCTGGAATGTTAATGTCTAAGACAATAAAATTTCCTTTTTTATGCACTTCACAAGTCAAGATGCATTGTGACAGAAGATTACTCTGAACACATTCAGTACACATGTGAGGAGCAAGTTGGCTTGGTGTCAAGTCTGAGAGAAACTGGGGCTTTGCACATACAAAGAGAAACCTGTTAACATTTACTTAAGTACAAATCCCTTCATAGCATTCATAATGATTCAATCTGTAGAATATTTTCCCCACTCCATAAGATGCATAACAAAGAATGGAATTAACTGAAGGAGTACAAAATCCAATTTACAAAAGACAGCAAATGAACCTTTCTTCCTTAAATACATATCTTCAAAAGATGCCACAAAAGAACCATGGTAGCACAGTGACTAGAATGCAGTATTGTAGGCTAACTTACTGCTCACTGCCAGGAGTTCGATTCTCAGCATTCCATACTTCTGAAGTCAGTAAAATGAGGATCCAGATTTTGAGGGACAATGCTGACTCTGTAAACTGCTTAGAAGCACTATGAAGCTGTATATAGATGCAAATGCTATTGCTATTTATAGAATCCACAAAAGGTGAGGATTGTCTCTGCATAGATAATAATATACTTTCTTCTCCTGCAGGGAAAGCATTAGCTTATCCTGCCATGCCTAGTTGGGATTTATCTTACATGTCAGCAACAACTCAGCCCAGTAGATTGGGATGAAAAATTTCCAAAGGAAACAAGAGTCTCTGTACCGCTAGTCAGATTAAGGTTCCTTAATAAGTGCTACAGTATTAGTTGAATGATTATGTGCCAGCAAGTCATTTTTTACTTCAAGTGACCACATAGAAATATTTTCTCCAGGAGGGTAGCTGCTGGTTCATTCAAGGTGCTATTGCAACTCAGAGGACTGAGAATTCTGGTAAAGGAATTTGTACAGACATTTTTATATTTCTAGATAGATGCTAACAGAAGGCTTTTGGGGCCTTTTTAAATGTCTCTCAAAAATGATTTTTTTAGATCATTTTGGATGCCCTTCCTGACACCTGTGCAAAGTTCACAGCAGATATTTCCTCTTTGCACCCTAAGAGAGAAATATCTGCCACTACCTCAGATTGAACTTTCAACCTTTACTGAGAGGGAGGCGAGCATCTTCACCACTAGGCTACCATGCTACTTATTTATTTACACACAGCCACACACCAAAAGTGAAATCCTGGTGGTTCGGCCCAGTTCATCTGAACTAGTAGTAAAAATGCTACCAGTTTGGCCAAACCAGTATTTCTGATGATCAGCTGGGTGACGATCAGCTATGTCACACATTTAGATTAGCTGGAAAGTAGGAAATCATCAGATTTCTTGCTTTCTAGATAATCTAAATCACGCAGCACAGCTGATTTCCCCCCCCCCCTCGCTGTTGTACTTACCTTGGAAAGCTTCAAAAGGTTTCTTTTTTCAGCACCCAGGAGGCTTCACTGAGGCCCACTAGGCCAAAAATGGGACATGGGGGGGTGCTGCAAAAAAAAAGGAAAAAAGGCTTTTGACCCACCCCCAGTTACATGACCATATAGCCATGCCCACCCAGTCACATTCACAGAACCAGTAGTAAACAAACATTTGAATCCCACCACTCACTCACACACACACACACACACACACACACACACACACACACACACTTGAGTCTTACATTGAGTAGCCTACACAAATTAGATCAAATCTGTTTTATGGCGGGAAGTAAGAGACGCACACATCCAGTTGATCTATTACTTTGTTTTTATTTTCAGAACTGAACGCCAACGAAGCCGCGGCAGCCTTTCTTATAGTGGCTGCTCGCAGCTCGCCAGCCAATGACATCTATATGAAGTTCCCGCCATTGGATCGACCAATCGCGGATGAGTATTTGAATATAGAACACCCCTCCCCACTTGGTCTAGTCCGACCAATCAGGAGCACCCTAGGTTACGTAGTCACGTAAGTAGGCGGGGCTCCTATGGGTCCGACTAGACCTGCGCAGGTCATTTGTTAGTTCGCTAGCAGCCGGTGCGGACGGACCTGTTGGTCTCTCCGTCTCTTCTCGTGGAACCGCCTGGAAGGTAGAGTCAGCCATGTTGCTCCTGCAGGGCCTTGCCCGGTTAGTTGAGTCGGCTAGGCCACTCCCTTCAAGGTTTCTTCTCAGCAACAGCTCTTCTCCTGCCTGGTCCACGTCGGTGTTTGTTTCTTCGGCTGCAGGTGCGTAGTTGCGAACTTCGACCAGGGCTAATGTTAGGGGTGATTGTGACAGTGTTAGGTTCCTGTATTGGGTCCGGGCCCAATTTGTTAAGCGTGTCTTTTGTGAAACGAACCATGTGTTCTGCTCGCCCATTCGCCGCCAGATGTGCCGGCGCGGTCAGGGCATGTCTTATTCCCAGGCTAGCTAGATACCCTTCAAATGTTGTTGATGTGAACTGTGGTCCGTTGTCAGAGACCAATATATCTGGTAACCCATGCGTTGCGAATAAATTGCGGAGCTTCTTAATTACAGCGTCTATGGAGGTGGAGTGCATAATGCTCATCTCTAACCAATTTGAGTAAGCATCAACCAGTATTAAAAACATGTAACCCCTAGTTGGACCCGCGAAATTGATATGGATTCTTGACCACTGTCCCCTCGGCATTTCCCATTCAGCCACTGGTGCCTGTAGAGGTGTGGGTCTGGATTCTTGGCAACATTTACAACTATCTACCCATTCCCCTATGTCTTTGTCCAAACCTGGCCACCAAAGTAGCTTCTGGCCAGCGCTTTCATTTTTACAATACTCGGGTGTCCGTCATGTAGAAGGTCCAAAATTGTCTCCCTCAGCTTACATGGTATAACAACCTGATCCCCCCAAAGTATGCAACCCTTTTGGAGTGATAGTTCAGTTTGTCTGTGTTTAAAGGGTTTCATGCATTCTTCGGGGCTGGACTCAGGCCATCCCTTGGTAATCCATGCTGCAATTTTGGTAAGCACAAAGTCTTTAGAAGTTTCTCTGGCAATGTCTCTAGCTGTAATTGGTAGGTTTGGCAAAGTTTCGATTTGTAGGGTGGACGTGCTCGATGCAGGGTCAGTGTCTGTATCCAGTAATGGGCAACGGCTTAATGCATCAGCGTAATGGAGCGCCCAGGCCGGTAAATTAAAGTGTAGTTGTAGGTGGCCAGGAACTCGGACCATCTTGTCATTCGCAGTGACAAAATATTAGGGGTTTCTTTATCGCCTGCTAGGATCCCCAATAGCGGCTTGTGATCAGTTATTAATTAAAAAACCCGGCCGTATAGATATTCATGAAATCTTTTAATTCCCGAGATAGCGGCCAATGCTTCTTTATCGAATTGGCTATAATTTCTTTCAGCTTTAGACAGAGTTTTAGAGTAAAAGGCTATGGGAGCTTCTCTGCCATCCGGCAAAATGTGGCTTAGCACAGCCCCCACGCCAAAAGGTGAAGCATCACAGTTAAGGTTATGCGAAGTGTTTCATTATACTGAATCAGTACCTTGCTGGATGTAATGAGGTTTTTTTTATTTCTTGGAACGCCATGTTTTCCTGCCTTCCCCACTTCCAGGAAGCTTCTTTGTCAAGCAATCTATGTAGGGGTTCCACTACCGTTGCTTTCTGCGGCAAGAACACATTATAAAAGTTAATGAGTCCTAAAAATGTTTGTAGTTCCCCATTGTTGGTTGGAATGAGGGCTTCCTGGATTGCTCAAATTTTCCCTTCGGTGGGGTGAATGCCATCACCATCTATCAGGTATCCCAGGAATTCAATCCTGTCAGTTATAAGCGTGCATTTTTCTCTTTTTACTTTTAGACCAGCCTCTATAAATTTAATGAGTACTTGTCTTAGACGGTCCTTTAGTTGATCTTTGGTTTTGGCCGCTATTAATACATCATCGAAATAAGGAATTACTCCTTTTATTCCTTGGAGAAGGCGTTCCATTAAGCATTGGAAAATTCCGGGAACTACGCTAACACTGAATTGAAGTCGATTGCATTTAAAAGCTCCCCGGTGTGTTACAATAGTTTGTGCTTCGGCCGTTTGGGAATCTACCGGTAGTTGTTGATAGGCTTGGGCCAGATCTAATTTAGCAAAAAATTTTCCCCCTTTGATCGAATGTAATAAATGCTGGACTACCGGGACGGGGTATGCACTTTGTTGTAGTGAGTGATAGTCCCCGCAAATTCTGACTTACCCATCCGATTTAATGGGGGTCACAATAGGGGTTTCCCACTTCGCATGGTCTATTGGTTCTAATACCCCTTGTTTAATAAGTTTGTCTAACTGCTCATCGATTTTTGGCTTTAATGCAAACGGCACGCGCTTCGCTTTGACTCTTATTGGGGCTATGTTAGGATTTAAATTAAAAGAGATTGGGTTTCCCCGGTACTTGCTTAGCTCGCCACTGAAAATATCCTGGAACTCCCTTACGAGGTCCTCTTCCCAGTCTGTGTCAGTGATTTGGTTTATGCCTGTCATTCCAATTCCTAACGGCTCAAACCATTCTAGTCCCAATAAGCTGGGTCTATTCCAGTCAACGATGGTAAGCAATAGGATTGCAGTGTGGCATTTGAACGTAATTTTAAAATGTCCTACTCCTACCATCGGAATTCTGTTTCCCTGATAATCTTTGAGAGTCAGATTTTGGGTTTCCAGTTCTTCTTGTTGGATGTCAGGAATTAATTTTTTGATGGTTGCCCATGATACCATGGATAGGAATGACCCTGAATCCACGTCCATCTCGCATTCCTGATCTTCTATTTCCACTTGGATGTGGACTTTCTTTACATTTCTTGTGTCTGAGTGGCCAATGGTCACGGTTTGGTGGGTTTCCTCTTTTCTATATGTTGTTTCTCTGTTTCTTTTGTTTCTCCCCTCTTGGCTCCAATGGCTCTCCGGTTTCCTATCTCTTTCTCTCTCTCTCTCTCTCTCTCTCAGACGTGGGTTCCACCTCCATCGGGGGCTGTAGTTATTTCTGGACCAGCATACTCTTGCTAGGTGCCCTCTTCTATCGCATTTCCTGCAGATGGCGTCAATGAACCGGCATTCCGAGCGTGGATGGTTTCCCCTGCATCGATTGCATTCAAATTCGGGTTTTCTTCCGGCCCGCTCTTTACTGTCTTTTCCCGCTCTCAGGTGGTATACGTCATTTTCCTCGCTACTGGTCCCCAACTTGACGTCCTCGTGGTGCGTTGTGGTTTTTTCTTTTTCTCCCTCTGATCTAGGTGGCTCTTTAGTGATATGTCCTGCCGATTTATTGATTTTCTTCATTTTTGCGACCGATTTGTGGGTGGCTTCTGTGGCAGTGGCTTCTTCTATTGCCTCCTTCATGGTGATTTTTGGCTGGGTTAGCAAACGGCTCTGTAAAGTGAGGTCTTTCAAACCGAGGACCACACGGTGTCTCAGTGCCTCACTGAAGTTTAAAAAGTCACATTCTCCGCCAATGTCCTGCAGGGCTGCTACAAAATCGGCGATATTCTCATCCTCCTTTTGATTTCTTAAGTAGAATTTGTGCCTCTTGATTAGGCTCGATACGGTCGGTGCATAGTGAGCCCGGAGAATCTTCTCTAATTCCGGCCACGTTAATGTTTTCATGTCTGTGGGTGCAGCTAACGCCTTCGCCATCCAGAATACTGCGAGTCTGCAATGGGTCAGGAAAAACAGCTCTTTTTCTATGTTCCGAGACTCCGTTTAAATCGCTACTCTCCAGGAACATTAGAAATCGATCTACATACGATTGCCATTCTTCTTTGGCTGGATTAAACTGCTCGGGTGGTGCGTTGTTGCCGGACATTTTTTGCTTCGCTCGATCTTCGTCACTGCGTACTCAACTGGATTCTATCATTTCGATCCCACCTTCATCGCCAGTGTTTTATGGCGGGAAGTAAGAGACGCACACATCCAGTTGATCTGTTACTTTGTTTTTATTTTCAGAACTGAACGCCAACGAAGCCGCGGCAGCCTTTCTTATAGTGGCTGCTCGCAGCTCGCCAGCCAATGACATCTATACGAAGTTCCCGCCGTTGGATCAATCAATCGAGGGTGAGTATTTGAATATAGAACACAATCCATTTATTATAGCCATAAAGCCATATACTTGTTGCCTGCACAAAAGAAGATCAGTGGAGATCCAAAGGCAACTCAGCTGATGTCCACCTGTACATTTCCAAATACTCTTTGGATCTTCCAATATAGGGGTAAGGAAATAATCCCTGTATGCCAATTCCCAGTACTTTTTAGCAATGCTGATATTATAGAAACTGTTGCATATTTTACCTTCTCATGATTTCATTCTCTGGCTATGTCTATTTAATATATTATTTCTACATATTTTTACTCAGACCTTTGTTGAATAGCAGAAAAGGCTTTTGAATGATTTGTTCCAGCAGATTCAAACGTCAAATGAGTAATACTGCAGAAAGCTGCTTTGGCAAAGTTAGGAATTTTTACCACTGATTGTCAGAAACAAAAAAGAAAAGGGTACCATCAGTAGTTCTCTTTCCTGCCCGCTGGGATTTTGTCCTGAATTAACCTCAGTGAAGACCTCGGTTGAATTATTTCTCCCTTTTCGCAGAAGAAAAAACAGACAGAAAGAGATATATTAGAGCAAGTGAAGTTAGAGCCAAAAGCAAATGAAATGTTTCATCTAGAGTAATATGGATGACCCAGTGAAGGCCTCATTGCTCTAGAAACTAGAGTTATGGCAGAGTACAGTGAATTCATTTCGACTTTCATTATACTAGCAACTGCAGGTGTGCAATTAACAAAAGAATTGCTGTTGTGAATAGCTGGCCAGCATTTACAGTCTCCCTAAATGTCAGTCAATGTCTGAGCTTGAATTCATAATCTCTCTTGAATATAGAGATATGGTAATAGGAGATTCCTTAAACCTTTTCCCTTCTGGATAAGAAAAGGGTTCCTTCTATTGAGACAAAAGGAGAAATTACACAGATAAGAAGTATGAAGTTGAAATTGCTGAACTGGGGTAACAAGGGAGCACATCATTTCCTTAGGCATTTTTTTATTTTTATGACCCTGTAATCCCTTGCTTCAGAGTAGAATCAGGGCAACTAAATGGAGCTCAGCATTTACTGGCCAGATGCCTTTCCTGACGTCTATGTGGAGTCCACAGCAAGCATTTTTTCTCTTTGCACCCTGATAGAGAAACATCTGTCGCAGCCTAGTGTTGAACTCTCAACCTTCTGAGTGGGAGCTGAATGTCTTCCCCTCTAGGCCACCATGCTGTTCTCCCAGCCATTACTATAAATATTAGAATTATCCCAACAAGTTACTATAGGTTTAGGGAAAAAGAAGCAGAAATCTTTGCTTCATGATTCAGGTTTTCTATAGAAATATGTAAATATTTTAGCTAGGAATCTGTGTTGGACATTGGATTTTATTTCATTTTATTTTATTCCATGTTAAATAAGCACTCTTATCTCTTGGGTTTGCATCTTTGTAAAACTTGGGAATTTTCAGTTATTGTTTATTTTGAACTGTGTTCACAGATACAGCTTTACAGTCTTCAAGTCAATGTTTTTCTTGATAAAATTTGAGTATTTTAAGATCTTGATCTGCATAGCAACTAAATAATTCATACTAAACTATAACCATCTTGTGGTCTGACTCTAAACTGCATCTTGTTTTAGGAGCATTTTTCCTCTTTTTAATTCATCTGGAAGTATCTGTTTTAGTTTAGTTTACTTTTGTCATTGCACCTCGTACAACAAAATCAAACACCATCTTCAGTGCACATCATGACTATGATCATGAAAATAAACACAAACACATATCCTTCACCCTTCACACATTGAACCAGAAACCCCCAACACCACACCAACACTGCACTATACAGCAGAATTCAAAAGAGCTACTGCCCTGGGATAGAAGCTGTTTTTCAGCCTATTTGTCCTTGTTTTTATTATTCTGTACCATCTGCCAGATGGTAATACTTCAAAATAAGGGTTCCCAGGATTATACAGATCTTTGAGAATGCTTTGAATTTTCTTAACTTTCTTTTATTGAAGAAGCTCTGCCATTTTCCTCTCAAACAGGGGATGGCTGCATATAAATGTTTAAGTTAAAGGGAAGTTTTAAATCTGATTTGATTTGATTTTTTAAAAAGTTTAATTTTCTTTATCTCTTGTGAGAATGTCTCTATCTTTCCAAAAGGTGAGAGAGAAGGAGGGTTTGAGGAGGAAGGAGAGAGGGAGAGTTTAATATTTTAACACATAGCTTGATGCTGTTCAGCCAGGAGATGATTTAGTGAAAATCATTTCATTTTCCCCCTGTCAAGAACCAGGGAAGTTCAAATATGTATAAAGAATAAGGAATCTGAACTATTAATGGTCAAAGGAAATTAGTGAAAATTAAGAATAGAAAGGAATTCAAGGTGGGCTGGGCTTAGATCACTTGTGGGCACAAAGGAACTTATGACTGATAGGGTGTTTGACCCCTCCCTCAGGCTCAGTCTGAATATCCCCTACACCCCAATTTTTATTTCTTATTTGTCAGAAGGACTGTACAGATTGAGCATAGAGAGAAATGAGATGCTTTCAAGGACATAAAGTGGTGGCAGAAGCAACTACAAAGCAGTTACATCAAGAAAAGAAAGTAGAAGGTAGAATCTTAATTACAGACTAGCAGCACAGTTGGATTCATGAATAAATTAGACTTTGTTTTCACCATGGTTTATCAGTTATATCAGCTTAGCAAGCATTTCCTTTTAAAGCATTATTCAAGCTGGGTCCACTGTTGGTGCCTTTGGGGGGGGTTTCCTAATTCTTAGAGGGAAACTAACCATCAAATCTATCAAACATATCAAATCTTTGCACTTGATACCAAAGGATTTTGACTGATTGTCCATCTAGCCGAGAACAGTCCTCATGAGAAATGCTTTTGCATTTTCTTCCAACCCCACTTCAACTGAGCTACCATCCTACCCCAAGTGAACTTTGGGAAATACTTGTTTGATTTTGATTTTGAGCAAGGTCACTTGGCTCGTTAGGGTTTTCCTTTCCTGCTTCACTTTTAGGAGTGCTGGTTTAATTTGGCAGTTCCTTCTCAATTGATTGGAATTAAACATGCCAGGCCTCAGAGCTAAGGCTGCTCACCAACTACATGCCTTTCCTCCTCAGAGGCCAATTTTTTGCTGCACAAAGGAGGCATCTTAATGGACAGACTGATTACTTATCTTGGGCAAATCTAGAGCTATAATTAAAACTTGCATGGGAGATAGGTGGGTGGCATTTGACTCCCCGCTGCTCCCTTTAATATACTGCTCCTGTCTCTCTAATGGGGAAAAATGTATGGTTTTTTTTTTAAACAAAAAACTGCAAGCTTGTTTCTCCCCCTCCAGGATCTCGGTAGGGAATAGCTGTTAACTGGTGATTAACAAGATTCTCCCTAATTGCGTGCACTAGAAAGGGTGTGATTGCCACCCCAATGGTTGCAAAAAGAAAAAAAGATGCATATTATAAATCAGTAACAGCTTTGCTTTCTGCTGCTAGAGAAAGGACCATTTAGCAAGCTGAGTTTCAGATGAAAGGTGACTGAGCAGGAGCCACTTAATCCTTACTCTGCTATTCTTATAAATTAATCAGATCAGGAAGTTGTTGTGTAATTGGCAGAGAATTTGCGGTTGCAATAAAGCATCTGAATTTCTGGACCTGAAGCCATTCAAAGAATTAAACAATTCTTGTTGATCAAAGAAAACACCATCTCCCACCCCCACCCCCAATAGAATACCAAGGAAGGAACAATCAGTAATTGCTGGTGAACAATAAATGATTCTTGCTGTGAATAAATGATGGCTTTGGAAAAGATCACAGGAATTTATTTTAGGTATTTATTTATTTTTATTTGCATTTATATGCCGCCCTTCTCCGGAGACTCAGGGCGGCTTACAGTCTATGGAGCACCATGCTAGGTGCTCGGCAATAGCCTTCATTCCATTGTATATGCCTGCTTATTACTAGGGCTTTTGGCCCCCCCAAGCGGCATTTTTACAAAGTCAGCTTATTGCCCCCAACAATCTTGTGTCCTCAATTTACCTACCCTGAGAGGATGGAAGGCTGAGTCAACCTTGAGCCTGGTGGGATTCGAGCCTGCACTAATTGCAGGCAGCTTGCACTAAGTGCTAGATGATTAACAGCCTGCACCACCAATATATCGAAATGTAAACCCTAGATAAGTTTATCTATCCTTAGAAGCCAATCCAAGTTAAGCCTGATCAGAATTTGAGTGGGTGACATGTATTAAATATCGTGACTGGAATCTAGACTGGAAAAATTAACATCTAGGTGAAGGAATGGCAAATCATTTCCATATTATTGGTGACAAAAAAGTGGAATGGAGATCTAGTGGTGAAGATGCTCACTTCCCACTTAGAAGGCTGAGAGTTCAATCCGACGTAGTGGCTGATATTTTTCTCCTAGGGCACAAGAAAAAATATCTGCTGTGAACTCTGCATGGTGTAGGAAGGGCATCTGTCCAGGTAAATGCTCAGTTCCATCCCGTCGCTCCCAACTCCACCTCGAATTAAGGGATTACAGAGTTGTAAAAAGGGTGAGAAAACCTTGTTGGTGGGCATAGGCATAAAATCATCAGAAAGATGATTGAATCAGAGGAACGTGCCAATTATCATGGAATAATCTTTCAAATCTTTCTGAAACCAATTTCAGAAGAGGATTGAATAGCCTAGTTAGAAGTTGTTTTTTTAATGGATGTAATAAGATTTTTTTCCTCTTATCTTTTGGGCATTTGTTCTAAATTCTATCATGACAGAAGCACATCCTTCCCCAGGTACTGTATGTTTAAGGTGGCTTGTCCCTTTTCGATTCCCATGTATAATTAAATCAATAGGGTGAAAATCAAATAGATAAAAAAAACAAGCTATTCCTTCAGTTTCAGAGGGAAAGGGCTTCTTAATGGTAGTGAGAAATTTATTCTATTTTATTATATTCAGAAACATGTTAAAGGTGCAGTTTGATGTAGTGGTCAGAGTCTTGCTTCTATCAAATCACCAAGACCAAAATCTTGTGATTTTGTGTTTTTCTCTGGTGGAATCTTCAGGAGGATAAATTCATGCCAAGAAGCAACAATATTGGCCAACGAAATCATGGTTGTCCCAAAGGTGCTTTTCCAAAAGGTGACTGGACTCTCTTGGTTTTTTTCCTTTGAAAATGTTTTGCTTCTCATCCAAAAATTGATTGATTTGCAGGGAATAGAAGGAATTATATTTGCAGTTATCTGATCATAAGCATACTGAGGGTCAATTGTAGCTCTCCTTCCATTCCCCAACAGTCAGTTAGAACTGAAGAATCTTCTCAGATGAGAAGCAAAATGTTTTCAAAGAAAAATACCAAGAAAATCCAGTTGCCTTTCATAAAAGCACATTTTTGTACTGTTTGCACCCTCCAAACAATAAATAAACAAGCTTCCAAATTCCTCCAAGATTATTTAAAAGAAATATTGAAACACAGAGGAACAAAATGGAAGTCCTTTGCTTAGTCTTTGACCACCACCAGGCACCACATGACTGGTTTAAGCCTTTAATGGGATTTTTCAGACATGGGAAGCCAGATGTTACTCAATGGGCTTCAGATCTTCTACTGAGACTCAAAGTCACAGATTTATGCTCTTTAGCTGGCTAATATACAGTGCCTTACTTTAGCAGCTATCTAAATCCTGGTGTTCATTGCAGGAAGAGACATCTTCAAGCTGTCAGAATAGTAGAAACTGTGAAATAGGTTTTGGTACAAGTTTCTTTTCTATTAAACAAAATGAAACATGCAGGGGGGGAAATGCAGGATTTTTCTGCACAGCATTAGTTTAAACTGTAAGGTATTAATTACAATTTGGTTCTTCTTGGAAAATAAGCTAAGGTTTTCTCTAATTGTACCCTGCCACAACACCTACCCAGAGAGGCCATGTCATTCACTAGATCATTTCTGCACAGGGTGCAGCCAGCTCATTAAGGAACGTTCCTGATTTTGCTCAAGGGCATCGGGAGAAGGCATATTTTATGACAGAGTAAGAATCATTTATAGGAGCAGGAAGTAAACAAAGAATCAAGTCTGCTGGTTTGGAATGAAAGAGCACAAAATGTTTTCCCTGACTTGGAACCTTAAGCATCTGAAATGGGTGTGCATTTTTCAGATTTATGTCACAGAGCCATTTCAAAACAGCTAGGAGAGCAATCATTTGGATGTGCGTGGCCATGAAGAATGCTAAATCTGAGTCCAGCTCACTAAGAGTTTCACACTTGTTGAACAAATTAGGAAGCAGCCAGATGTTAAATTCAGCAGGGATCATTGCTCAGGCCTGCTAAAAGCACCTTCAAATGTGGCAAGTTTGTCATACTTGAGCCAAAATTTTAAAGGAATTAAAGAGAATTGTTATGCAAAGGGAGGACAGAGCTTTCTCGATTGTACTGAGGTCTCCAGAGCCCCTTTCATCTAGCTTCTAAAAACAAACGCCTTCTCATAGGAACCATCTCAAATGCACAACATCAGAGCTACTGTGTAGTGTCAGTTCAGCCCTTTGCTGGACACCCACACAGAAAAGAAGATATTTCTGTCAACTTCAGTAAAGAAGTCCATTTCCCTGCTTTCTACTAGATGCATCGGGTTATATCTCAGAGCCAAACACCCCAACTGTAAGTACAGGGAGCTACACAAAGCAAAGTAGGATCATTAGGAACCCTGGTGCTACAGTGGTTAGAATGCAGTGGTCAGGAGGCAAACTCTGTCCAAAGCCTAGAGTTCAATTCTGATGGGGCTCAAGGTTGACTCAGATTCCATCCTTCCAAAATCGCTAAAATGTGGACCCAGCATATTTGGGACAATATGCTGACATTGTAAACCATCCAGAGATTGCTATAAAGCACTGTGGAGTGGTGTATAAATCCAAATACTATTGTTACTACTATTTGAAAGCCAAGACAGTATTGCCCAGTGTCAGACAAGATTCCTTGGGTGGCAAAGCTAAGCTCACAGTCTGGAAGAGAAACACATGAGCAGGACTGAAGAGAAGATGGACGAGACTAAACAAGAGCCATTTGGCTCAATTCCTGCTAAGTGTGTGACTTTAAATAACTTCGAAAGCTAGCTCCTCAGAGTTAAATGCAGAATGTCAGCCTCCAAGAATCCTTGGTCTTGTCTTTCCAGCTGCCATAGAAATGGGGGGAGGGAAGAATAATTGGGCTTCATGGGGTGGGGGGGGAAAGTGCTGGAGGTTTAAGTTGGGATGTTTTCTTGACTATGCTTACTTGCTTACTGCGTAGATGTAGCCTCTTATCTGTCTCGGCCAAGGTCAACTGCCCTGGCAAGCCAGATGTCTGAAACATCACCTGAAGATGCCCCACATGACATTATACACATCTCAGATTGGATGGCCAGTTTGAACTATTGTGGGTGGGAACGTTGCCATAACTTTGTATATGTGATTTTCGCACCTAATGCCTCAGATCTTGTATTCTTCTGATGCTGCCACTTCAATTTTCAGTAAAAGTGAAAAAAAGTGCCTACCGTCCTTGTCCTATTATTTCTTTTGTTTTTCTTATTCATATCCATTTCATGTATTTATGACTATGTTTGTACTTGTACCTGTTGTCTAATAATTGTTTGACAAAATAAATAAATAAATAAAATAAAAAGTCCTTTTCTCTATAACAATGGAGACTAAGGTTTTCTTTCTTGGATATTGAATGGAGCCTCATATGACACAGAGTTTGCCACCAGTCTTGAAAGTTTTTGGAGGGTTTAGGTTTTTGAGATAACTTACAATTATGGCACCTTAACTCTTCACTTTCAGAAATGTAGAGGTTTGGTTTCACGGTTGTGTGAGGGAAAAAAAAGCCAAGTTGCCAACTACAATTGTGCAATCACAGTGTGTGTTATATTGAATTTGGTTTGCTTTTTATCTCAGCATGATTATTTTCAGGAATGTCTTCAACCATACACTGCCAGTTCCATGAAAAAAAATATTTTACTTCTCTGTTTTCAGATTCCCCACAAATATATATGCATCTCACTGGATGAGTCAGTCCATTCTTTCCACACTAAATACACTTCAAATTTTCTTCCCCCCAATTTTTTTTTCTCTCACTGCCTATGGATTACACTTTCCTTAACAAATGAAGGGGTGGGGGAGAGTAAGCTGGTCCCTTAGTGTCATCTAGTGGTGAAAAATAGCTTTCCAGTTTCCTCTATTATGAGCTATAGGGGAAATGCGGAAGGTATTTGATATAGGGATGATATCAGGGGGATTATATCAAGGCTCGGAGTACTATTTTAACAAGATGGCTCTGCACTTTACTAGGGAGGGAGGGAGGGAGGGAGGGAGGGAGGGAGGGAGGAGGAAGGAAGGAAGGAAGGAAGGAAGGAAGGAAGGAAGGAAGGAAGGAAGGAAGGAAGGAAGGAAGGAAGGAAGGAAGGAAGGAAGGAAGGTGGGTGGGTTAGGGAATAGGGGTAGTGGAATGTAGGGAAGACAGGATTAGGGAAAGGAAGGAAGGAAGGAAGGAAGGAAGGAAGGAAGGAAGGAAGGAAGGAAGGTGGGTGGGTTAGGGAATAGGGGTAGTGGAATGTAGGGAAGACAGGATTAGGGAAAGGAAGGAAGGAAGGAAGGAAGGAAGGAAGGAAGGAAGGAAGGAAGGAAGGAAGGAAGGAAGGAAGGAAGGAAGGAAGGAAGGAAGGAAGGAAGGAAGGGAAGGAAGGGGGAGGGTATACAGATCCACCCTTGAATCTAGTGCCTTCTCTCAGGATATAAATTCTGTAGACAATGTTTTCCAACAGGCAAGAATTTGGCATTCTAACCAAAATTCCATAAACCAAAGAGCTACCAGAGACACTAAAACATATGCAGTTCTATATCTGTAAATAAAGGAATTATTATAAAATGGAATTGTGGTTCATTGTGCTGTCAGCGTCCTAGGTATCAATCAAATATCTTCTTAAAATATATGCTGTTCCGAGTAGCGCAGTTTTTTGCAGTTCCGCTGGTGTTGTTTCAGGAAGCTGCAATTTCTTGATGTATTTTACAAAATGCTTAGACATGGTACCAAGTTCCCCAAAGACAATGGGTATCAATGTTACATGTTTCATCCATAATCGTATAGTTTCGATGGCCAGGTTGTGATATTTCGTGATTTATTTCCAGTTCTTTTTCTTCAACTCTGGCATCTCCTGATACAGCGATATCAATAAATTGCACACTTCAGCCCTCAACAACCATAATATCTGGCGTGTTGTTTTCCAAATGGCGATTGGTCTGTATTCGGAAGTCCCACAAGATTTTCACTGTCTCATTTTTGACAACCTTTTCCACTTTATGTTCCCATGACCTTTCAGATACAGGTAGTGTTCTGTGGCGGGAAATGAGACACTCGCACTCCAGTTGATGTTCTCTCTTTATTTCTTTTCCAGGACTAAGCGCCAGTGGAACCGTGGCAGACTTTCTTATGCCGGCTGCTCGCGGCTCGTCGGCCAATGACAGTACTTCAAACTTCCCGCCGTTGGATCCACCAATTGCGAGTGAGTATGTAAATATAGAACAGGTAGGGCGTATTTTTTACATAATGACCAGTGGATTCATTTAGCAACTTGATCATGTCTAGCTTTGTAGTCAGTTTGCGGGATTTTGCTGCACTCACATACTAAGTGTGAAACAGTTTCAACTTAGTCATTGCAAAGTTAATAGTTTGAGTTGTCAGTGGAAAGAAACCTTCCGTTTCTTTCTTGATGGTTCCCATCTTAAGTCAAATCCATGTCAAGTTGTTATCACATTTTCCTTCAACGTTTTTCAAGTGCTGTCCATGCAAAGTTTTGGTTTTCCATCCATTTAATCTGTCATCCATCATCTGTCATTATTATTATTAGTATTATTATCAAATTTATTTGCCACTCATCTCAAGGGCACTTTGAGCTGCTTACAGCAAGATAAACGCACAAATGGTATAATTAATTCAAACTATTCCATTCTTCCAGAATTATGTTTTCTGCTCTTTTCTCCATGAAAGGTCACCATACCTAGGAATAGTGTAAAGTTTCTCAAGAGTTTCCTTTTCCAAAAAAAATTCTTATTTTTTTTCCTTACCATTTTCTGATGGCTTGAAATTCTTTTAAGAAGATTCCCCCAGGAACAGAGAAGTTCAGCTGACTTTTTCAGAAGAGGTAGAGCTAGAGAGTGCTGCTGCTGCTACTTCCCTTGTTCTCCCTGAAAATAGAGAATACAAACGTTTCTGATTCTTTTTGAAATTCTTATTTTAAGATTTCTACTGTAGCTTGCAGCTCTGTAATTTCCTGATAGTTTCCCTTTCAAGCACTAAAAAGATGTAGCTCAGATTCTCCAAACCAGGCACCAGTTTGGCTGAAACTTCCTAAAGACTTCTTCAGGTAGGAACTAAATATTGATTGTAACTCGGAAGCAGTAGCCATTACAATTATTTGATAGTCACTGAGCAGAGCAAGCCTATTTATAAGCTTCTATTGTCTCTTAATTAAAAGACAGGACCGTCTTTTCTCTAATCTTCCCTCTATAATGGATTTGCTGTCTTCCACATCTCCCACATAGTCATTAAGTTGGAGCTTCCGACTTACATTTTCAACATTACTTTCCTGGGAATCTCTTGCTGCTAATGGAATCCTGTCACATCAGCCGTATTTAGCTTTTGTGTGTCGGGGTGTGTGTAAGTGTGTTGGTGGTGTTAGTATCAATCAAGTTCACTAATTTAGTTTTATCCTTAAGGCCATGAAATTGGGGTTTTAGACTGAGAAAAGATAGGCACCCTGTTCTAGATGTCTTGAGTTCTATCCATTTGTAGCAAAAAACCTGAACCTAAATCATACTGTATCAATGTAAAAGCATTACAATTATTTAATTCTATATCATCATCATCATCATCATCGTTTTAGCCATTGTCTATCCACTTCTGGATGAAGGCATCTTCCACATGTTTCTAATCTATACGGTCCTAAGCTTTCTTTTGCCAATTGGGCCCGCAATACTTGCTGATGTCTTCCAAAGTCCTAAGGCAGCCTAATCTAACCTCATGGTTCTTAGCACCTTCTGTCTTTGGGCAGGTCTTCTCGTTGCCATCAATAGTTGCCTTAGCGCCTCTGGGGAATGAGAGGCTTTTTTGAAGTGGTATTAGCATATGAAAGGAATAGACCATAGTCTGCCTCACTGGTTCAATGAGGGTTGGTAGATATCATTGGTGTTAGTCTGGGCTATCCATCATGACCTGCTTACCTTGGGAGACCCTTCTGGACATATACATGTCCAATGACGTAGCCCATGATTTCATTTACCCACACAAGCCCCTTCACCTAGTCCCTAAAAGTTGTTCCATAACAACTAATGCTTTGCTTCTCTAATGGCAGAACTATCAGATCTGCCATCACACTGCTTCAGCCCTTCTTCGCTATGATGGCATCCTGCCATGGGGTAGGGGAAAGTAGGGGAATGTTGGGAGGGGGGATAATAGGAACCAGAGGTGCCAACCTGAAATAAGAGGCAAGAGTTGAAATATCCAAGAATACAGGCATGAGAATGGATTGCAAACAGCCACCGAAGAGGCGTCAAATTTTAGAATTGTTACCAAAACACCTAAAAGTTTGAACACTATTTGAATATTAATGAAATGACCAAGGGGAGACAGCCCCCCAAAAAAGGAAAATAATTGGTTTTACACAGGGATATTCAGATCTGGCTTTGCTTACTCCGTAACCACTTGGCTTTAGTTAAAGTGTACCTTTTGCTACAAATGGAGTCGTGAGTCTTTCTTTCTTTAATGCCCAAGCTGTGACAGGCCTGACACAAACTCTGGTTTGCTGTTATTTAGGGCTGCAGCGCTATGTTCCCAGTAATTAAGCATGAGCTATTGCAAATATTAACAGAAATGTCATCTTTTAATGCAACCTTTGATTTTTCTCCTACCCCACCCTCTCCCCCAAGGAAAACATGCTTCCTATATTGCTGGCAACCAAACTCTGGCAACTGTTTGCAGAACAAATCCAGGCAAAGATATCCGTTAGGGAAATAAAAGTAACATGAAAAAACCACTCTCAGTCAGAAGGAAGCCCATAGTCTATTTCCAGAGGCAACATTTCTCTGTCTCCTTCTATAATACTTACCCACCCTTTCTATAACCTTGTCATTTTAAAATGAATTGGTGATGGATAGCACATAATGATCTATTGAAAAAGAAAGTAAAAATAACTACTAGCTCCATTTTGATGTATTCACAGATAAACTTGGGGTATCTTATTAACTGACGTTTTTCCAAATGGAAATGGCAAGGAACATAGCAATCACTTTTTATAAGTTCTGGAGCCTTTTGTAATGTGGCTAATGGGTTATTGATCTTTTTAGGATTGAAAACTACATAGGGATGGCAAGAGAGAAGAGCTCAGGTTGAATCGGGACATTTTAAATCAAACTGCATGTAATGCAGGGTGGAGGAACTGAAAGAGTCTATCTGTTGCTATACAAGGTAGAATTAAATGGATCTGCAGTCTTCCTCTTTTGTATGAACTGTTGTATTTTTTCAGAGAAGGAAGGCGAATATAGAAACATCAGTGTGTATCAAGGAAGACATCATGATTCTTCCCTTGGGAAACAGGTTGTTTTGATTTTGGGGGAAACCAAACATGATAAGATGTGACCTTGAACGTTGGTCACTAGAGGGAACCAGAAGAAACTAAAGTTATAATTAAAGAAGAATCCCCAGGTTTGACGTGCTAGTGAAAGTGTTTTATGGAGATTTGTGAACTTTGGACTCAGAAATGCATTTTAAGAATGTTTAGCTTATAAGTATTGCATGTCTACATACATAATGGAGAACCTTAATCAGTGGTAGAATCTTTTCAGGTGCAATTCAAGGAATAGATCTCTCTTCTTTTAAATTAGTAACAGGAAATCTACAGCCTTACATAAGAGAATAACAGAGTTGGAAGGGATTTTGGAGGTCTTCTAGTCCAACCCCTGCTCAAGCAGGAAATCCTATACCATTTTAAACAAATTGTTGTCCAATCTCTTCTTAAAAGCCTCCAACTTCTAGAGGCAAGTTGTTCCAGTGATTAATTGTTCTATCAGGAAATTTCTCCTTAGCCCTAGGTTGTTTTTCTCCTTGATCAATTTTCATCCATTGCTTCTTGTTTGCCTTCAGGTGCTTTGGAGAATAGGTTGACCCCCCCTCTTCTTTGTAGCAGCCCCCGAGATTTTGGAACAGTGCTATCATGTCACCCCCTAGTCCTTCTTTTATTAAAGTAAACATATCCAATTCCTGCAAAATAGTTTCAGAATAAGAACAAAAAAGTGAAAATAAGGAAACTTGGAAAGCAATAAATCCCATACCTGCTTCAATTGCTCTCATTATTATTCTGTTAATATTTCTAAAGGTCTATTTTAAATGTGAACCAACTTTATGTTCTACTTCCTATTTCAAGATTAACAGAAAATGTATTTAGAATTTGGAAGTGAAATCTTTGAAGCTTGAGTTCCTGCCCAACTGCTAGCCTTCTGAAATGTTCTACATTTGAAAAGAATCTTATTCATAAACAGGACATTTCTTAATTTCTGCCATGTGTCATCTGCCAATTTCTTCACCAATTTGCTTTCTCTGCTTTGACTGGAGAATTTTGTGCTGATCCATCTGTTGCTTCTCTATTAGACAAGCACACCTCTTCAGGCTAAGAGAGTGGATCTTGGGGTGTTTCTTAAGAAACTTAAGTTATTACTTTCCATTCACATATTGTATTAAATAAGCCACAATACTATTGGTTTGATTTATTTAGCTATGGGACTCAAACTAACTATGGCTGTTCAACTGGAAGTAATAGTTAAGTTGTCTGGTCACGTGAAATCAGATACACATACTGTAAATAGAAAAATGTGGGGACAGTCACGGGAATTGTCCATAGAAAAAAATTCAGTACATCTATTGAAAAAAAAAACCCTCTGAATTAATTTGTTGGTAGGGCAGATATTTAATATATGCACAATAGTAGTTGAATAAACACCAAATTAACACTGAATCTGTCAGAGCTAAAATAATAACAAATTACTGTTTTCAGGTTCAGTCTGGCTTCCTAAAACAAGTGTTATCCTTTGTTCAGCTCTAATTGAAAAAAATATATTGTTTTAAACCTAATGAGACAGAACAGAGGCATTTATACAATCTAACATATTACCATGTTGATAAATTCATTATAAGTTTTATCAAACTGCAACAACACCAGCAACATTTTTTTGTGACTCAGAGGTATCTTTTCTTGGCAATTAGATCAAGAAGTCTAATTAAAAATTAATTCATTGTTCAAATAACCATAAAAGGCTTTTAAAAACATCTCTCAGCTATTAAAACACAGTAACAGCTGGCATAATTTTTGGAATTAGTTTTTCTGTTTGCTTCAAGATTTTCCAGTTGCTAACAAAGAGATAATGGGAGGAACAAGTTTGGAAACAGATTTCAAAGTTAGGAGCAGGGAAATGTGGGAGAGATCAGTCTTAGATCTTCTCAAGTGTGGCTCTGCATGAAAATTATTTTCTTTGTCCTTTTGCTTCTAGTTGCTTGGAAGCATCCCCATGAATTTAGCAAGAAGATCTCCAAGGAATTTTGAACACACAAGGCCTTTCAAAACAGCAGCACAAAGTTGCTGATTTATCATTTTAAAAGCACACACGTGTGTAATCACATATTGATTGTGCCATTTTAGTCCCTCCAAGACAACACTGCCTTTATCACTGCTTTCTGCTCTGGGTAATGCCTTATGGACCAATTAATTGGTCACCTAGAAGGGGTCACTCTTTTGAGCTTGCTTGAAATGATAGACAAGATAGAAACTTCTCCGCACCCCCCTCCAAAGTAATTTCAACTTTATTTCTCATATATGTATTTTGAGATTCTTCACCATCCTGATCAGTGGTAGGATTCAAATTTTTTTACTACCGGTTCTGTGGGCATGGCTTGGGGGCATGGCTTGGTGGGCATGGCAGGGGAAGGTTACTGCAAAATGCCCATTCCCCTCCCCATCCCACTAACCTGTTTCCAGCTCCATTCTCCTGTGCAGGGCAATCAAAGAAGACCCTGCTGATCAGCTGGAACTCGGGAGGCAGAGAATAGATGGTTGCGGAGCCAGTCAGAGGTGGGATTTGCCGGTTCTCCGAACTACTCAAAATTTCCGCTACCGGTTCTCCAGAACCTGTCAGAACTGGCGGAATACCACCTCTGATCCTGATCATTCTTCTCTGGATGCTCTCCAGTATCTCAATCTCTTTTTTGAAACCTGGTACCAAGAACTGGACAAAAAGGGATAATAGAAGGTTTGAACAGCTGTGTCACATTGATTCATATTCAGTTTGTGATCCATTCAATTCTACCTTTTTTTGGTTTGTTGTTGTTATATTTGTTGTATTTATTTGCAGGTAAAAATTCCTAGATCTTACACAAGTATGTTACTTTTTGTACCTTGCAACAGAGGTAACAGCGGTAAGTTTCTATATTAATTTTGTTGAAGTTCATCTTACTAATAGAAGAAAATATTTGGATTGAATTGTGGGGTATTTGATGCTTTCTGAGCGTGATTGTTTTCTTGCAGATGTTTTATTATCTGACTAGGTTACATCTAGTGCACTGATGATGTTATCTAGTTGGGTAATGAAACATCCGCAAGAAAACAACCAAGCTTAGAAAGCATCCAAAATCCCATAATTTCATCTTAGTTGAAGACCACTTCTCTTACCTGTGAATAGTTCCTTGTGCCTTTATTCTGTTTTCTGTGCAATTAACTTACTGTACCCTGACAAGATACTGTAGACTTTGCAAAGATGAGTAGTTTCTGAAAGCCATCCAACAGATAGTAATTTGAGTCTAAATTTCTCATATCTGGGTTTTATCATACTATGTATGATAAAAAGGCCATACTGAACAAAGGGAATTTTGAAGAATTCCTCTTCTTCTCTCTCAATTTTTCCTATTAATTCTATTTCATTAACCTGAATAGCCCTCAATTTAACCACTAGATCCTGCACAATAAAGTAGAAAAAAACTAATGCCAAAATACAATTTATTTGACTGTTAGACGCTTTCAAAGATTTCTTTGCAAGTTCAAATAAACATTTAGAGTGGGTTTATTAAGGTTATCAAACCAAATGTTCAAATGATTAAAAGGCCACATTTTGAGTGTTAATATTTATGAGACACTAGTCAAGTGAGATTATAATTAACTCAAAATTAAAGGTGCAATAAAAATGTAATTACACTCCTCACCATCGATTAACATGCCAACTTTATATTTAGGCATTAAAGCAAACATAAAGGCACCTGTGGCAGGTTAATAGGAAATCAATTAGCTGGAAGTGGGTTAATTCCCCTATCTGTCCAGTTTCATATTAGTTAAATTCAATTCCTGGAAGGTAACTCTTTTTGAACAAATAATTTTATTATATTGACAATTTTGTCAATGGGCATTTGTTCATATGTAAACAGAGAAGCTCTTAGTGGGTTCTCTCCCTACTGGGTGGCATCTGAGCTCCATGTAGAATTCTTGTCCTGTTTTCCATTTCTATGTAGAATTCTTGTCCTGTTTTCTTCTTGTTGTGTAACATGGCTGTTGTGTACTGACTAAAGTCTTCACTCAGATGACTCAGGTCCCGCCAGAAACACGGACCGCTGCCATTGGCTGATGCTGTTTGACAGCCGGCTATAAAAGGAGCTGTCAAACAACATCAGCTGTTGCCGCTCCAGCTGGCTGCCGAGTTAGCGTGGCAGTCACGGCAACCCTTTATTCTGTAAATAAAGTTAAAAGCTGAAGTTGCTCTGGTTGTCTGCCTCAGTGATTCTGCTGCTCTACAACAATGGCAACCTTAATATATGGTTCCTTGACCAATAATTATGCCAACTGATCCATAACATAAGGCCAAGCTTTGCAATTGCTAATAGTTTGAACTCCCTTTTTAAGACCTTATAATCTCTTAACTTGGGGTACTATCAGGACAATTGGATAGTGCTGAGCATTTACTGGCTGGGTGCCCTTCCTGATGCCACATGGAGTTCACAATAGATTTTTTTCTTTTTGAGCCCTAGGAGAGAAACATCTGCTGCTACTTAGGATTGAACTCTCAACTTTCCAAGTGGGAGGCAAGTGTCTTTACCACTAGGCCACCATGTCGCTCAACTAATGGTTTGAATATTGGTAGAAATTTGCTCAAAGATTTCTCTCTTGGTACCCACCAAGCTTCTCGCCCCACCTATTTTTTAATTATTTTTAAATAATCAAGATTATTTAAATTTAATTTTCTTTTTAATTTATCACTGTAGCTAAAACTGCTATAAAATAGATTGGAAGCTACTTGTTTGCATGTTTTTTCATTCTTTTCTATTTTTCTTTGACTTTCCTTCCCCTTTCTTGCACTTTTAGCTTTCTCTTTAATTTCTTTCTTTTTCTTATTTATTTATTTATCAAATTTTTAACTACCCTTCTCTCATACAGGGGGGCTCTTATTTATAATCAGTTTGCATTAGTTTTTACTTTTCTGTAAAATATTAATTAAAAAGTATTTAAGCAGTGTTCTTTTTAGTTTTTTTAAAAAATGTTAAATAGGAAGCTGGCAGATTGCAAAACCTTATCCAAGAATATTTTTTAAAAAATATAAAGGTGGCAGATGACTAGGTCTAAGTGATTGATTTCAAAATCTGCCCATAAAATCAACAAAGAAAAGTTAAGATGTTACAGAGCTGGGATGAAGTGGCTAAGTTACCAGTTTTTCTTCGGTAAAGGATCATTTTGTGATTAGCCATGGCAGTGAGAATGAGCAAAGCTGTTGACAAACCACAATATGCCAAAATTATGAGCTGAGAGCAATGAAATTGACACACAAAATGCTGTACTGACAAACAGCATCTGAAAGATGTAGCTTTCAGATGCTGTTTGTCAGTACAGCATTTTGTGTGTCAATTTCATTGCTAAGTCATAGCACTGTGTGATGATGATGATGATGTTGTAAACATGTCATCTCTTCCATTCCCATCTTCAGATTTGATGAGCAAGAGCCTCCACAGTGACAGCCATTTTTCAAGAGGCCTGATGTCATGCTTTCAAAATTCAGATGTACCCTTGGAACTAGAGCTTCTATACCTAGGAAGGCACTTCATAGCAGATCACAAAGGAAAAGATGGGAAGGGGCTAGTTGGAACCCCACACACAGCCACCAATTCACATACAGTGAAATTTCTGGTCACAACCGTAATTCATTTCGTAATTTCGGTCACAACCTGATTTGGTCATGATCGGAGACAAGACTGTCTGCGTATGCACCTACCCAAAAAATGGCGTGGAAGGGGAAACCACCGTAGAAAGGGAATCTGCTGCGTCTGTCTTTGTTCTCCACCCAATTTTTAAATTGTGACTCGATTCAAAAATGTTGTGGATTTTTGGGGTCAGAACCCAATTTGGTCATGGTCAGAAGCTTTCACAACCCGATATTCCACTGTATGATTTTTTAAATGCAACTAGATGTATTATATGAAAAAAAAATTTTTTTTAGAAGACTAAGGCAATGGACATAGAAATCCAACCTAGAAGTAAGGAGAATTTTCTGTCAGTGAGAACAATTAATCAATGAAATAGATTGCCTCCTAGTACTTGTGAGTGCTCCATCACTGGAGGTTTTAAAAAATTGATTGGACAGCCATTTGACTGGGATGGCAGGGGGTTGGACTAGAAGACCTCTGAGATTCCTTCAGCCCTATATTCAGGGGTGGGATTCAAAAATTTTAACAGTTCAGGCTTGGTGAGTGTGGCTTGGTGGTCATGTGACTGGGTGGGTGTGACAAACTCTACATCACTCACGTCAAGGGGTGCTTCTCCTCGTCTGGCCTCTCATGATCATGGGAATGCTGCAACAGTTGTAAGTGTTGAAAACCATCATAAGTCACTTTTTTCAATGCCATTGTAACTTTGAATAGTCACTAAATGAACTGCTGTAAGTCAAGGATTACCTGTACAAAAATACAAAAAACTTGTTTGCTTGCAAAAAGCTTCCCTAAATACCAATCATTAGATTAAAAATATACCTGCAAGCTGGAGTTACAAATCAGGCAGGGTGCCAGAGCCCTTAAGGAATTAAAATAGTTAAAATACAATGATAACTATCAGCAGCCAACTCTTGCTCATAAAGTGAAACTCTTTAGCAGAGAGGTCATTTAAGCTCTCCAGAAAGAACACATCCAGGAGAAGCAATCCTTAGATCCATTTGCACCACTTAAAGATACCAGCTGGTCTCACTCACCTCAAAAGATATCTTAAGGAAACCATTCAGATTTAAGGAAAAATCACATGCCCCCCCTAGAAAGGAAGTAAAAAAATCAGTGCCAAGCTTGCACCCTGTCTCTTGGAAGTACACCCCAAAAGAACAGTGCCAGGAACCACTAAAGCAGTGAAGGAAGACCCTTTTCCCAGATAGAGAAAGAAACCATGAAGCAGGAAAAAATTGAAACACAGTACAGATAATTAAATCACAACAGTAGCTGTTGCTTGTTAAACCAATTACCAGAATAAATAGACACAGGAACTAGCCAGATTTCTCAACCCAGTTTCTTTTCAAAAACAGAGATTAATCTTTTTCCTTCTAAACAAAGCTGAATAGGGAAAATTATCCCATCAATAAACACAGGATTAAACGTCACCAAGCACAGAATTAAATTCACCAAAAACTAGTTTTAGCAAAAACTCAGAAAGGATATGTAAACTCAAGTTTGAATGTCAATCTTTCTACCTAGCTGAGAAGCCTTGCTGAATGTTACTCATCTTGGTTCCTTGTCATTAAAAGCATCTTTCCAGCAGCTCTGCTTCATTATTCAATTATTTCTTCAAAATGCTGATCGTTGCATCCCAGCTGGAAGAACTCCAACAGGGGAGTATTTCCCCCCAAAAGCAGTGTAAAAAGCTTAAAAAGTTCCATTTGTATAGGATGAGTGATGGATGAGGGAAGAGTTGGATTCTCAAATACAGGAGAAGAAATAGAAGAATGATACATAGGAACCAACCGTCAAAGGCCTCCTTCATCCTAGGTGGCTGCAAAAGGGATTTCAAATGCAAGTAACCTAACCAAGGATATTAGCAACTAGGCCTGTGTGACACATTTGCTTCTCCTTCTTTTGAGGTGCTTTACTTCATGGAGGCAACATCGTTTGCTTATCTCAGTTGCAATGACGATGCAGTTCACCTTATCAGGATGCTTCAAAGCCCTTATTGGGTAATTGCCAGGAGGACACAAGTGGTGAGGGTTGTTCTTTTGTGGAACAGCATCTAAGGAGTGCTTTGGGTGAAGCATGATGGGTGCAAAGCACTGATTTGAAGCTTTGCACTGTCATATAGACAGTGATACCAAAATAATAGATTTCTGCAGCTTTTTGCCCTATCTTTCAGTTACCCAAGAGGGCCATCTGGAGCAACTCCCTTTGACACCTACTACATCCTCCACAAACTCTTGCCTTCTATAGCATGGGGTATTTTCTCCCACCTAACAAATGGGCGACATCTGAGAGCAATGATGAATGGAGAATGGTCAAATCCCCTGCTCACAGCAAATCAAAGGTTCTCCTTGATAAAAGCATGACCAGGAGAAGCTGTCAGCAACACAAGAAATGTAAAACCTCCACGGAAAGTGAAGTATTGATTAGAACACTGTAAATACACAAAGCTTTAATTGCTCTAGAGCCAGATGTCATTTGGTGGGTCTCCAGGTAGCTACACTTAAGATTACCAGTCACAATTGTGCTGAAAGTTCCATTTGTCAAGCCTTCTTCTACTTCACAGAGGAAAACAGGGATGTGGATGATTTTGAAGTAAGAAACATAGGAACAGAAAGAATAAATAACTGCTGTGCCCTTTGATCTTTGCACTGGGTTAATCAAAAAATTCTTAGCCCTTCAGTGTTCAGCTCATTCCGCAGTTTTGAAGAAAAACTTTCCTTAGTATAGGAAAGAGTGCAGTGAACAAAAAGAATGCTTAAGGGGCTGGAAGCTAAAGCATACAAAGAATGGTTACCAGAATTGGGTTATCTAACCTAATGAGAAGAAGGACTAGGAAGAAATGATATTTGATATCAAATATTTCCAATATTTGAGGGGCTCCTACAAAAATGAAGAGGTCAAACTATTTTCCAAAGTACTAAAAGGCAAGATGAGAAACAACGGATGGAAACTGATCAAGGAGAGAAGCAACTAAGGAAAAAAACTCCTAACAGTGAGAGCAATCAACCAATAGAATAGCTTGCCTTCAGAAGTTGAAGGTTCTCCATTACTGGAGGCTTTCAAAGAGAGCCATTTCAAAAAGAGACCAGACAACCATTTATCTGAAATGGTCTCCTGTTTGAGTAGGGATTGGACTAGAAGACCTCCAAGGTCCCTTCCAACTTTATTGTTCTATGTTCTACATTCAGGAAGGGACATCCCTCTTTTCTTCCTTCCTTCCTTCTTTTAGATGGCTAAAGGTAAAACATGATATATTCCGATTAGTATAACACAAGGATAATCCCCAAGGTTTATGCAGCTACTGTTTGTTTCAGCTTCAGTATCTGCCGATGAGAATAATTAAATAAGATGGGCATTTTTTTCCTTTTCTGGTAAGTCAGTTTCTGAACTTAGTGATGGTAATGCTAGGATGGAAACAGAATAAAGGAGTGACCTCCTTCGTTCCCAGCCAGATGTAATCTGTGTGAATCCAAATTAATTCTGCTCATCCATTCCTCTTATCCGAAGTTATGTGACATTTGGGAACACAATCTGGATGCCTAGATTCTTTCCCCCTTGGCTTTCCCTTAGTTAAATCTGCCAGCAGTTTAATCAGTGCAGTGGCTAGAGATGCTCTTACTGGACTGATGTGTAATCAAATATTGGCACTATAAAAATTGTTTGGATGTTGTTCCCTTCCCAAGCCTTCAGACGGGTTCAATCCTCAGAAGTTCTGCCAGAATGGGGTTGCGGAACTGCCATCCCACCAGGCTCTGGAAGTCAGGATGGAGATGGAGGTATTTTCTTCTGAGAATCGCAGCAATGGATCATCTGCGTGACATCTCCTTGCTTTTTCCCAATGCATTTTGGGTAGCAGAACATCTGCAGAATGTGTCAAATTCAGCATATCTCGTGCCAGGATAGAGATTACTTAAGGGGATGAAAATCACAGACTGCAAGATCTCCCTAACACTCAGACATTATTTAAGACATATTGTTATAATTTGAAAAACTAAAGCTAACAGAAGGATCTGAAATCGGTCAATGAAAGTGGAGGTGGGGTTAGATTTGTATTCTACCTTTTTAAAATATATAATTCAAGGCAACTTTTATTTTTTGGTTATTAGAGATAAAGGTCTGTCTTGATCTTTCATCTTCCTCTAGCCTTCATTGAACTTCATTAATCACCATAGAGTTGGAAAGGATCTTGGGGGTTTTCTAGTTCAACCCTCTGTTCAAGCAGGAGACCATATACCCATGATGGCGAACCCATGGCATGCATGCCACCAGTGGCACACAGAGCCATTTGTGCAGGCATGCGAGCCCCAGGCAAACTTACCTCACTGCACATGTGCGTGCCTCCCAGCTGATTTTCAGCCCATTTGAGGCCTTTTTCGGCCTCCCAGAGGCTCGAGGGAAGCCTCTGCAGCCTTTGTAGGCTGAAAACCAGGTCCATTTCGTCACTTCCTGTATTTCCGGACTGCAAAGGCTGTGGAGGCTTCCCTCAAGCCTCTGGGAGGCCGAATAAGGTCTCAAATGGGCCAAAAATCAGCCGGGAGGTACAGTGCAGATAAAAGGGCAGTGGGGGCGGGGGAAATTACTCACACATGTGCAGGGGGCGTTGGGGGCACGCATTGCCTTCTGGGTGCTGGCACATGAACGTACACAAGCGTGTGTGCAATTTTTGGTGCAGGAGCCCAAAAAGGTTAGCCACCACTGCCCTATACCAGCGGTAGGGAACCTTGGCTCTTTTATCACTGATGGACTTCAACTCCCAGAATTCCTGAGTGAGCCATAAAAGTTTCCCCATCCCTGGCCTAGTGGTTTTTCAGTTGTGAGGGAAATCAATTTTTGACTTGAATGGGACTGTTTAATATATAAATGTAGGACATATAAAGAATATTGATCATTCAAGTCAAAAATTAGGACATTTGTATATTGAACAATCCCATTCAAATCAAAAATTGATTTCCCTCACAACTGAAAAACCAGTAGGCCAGGGATGGGGAACTTTTTATAGCTCATTCAGGAATTCTGGGAGTTGAAGTCCATAAGTGATAAAAGAGCCAAGGTTCCCTACCACTGCTCTATACCATTCTGTACAAATGGCTACCCAGTCTCTTCTTGAAAACCTCCAGTGATGGAGCACCCACAATTTCCAGAGGCATGCCATTCCACTGATTAATTGTTCTCACTGTCAGGAAATTTCTCCTTAATTCAACGTTGGATCTTTATTTAATAAGCTTCTACCCCTTACTATTTACTCCTTACTCCTGCCATCAGGTGTTTTGGAGAATGGGTTGACTATATAATGAATGGTTCCAGAAACTGGGCAAGGCTAGTCTATGAAGAGAAGGACCAGTGGAGATATGATAGCAGTGTTTCAGTATTTAAGGGGCTGCCACAGAGAGGAGAGGATCAAGCTATTTTCCAAGGCAGCTGAAGGCCAGACAAGGAATAATGGATGGAAACTGAACAAGGAGAGAATCGACCTGGAAATAAGAAAGAATTTTCGGATAGCAAGAACAATCAACCAAGGGAACAGAAGTTGTGGGAGCTTCATCATTGGAGGTTTTCAAGAAGAGACTGGACTGCTATCTGTCAGAAATGGTGTAGGAGTCTCTTACCTGGGTGTGGGGCTAGACTAGATGACCTACAAGGTCCTTTCCAACTCTGTTAATCTGTTAATCTTCTGTGACAGTCCCTCAAGGACAGGAAGAGTGCTATACTATCTCTTCTAGTCCTTATGGGGATGGGGGTTGCAGAAAGAATGATAGAGAAATATCCATGCAATGAGACAGAATCATTTTCCTCTATGCAGTGTTAAATCAGAGAACTAGGCTACAGCTAGTTGCACTTCAAGATTAGCTCAGAATACTCTAATGATCCAAAATGTTCACAGCCTTTATTAAAACTCACTTAGATTTATTTAACACAGAATCAAGCAACTGTGTGAAAATAAATGCCAGCAGAACTTACAGCAATACATACCAAGATGAGCATAATAAGCATAACTAGACATATGGCCTGAATCATCGTTAATAATTAAGTATAGTTTTCAAGGAAACTGTCAACCATCCCATTTGGCACATTGGCGGTGGTGGGATGCTGCTGGTTTAACAACCAGTTCAGTGAGCGTGCACTTTGCTGGAAATAAAGCATTTAGAAGCTCAGTTTGCTTACCTTCCAAGTCAGCAATGATATGTAGAACAGCGAGGAGGGGAAATCAGCTGTGCTGCACGATTGAAATGAGCTATAAAGCAGGAAATAAAGGACAGGATAGGGCGAGGATAGCCAGCTGATCGTTGAAACTACTGGTTTGCTTGAATTGGTCCAAACCGACAGCATCTCACCACCGCACATTGGAGAAAAAAAACTCCTGGCACGTAAGAACTATCAAGAGTAAAACGTTATTTAAAAGATTCAGTTAGGCACTGTAGAAGCAAAGTCAGCTCTGAGGTTTTCTCGCGAAAAGCCACATAGGTAAAAACCCCTTTTCAGCTGGGCCGCCCACAGTTCATTGTCCACCAAACACACTCTGTTTTGGCAAAAAAAAGCTGTGCCGGCTGGTAGCACCAAGAACTTGGTGAGTATCTCCTCTCCGGCTGTAAGAAGGCTCTGATGTATTCCTTAGCCTCCCCCTCCCTAAGAATTTACTAACCCCTCCTCCAATTTTTGTTTGGCACCCTGCAAGCTGGAAGTTGATGCAGGCAGCGACGAAAGTGAGTCAGCTTTGACTGAAACTTTGAGTTCTCATGTGATTGTGCCCAATTTTCTGACCTTTTTTGCAGCAGTCATTAAGTGAATGCCAAGGTCATTAAGCGATCATGGCAGATGTTAAGCAAACCCATTGTTGGGTATTTTTTCCAGAAACTGGAAGTAAACACGAGATTCCGCAGGGGGGGGGGGGGGAATCATATATCACAATCATGTTATTGCAGGTCACTGCAAATGGCCATAAATGAGGGTCAGTTGTCAAACACCCAAAATGCAATCATGTGAATAGGGGAATGATTGGCTATCAGATATTCAAATCTGTATTAAACAATTCACAATTCTATTATGCTTCCTGTTATTGACTTTGTTACTAATATAACATACAGAAGACAGGCCAATAATTTGCAGAGATTTAGTAGCTTAAAAAATTTGGGAAGGCCTGTTTCACATTGGGTGGAAATTAATGTTATAGTAATATATTAATCAGTATTCAGCTAGAGAGGATAATATGTGTATAATGTTGTTTTGATGCACCTTTTTAAATGTTTTAATACATACCAAGATGAACACAATAAGCATAACTAGACATATGGCCTGAATAAGTAATTAATTAATTAAGTATAGTTTTCAAGGAAACTGTCAACCATGTTTTTATCTTGTTTTTTATCTTTTGTTTTCTATGTGATTTTTTTAAATTTGGGGTTTTCTTTTTGCATCTTAACCTTGCCCTGAATAAAATAAAAATATAGATTAAAATAAACTTGGTCGTAAATAACTCTAGGGAGGTTTCTCATAACTTTGAACAATCACTGAGCAATCAATATGCCAATGATTATCTATAGTTTACTTAGTAATTTTATTTAGTTTTTAACTTAAATAATTAATAACTTTTGTTCTCTGTATAATGTGGGAACTTTAGAATTAAGATTTTAGAACTAACCTGGAATTAAGCAGAAATTTCCTGACAGTGAGAACAATTAATCAATGGAATCGCTTTCTTCTGGAGGTTGTGAAGGCTCCATCACTGGAGGTTTTAAAAGGAGAATAGGCAGCCATTTGTCTGAAATGGCATAAGGTCTCCTGCTTCAATAGGGGAGGGGGTTTGACTGGAAGACTTCCAAGATCCTTCCAACTCTGCTATTCTATATTCTGTAAGATTAGTTGGTATTCTAGAATCTGGAGTCTAACCATTTTGGACACCTGCTGATCATGCAAGTCAGCAATGGCCAAAAGATAGAAACAAAATGAATTCAAAGAGAAAGAACAAAGGGAAAGAATGGGTATAAGATGGTGTTAAGAGAAAAGTCCCAGCATTTTGAACACTATGAGACTACAGAAACCTTCAGAAGGCCGTTGATTATTTTGAGTGGGTTTGATTATTGATACCTGCTGACTGGAATTCTTCAGTGACTTAAAGCATCGCTAAAGGAGAAAGGACCCACAACAGAATCATTCACAGATTTTGTAATTAAGCAATGGGATACATCTTCAGAATAAGAAAGTATAAAAAATAAATGTTAGGGATGCTCCCCAAAATATGTGCCATTATTATTATTATTATTATTTCAAACAACCATCTACTGTGAGAGTGAAAAAAAATCAGGAAAATCATACAATGGCCATGCTTAGCATGCAGAAAAAGGCAGTACTGTAAAAAAGTAAAGGACATTATGAAGAATATTAAGGTTCAGGGCACAAATTAATTGAAAAACTTGGCCAAGGCCAAGGAAAAGCAAACACCTGGACTTAGCAGATTGTGAGGCAAATCCACCGGCAGTAACCATTTTTCTGGGAGAGAGGGAGGGAGGAATGGAGGGAGAGAGAAAGAGAAAAAGAAAGGGAAAGAGAAAGAGAGAGTGGGGAGAGATTGGCCCAAAATCATCCAGCTGGCTTACATGCCCCATATGGGACTACAAAACGGGCCCATTTCGGCACTTTGGTATTTCCAGAAGGCCCATTTTTGGCCTCCCAAGGCTGCAGAGGCTTCCCTCAAGCCTCCGGGAGGGTGAAAACAGCCTCAAACGGGCCGAAAATCAGCTGGGAGGCGCACGCATGCTTAATGCAGGTTAAGTTTGGTTGGGGCTTACGTGCCCGCACAAATGGCTCTGCATGCCACTTGTGGCACAATGTGCCATAGGTTCGCCATTACGGCACTAGACCAAACTAGATATGTTATGATACTTTCCTGTGGGAGCCATTGTATTGTACTATCCTTCTATTTGAAGCATGAAGAACAGAATAAAATTATTTAGGTATGAGAAAATGAGAACCACAATCCGAGCAAACTTTGACTTGTGTACAGGGTTGTTCTTTAACTGCAGTGTATTATTCCTAGCAAAGTGTTCACAAACTGCAAGAACATAGAACAGCAACTGCTCAAGTAGTTTAGTAAAGTGTCCATTGCAATTTGTATTTTAATTGCAATGAGCGGAAGGGAGTGATAAACCAAATATTTGAGTATTGTTCTAGTTTGTAACATAAACTAAAATTAATTGGAAAGTTTGTTTGCCAACCAGAATGTCTGGTTGCTATTTATTCAAAAGACATTCTTGGGTAGACAAACATTATAATAGTTATTTCCAATGAGAAAGAATACTTATTTATAATACTTATTTCCAATGCGAATATCATGAAATCTCAAGCTCATTTTTAGCATAGAGCTAACAAATATTTGGACATGTCTGATAGCCATCCCTGGATGAGTTAACTTTTTAAATGAAAGCCAAACATTCACAGAAAGGTCATAAAATACCTCTAAGAAATTCTGATTCCCTTCTGAAGGTTCAGCACAAATTTAGTGCCAATAAGTTTAGTTGCATTTTGCACGTTGTCTTGGGGTCATTTTGCCAGACAATGGGCAGATTTGTATCTGCTGTTGAATGCCTATGGGGGAAAGGATTGGATATGCATCAAAACGATGACATCATAATAATGTCTAGATTAACCAAATCCAAAAGAGACTTGGGCTGGATTCATAAGATGCCTCCTTATACGAAGATAGGCAATTGGGTCACATATAGACTTTAAATCCATTTGTGTAACTCCATGAACAATTCTTAAGGAACTATGATGCCCAAATAACTAACCATCTCCTTTTCGCACACTCGTTCTTAATAACAATTCACTGAATTATCATCACCAACTTATCCCTCTCATCATCACCAGCTTATCTGTTGCAGCCCAAAAAGATTGAAACAGTCCCCAAAACATACCCCCAATTCTCAAAATGTTATCTATATTTTGCAGTATTATAGTAGTCCATTAGATATAGTCCATTGGATAAGAGTAAATGATTGCACAGTTTAGCTTTAGGAAGGTCAGCCAAAACTACATTAAAAGGTATGCTAGCTTTTGAATTCTCCAGAACTCCTAATCAAACAAGGTACAATTCAAAGTAAAATAACTGCATGATGGATCAGCAGTTAAAGATGCTAAGTTTGTCAGCTGGAAAACTGACAGCCCAGGTTTGAAACCTGAGATGATGATGATGATGATGATGATGATGATGATGATGATGATGATGATGATGATGATGATGATGATGATGATGGAGTGAGCTCCCATTCTTGCCCCAGCTTCTGCCCACCTAACAGTTTGAAAGCCTGTAAATGCAAGTAGATAAATAAGTATCACTTCAGTGGGAAGGTAACAGCATTCTGTGGGACTTGGCATCTAGTCATTCTGGCCACATGACCACAGGCATGTCTTCAGACAGTGCTGGTTCCCTCTACTGAGAAATGGAGATGAACACCAGCCCCCCAGAGTTGGATACGACCAGACAGGGGAAACCTTTACAATAAAAAGCAGAGAATAATTAAACCTGGGGAAGTCTGGGAGTTGAAGTCTGCACATCTTAAGGTCACCAAGATTTAACCATGACATTGGCAGTTCAAAATCAATACAAAACGTTAAGGAGCACCTTAGGCAGCAGTAGTATTATCAGTGTCAGCTTGAATCAAATATTAAAGGACAAACAAAGCAGTTTGGAAGGCACAAAAGTTTTCCCAATCTCTCTCCTTAACTGGGTCAAGCTTGTAGACTTCAGGATGAGAGATGTAGAAATATTACAATGAGGGGTCTTTTGTGCTCTCTGAGCTTGTTTGTTTTCTTGCAAATGTTTCATTACCCAAACTAGGTAACATAATCAGTGCCTTGTGCTAGCACTAATGATATTACCTAGTTTGGGTAACGAAACATCTGCAAGAAAACAAGCAAGCTCAGAGAGCACCAAGGACCCCTCATCTCAACCCAGAGCTACATATATTCTCCTTTAAATATTGCAATCTTTATTCCACTAAAGCCAGAATGTAATTTTGCTTGGTGCACAAGATAAAAAGTCAAGGAAGCCAAATGTTAAAGTATTGCCCAGTAACTATCTTTCACCCATGACATTAATGCAAACTCCAGTGACAAGAACTTTGCTTCCAAGAACCCTGTCTTTAATTCTAGACAAAGCATTGGAAATCCATTGCTCAGGACAATCCAGCCAGCAGTATAAAAACGAATATTATTTAAGAGACACCTGCTGAGAATGTGCATTACTTTGTTCATTGAGTTATACAGAGGAAGGGGAGGGGTTTTTTTTTGTTATTGTTGTTGCCACTATAGATCCTTGATCACAGTCAGGGCAGCAGTAAAATAATTTGTTCTTTCTGGTTTAAGCAGCAGGGATGTTCACTTGCATATGAAAGAAGTGCCTTGATTTCTATTGTCATTTTGCAGGCAAGATGTGAGTGGTGCTCATGACTTCTTTTTTTCCAAAGCTCCTTGGTGTCGAGATACTTTGCCCAGTCATGAAGCATGATCATGCCAAGAGAATGGACCCAGAATGTCTCTAGGTTTTAAATTCCTTGCTTTAGAAATTGCTGTAGACATGGCATATTAATTAATTATATGCTTGTATTATTTTTCTTTTTATAACCATCTATTGTCTATCTATCATCTTCTAACTATCACCTGTCTCTATCTATCATCTGTCTATCTATCTGTCTGTCTCTGTCTGTCTATAATATATCTATCTATCTATCATCTATCTATCTTATCTCTCTTAGAGAAGAATGGAGGACAAAGAACTATTGATGCTTTTTTGAACTCTTCAGAAAAGGTAGACTAGAAAGCAAAGAAAGGATTCTGGAAGGTTCATAACTTTACTGAAGGCACTTGAAGATGCCCTTGGGTTGAGCCCAGTTCATGGTAATCACACAAGCATGTACATATATTGGCAACAATGCAGAAGTGGCTTGCTTTCACCTTCTTCCAGATTGATTGATTGATTTCCCTCTCTAGTTCAAGGCCTGGTGTTTCCTGAAGATCTCCCAGTGAATTATTAACTAAGTCAGGGGTGGGATTCTACCAGTTCGGGCTGTTTCGGCCAAACTGGATGTTAATTTTACATCCAGTTCAGCGAACGGTAGTTCTGAAGAACAGCTGGCCTCTCCCCCACTCCCCTCCCCTCCCAGTAATCCACACGAGGCCCATCTGTCTCCCAGGTAAGTGTAGGGTAACCTCCTGGGAGCAAAAATGGGGCACGGGGGAGGTCTGGTGCTGCTCCCCACCCCGTTTTTACTCTTGCTAGGCCAGGTGTTGTACTAAGGTTTAAATCAGAGGTCTTCAAACTTGGCAATTTTAAGGCTTGTGGACTCCAGCTGGCTGGAGAATTCTGGGAGATGAAGTCCACAAATCTTAAAGTTGCCAAGTTTGGGAACCCCTGGTTTAAGTAGAAAGAGATTCCAGCTGAAAATATACTATGCATAGAGATGCATGGTAGCTTTCTTTCTTTCTTTCTTTCTTTCTTTCTTTCTTTCTTTCTTTCTTTCTTTCTTTCTTTCTTTCTTCCTCTTAAAAGGAAGAAGAAAAAGAAAGAGAGAGGGATGGGAGAAAGAAAAAAGGGAGGGAAGGGAGAAAGAGGGAAGGGAAAGGAAAGTGAATGAGATATGGGTGAATGGATGAATAGAGGGAGGGAGGGAAAGAAAAAGGAGAGGAAGGAAGGACTACAAACCTGGGCACTAGGTTCAACTTCAGAGGATGCTTTGAAACAGCACAGCAATCCAGGGCTAGAAGGGACCTCAGAGGTCATCTAGTCCAGCCCTGCTCCAAGAGCATTGTTAAAAGTGAGTTTCTATCTTTTGACCCATCCAGTCACATGACCACCAAGCCACACCCAGCTGGTCACCAGTCACATGACCACCAAGCCACATCCACAAATTAGACCATGCCCACAGAACCAATTATTAAGAAATTTGAATCCCACCCCTGAACCAAGTGTTTTCCTGCAAAGCTTTCAAGACCAAAAATCAGTCAGATCCTGACCACCTCCAGAGACTGCCCCAGAATTGTGAACATCACAACATAGACCAGAAATGGTAGCGGTAGGCTTAGAATTGATTTATCAGCCAATGGTTTTAATGGTGGTGGATCTCCAACCTGATCCTGAAACAGTGTTCTGGATTTTATCCTATCTGCTTGCAGAACCAAAAAAAAGCATTTTGTGTTTCAATCATATATTATATTCTTTTCCATTTTTTAAAGCATCTACAACATGTCTCAACATAGTATCATCCAAAGATTAGACATCTGATGCGCTGCTTAAGTTTATCAGGATGATTGAATTTCTGCCTTTCTCTCCTGGGGTTTTTTTTTTTTTTGGACTGGGTTCTTGAAGCCCAAGGTGACAGTGACATCTATAGGCCACCCTGCTTCTATTTGTTAATTTGATTTTTTTTAATTGTGTTACCTCTTGTGTGACATACACAAACACAGTGCTGCTGAGAAGGATTTCTAAGATTTTCATTCAAAAAGATCATGATCTTCTGTTCATAAGATGACCAAAATACTTCAGAAATAGGGAATGGAAATTACATGAAAAGATATCCATTTAGGACTTAATACTTATTCCATAAATAGCTTAATAAAATAAAGTAGCAGTGGTAGAGATAGTCCTTGACTTACAACTGGTTGCTTAGTGACCATCAAACTTACAACGGTCCCACCCCCCGATTACCCAGATTGAATCTGACCCAGATCCAAAGTTCTGATGTCCAGCCCTGCTGTGTTCACTTAATGACCACCACAAAAAAGGTCATAAAATGAGGCATGGTCACATGGTGATCTTTAGGATCATCACAATTTACAACTTAGCTCAATTATAGTTTTGAAAAGAGACATAATACTGTGATCCTTACACTGGCCATATTATCAGCAGTTTTCTTCTCCAAAGGGATTTGAGGAAGGGAAAAATATGCCTGAAGCGAAGACATTGGAAGAATTCCTAGCATATACATTCTCTCTGCATCATCAAAGACATATGGAGCATTGTAGCTCATTTCAGCCTCAAAAAGAAGAATGTAATTGGAAATTCCTAGATTCGTCTACAGATGTCAGTATTGCAACAGAAATCCAATCTGAAAATGTCTTTGAAGGGTATGTGTGCTTTCTAAATTGCCTGTCCAATAAGGCTCATTTTCGGATGCTAATGGAAAAAGGTGCTTCAGAGCATGTAGGAGAATTCAGGTTGCATCTCTCTTCAATTTCTTGTTACACAGCTGGATTCTTTTCTGGAAAAAAACAAGCACTTTGTTTAAAAATTACTTATTGGGTCCAGGTAGTGTTCAATTTACAACCATAATGGATCCTGCCCAGTGCAGATCAAGTCATGTTAAGCGTGGTGCCTGCTGTTGAAAGAAATATCCAAATGCTCCAGTTCCAAGTTGGGAGAAAGGCATTGGAGACAAAATGGAGGCTAGAGGCTAATTGGAAAGAGGGTCTATTTATTGATGAACAGAACCACCAAGCACATGTGATTCTGGGCAGCTGACCACATGGAGTTGAGACTGGGGGGTATTTATACCTTCTCTTGGGCTTTGCGCTTGACCTTCCTATTCCTGTGCAAGAACATGTATTCTATTGGTTATTGTAGGGGTCATAGGTGGCTCTATGGGTTGTCTGAGCTCCCAGATTTGGTTGAAGTTTGCTGGTGGGGGGCGGGTTGCAATTGAGATGAAGGGGTTTATGTTCTGAAAGGGTGTTGGGCAATTCCTATTATGGCTTAATGGCTTTGTTCTGGTTTGGATCTTGAGTGAAGGCTAATCCTATTATTCTGCCTTTGTTCAGACTTTGCTGTAGGGAATTTCAAAATATCTTATCTTGAATGGATTTCTGCCTTCAGTATTTGCTTTGCCTATGGATAGAGCTATCTATCTCTTTATCTCTTAAGTACTGCTTTCTGTCTGTAAAAACATGTTTCTTCTTTATGCTTCTTCCTTAGGGAAAGTATAATATTCTGCATTTTTTAATATTTCCCAAATTTATTCATTCTTCTATAGAAGGGTAGACACTAACTTTCTACATGTAATTGCCACACTTAACAATCCCAGTCCCTCCCCTGCAGTCATTAAGCAGAGTGCGTGGTGCCTCAGAAGAGGGCGAGGCACTGGGAACCACATTAAAGCATCTCCCCAGCTCATACATGGCCTCCCCTGGGCCTCCCAGGATCTCCCCACCCTTGAGGCACCCATGCTCCACTTCCTGCCATGTTTCAGGCAGGGGTCACAAGTCCTTTCATTTAGTGCCATTGTAATTTTGAATGGTTGCCGAAGAAGCAGTCAAAAGTCAAGGACTACCTATATTACATGTGCACGCCTGCATCCCTGAAGCACTTGTTTGTCTTTCAGCCTGAAGCTCTGTACATTTAGGAGCATAGAAATATAGAAAACAAACTCTTCGAGTTGACGTGTTAACATCGGACATGTGTTGCGAATCAAGGCAGACCGTGTCTGTCCGAGCCATGAAACAGATCGTGTATTGGGGTTCTTTATGGAAGTCAAAGCTGGTGGAATGAGAATTGTGCAAAAGCATCCACATACTCCGGATACCAAAGAAGACAAAGATAAAGATGATCAGGAATGGGAAAGTGGCACCAGTCCGTCCTAAACCAACTGTGTTTATTTCTGGTGTGATTTATCTGGTGATAAAGACTTCCCTCCAGCTGCAGCACAAGTGGCCCATCGAAAGTCACATCCTTCTGTGGAAAAACTTCCTCTCCCACAACATGTCAATCAATACATCCACCAGCCCCTTAAATGAATTGCCTCTCCCAGACCAGCCGTGGTATTTCACAAATGGAAAGATTAAGAGATTTCTACTACCAGATTTTTTAAAAATGGGTATCTCCTGCTTTTGCCTTAATTCCTATGGTTTAAATGGTTTAATAAAGAGGAGGGGAGAGTAGAAAGAGGGAAAATCACTTAATTTGTTCCCAGCTGAAAAGCAAAATTTTCTGTACTGCTAGTGAAAAAGGTTGTGTTCATAGTAATGCAACACACTGCAGATAGTTTAGGTTAATAATTTCTTGGAATAATTTTTTTAAGCTTTTTCTGTTCTTGGGTATTGGCATTCCAGGAACATGTTAAGAAAGTTGTAATGGCTTATAACATTTTCTTGCTCTTTTCTAATGAATTTTTTAAAAAATATGTGTGATTCATATTTCATTAGGATTGTTCTTGTTCTCTTCTTAAATGTTTTTCAGGAAGAACTTAGCTGCTTGTATTTTTTTTAATGAATAATCTGAAATGACAAAATTTCTCTTGCAATATGTCATATTTTAAGAGAATGAACCTGCAGCTCTGGCAACATAGCCAAACATTCCAATTATAGCCTGGTTCTCTGCATTTCTTTCCAATTAGAAGATTGTATAGAAAAAAAGAAATATAGAAAACTGATAGCAGAAAAAGACCATCTGCTCCAGAGGTGGTATTCAGCAGGTTTTGACCAGTTCTGGAGAAGCGGTAGCAGAAATTTTGAGTAGTTCGAAGAACCGGCAAATACCACCTCTGACTGGAGATTTTACAGTATCCTTTCCCTGCCATGCCCACGGAACCGGTAGTAAAAAAATTTGAATCCCACCACTGATGGGAGTGGTTTTAGTGGTTAGGCTTAATGGTCCCTTGATTAGACTGTGTTTGTTTACTGTTAGCTTGTTCATTTGAATAGGTAATTCTTTAATTTGGATATTATTTCCTTCTTGAGTTAATCTTGGTGTTAATCTCTGTTCATCTGAATATTGATTGGTAAGGAGGTGTTTTGGACTTTTTGTTTCCTTTGTGGTTTTTTGATTGTCTCTTTTGAATGGTATGTAGCAGAGGTGGTATTCAGCAGGTTCTGGAGAACCAGAAAATACCACCTCTGACTGGAGATTTTACAGGCCACTCCCATAAAGCCACCCCCACAGAACCGGTAGTAAAAAAATTTGAATCCCATCAGTGCCCCAATGCTCCAGTTCCAAGCTGGGAGAAAGGCACTGGAGACAAAATGGCAGCTGGAGGCTGATTGGAAAGATGATCCATTTATTGATGAACAGAACCATCAAGTATATGTGATTCTGGGCAACTGACCACATGGAGTTGAGACGGGGGGGGGGGGTGAGATTTGTTATCAAGGTTTTACTTGAAAAATTGAAAAGTTCTAGTTTTGAAAAAACCCATTCCAACCTTCTTGGAAAATGTTTGAATGCTGTTCTGCCCATTGAACTCCAGCTCAAACTGCGCCATTCCAACTTCAAAAGTCGTGAAACAGATGTTTGGTGCTCCGGATGGTTCAAAAAGCATCAGAATATTTCCAGTAAGTATCTGGAATGACTATTTCAAACTGAGAACATTTCACAGTTAGTAACTTTGGCACCACACCAGCTCAAAAACCAGAAGTAGCTGTTAGTGGATAATGCATTCAATGCAATCAATTAAATTGCCATTAGGGTTTGCATTAAGAGAAAGATAAAATGCTCCATAAATACTTGGTGCATACTTTCATTGTACAACTCTATCTCTTTTCCCCTTAACCACATGCTCCCAACAGTGTAAACTTCTCTCGGAGAGGAAAAATGCCATCCCCCTGGTCATTTTTTATGGATCTTCTCCAAATCTATATTTTACTTATTCACAGGACTTACATGGCAGCCTATGGCTCACAACAATCCATAAAACGTAGGTATCCTTCTGGCCAGGTGCTCCAAAGTTACCCTTCCATTAGTTATAAGCCAAACATACCAGCAACTGAACCTTAATACTAGCTCAATGTTTGTGGGGAAGAACCAGGCCTTCACAGTCCTCCAGAAGGCTAAAAGGATAGGGATCTCTTGGATCTCAAGTGGAACATTGTTCCAAAGAGCTGGGACAATAATCAAGAAGTTGTGCCTCTGAGGTCCCATCAGATGGCAACATTTAAAGAAGAGGACCTGGAGCACCCACCATCTAACCTGGTAGAAAAGTCAGATAACTCAGGGTATATTATATACCGTGTGCCAATTGTCCACTAATTATCCACAAAATCAATGTGTTCGGAGACATGGTGAACAGTGGTGGGATTTAATTTTTTTACTACCAGTTCTGTGGGCGTTGTTGGTGGGCGTGGCAGGGGAGGGATACTGTAAAATCCCCATTCCCTTCCCACCCCACTAACCTGCTCTCCAGCTCCGTTCTCCTGTGCAGGGCAACAAAAGAAGACCCAGCCAATCAGCTGGGATTCGGGAGGCAGAGAATAGATGGGACAGGGCCAGTCAGAGGTGGTATTTGCCAGTTCTCCAAACTACTCAAAATTTCCACTACCAGTTTTCCAGAACTGGTCAGAACCTGCTGAATACCACCTCTGATGGTGAATTGGCAAGTGCAAATAATCAGGATCATTCGTATGGTTGCAGCATAGAAGATTGACTCAAGCCTATATACAAGAATCTAGTCAACTAAAGTTCAACATCAATTTGGCGTCAAAGGGTCAGTGGAATTCAGGAGGGGTTGGGCCTGGAGCGTTTGTGGGAACACGGTTGACTCTAAACCAGGGGTGTCAAACTCAAGGCCTGCAGGTTGGATCCAGCCTGCAGGGTGCTTGGATCTGGCCCACGGGGCCACCCTGGAAACCGAGAAGGACCAGCCGTTGGTGCCTCAGCCTGGTCCAGGCCAGCCAGATGCTGATCTACAACCTGGTGGTGGCTGTTTTCACAGGAAGAGTGCTAGAAAAGGTTGGCACCAGCCAAAAACAGAGCTTGGGAGGGCCATGTGTGCCCCTCCCAAACTCTGTTTTCACTGGCAGACAGCTAGCAAAATAAACTACTAGCAAGGCAAAGAGGCATCGAAAAATGTTTCCCTTTTTGCATTTGAGTATCCAAGAATGGACAGGAAAGGAGAAAGAAAGGGAAAGAAAAAAAAGGGAAGGGAGGGAGGGAGAGAGGGAGGGACGGACAGACGGAGGGAGGAAGATTATAATGTGAGGGAGGGTGGGTCTGAGGGAAGTCCTGCCTTAGTACTTGGCCACAAAGCCCTGCTGCCCTTTCACCATCCCCTTGCCTCCTCCTGACCTCTCCTGGTGGTCTCTCATCCTATTGCTGAGGATGCTTTGGTTACAAAGGCAGGTAGGTCTCCTCACATGGAGAGGGAGTGGGCCTCCCTCTCACCCACGCACTTTGCCCTCTTGCACACACCATGAGCAACCTGGCCAAGGAGAGCGAGCACAGCAGCAGCATCCTTGAATAGGAGGTAAGCGCATCCAAGCACTCTCTTGGGGAAGCGGGGCTGGGCTGGGTTGGGCTGTGTGGTTCCAGTGCCCTGGGAGTTCAAAGGCCATGCTTGCTGCTTGCCCTCTGGACAGCTTATGCCACCATCAGGAGGTCCTCCACATGGCCTGAGAGGGACAGCAAGTCTCCTCTGGAAGACAAGGGATTGGCGCTCTCCCTGGTCTTGCCTTCCTCCACTGGAGACAATGGATCCCCCCAGCTCCCGACATGAGTGACATTGAGCTGGCCATGCCCAGCTTGACCACACCCATCCTTGGTCACACCCCACAAACATCCCAGGTCAAATGCAACCCTGATGTGGCCCTCAAGGAAATCAAATTAGACACCTCTGCTCTAAACTGATGACATGCTTAACTCCACCACCACTCCCAGCTCTGCCTGCTCTTCTCCTACATCTGAACCACTTCAAGAATTCTAGTGGAGGACATCCCTCCTAGAATTACAGACATAGTAATAACCTGTTCAATCAACAGTCACAATGAGCATAAGTGTCCTTTTTCACATTTCCAGAATGATTATATTTGCATGAATTTCAAGGTTGTATTCTAGGTCTTGGCCTATTTATTGTATTGATAGAAATAGATAGATGATGATAGAGACACAGAGAGACACAGACAGACAGACAGACAGACTCTCCCTGCCTTTTTCTGTGATTTCATAGCACAATTCTGTTTGTGACACCCTGACGATAAGCAGCCTGCTCACCAGTTTCCTCTCCCTCATTATCTGGCATTGAGGGCAAAATGTCACATTTGCCAGTCTTTGAAAGAACTTAAAGTATTCTGGAAATTATTGCTGTAGTTGGTTCATGCATAAAGTATTACAGGTTCCTTTATCTGCAGTGCAAAAGGCACAAGAGGGCAGCAGAGAGATATAGACAGCTCCATATATATGTGTTCCATCTAGTGTTCACTTGGATAATCATATCTTTTTTTAAAAAGTTTTTATTTTTAAAACAAACATATACAAACACAACATAAAAACATCTTCCATTTTATATAAACAGTGTGTCAGTTGGTTACAAATCTTTTGTGCTATCCTTTCATAGTCTTTGTTCACAGTTCACATAATTTCTCACCTTATCAAACTAACATATATTTATATATTTATCAGTTATTAATCGTCCATGACTAAACTATTTATTCCATCATTTTATACGAGATATTCCAACTTTTATTATGAAATTTACATTATACTTTCATCCAATGGTTATATATGTCTGTATTATATTTTATATCGATCTATTAAACTTCTATTACAAAATTGCTTAGCCTATTACATTACCATGTCTTTTTGTCCAACCATTGATAAAACAAATCCCATATCATATAAAGTTGTTTGTTTTCTTGTTCTCTAATTTCAAAGGTCAATTTACTCATTTTAGCACAATCCATAATTTTCTTAATAACTTCCGCCTGCATAGATATTTTTTCATTTTTCCAATTCTTAGCAAATAGAATTCTAACCGCTGTTGAAACATTTACAATCAAATATTTCAGTTCTTTATTGTATATTTCTGGTATAATTCCCAAGAAAAATATCTCTGGTTTAAAATCTATGTGTTGTTTTATCATTTTTTCCAACCACGTGTGGATTTTAGTCCAATATCTTTTTGCATCCAAGCATGTCCATCACATATGGTAATATGAACCAGGTATCTGATGACATTTCCAACATTTATCCAATTTGTTCTTAAACATTCTCGCAATTCTCGTCGGGGGTAGGTGCCACCTGTAAAACATCTTATACAAATTTTCTTTATATGCACCATATGCATTTTATGTTTATGTTTATTAGATTTCTATACCGCCCCCTCTCCCAAAAAAGGGACTCGGGGCGGTGTACAGCCAGCTAAAACAGAAACAGTATATACAATTAAATCAATTTAAAATGATTAAATTGGAAGCCAAATATAAAATTAACAGATATAAAACTGATAAAAAATTTAAAAATACCAAATTTAAAGCCCCATTTTATAGTTTTGAGACCACAATTTTTGCCATTTCTCTAAATCAATCCCATATCCAAAATTTTCCCCCAAGCAATCATCATTTCTTTAACTTGTTCTTCCTCCAATTTAAATTCTAATAAATGTCCATAAAGTTTTTCAATTACCTTTTCATCAGTACCCATCAAAATTTTATCTAAATCAGTCAACTTATCATAGATACCTTCTGTTTTAAAATCTTTATCAAGATTGTATTTGCAAATATGAAAACCAATTCATCTTTACACCTTGTTCTTCCAACGCTTGCATAGATTTAAGTTCACCTTTTCATTCAATATCTCACCATATCTAACTGTTTGTTCCTTTTTTATATATTATTGGATAAGAAAAAGCTTCAAGGGTAGATATCCATAATGGAATTTTTAAGTAATATTATCTTTTTATCTTCTCACAATTTAAAAACAATGCCTCTCAAATGTAATGCCTTCTAAAATACCCCTGTGTTTTAGTTCCCTTATACCAAAGGGAAGCATGCCATCCCAACAGTAAGTCGCGCTCTTCTAAAGTCAATAATCTACTGTTCCTTAATGTTATCCATTCCTTTACCCATATCAGATTTGTCGCCTGGTAATATAATTCCCAGTTGGGCAAAGCAAACCCTCCTCTTATTCTTGTATCTTGTAACAGTTTGAGTTTTATTCTCGCTTTTTTACCCTGCCAAATGTATTTCAGCACGATTTTATTTAAGTCTTCAAAAAACTCTTTCCCTAATCGTCTGAAATAAATATAAAATTCTAGGCAATACATTCGTCTTAATTGTAGATATTCTCCCAATCAATGATAATTGTAAGTTTTCCCATTTTGTCAAATCTGTCGCAATCTGCTGTTTGAGTTTAAAATGTTATCCTCCTTCAATGTGCTACATCTTGGTGTAATATACTGTATATCCCTAAGTACTTAACCTTATTTGTGACCTGTATTTCTAAAACTTCTTCCAACTCTTTCTTTTGTCTTGCTAGCATGTTCTTTGTTAATATCTTTGTTTTATCTTTATTTATTTTCAAACCTGCTACTTTTCCATATTCTTCTGTCTTTTCTATTAATTTAGGTGCTGTCTCCAATGGATCCTCTAATATAAATAATATAAATACCACGTCATCTGCAAAGGCTTGCAATTTATACTCTTTTTGATTTTCATTCCTTTTATTTCTTTTTCTTCTCTAATATTCCTATTCAACACTTCCAATGTTAACACAAACAGCAGAGGCGACAGTGGACAACCTTGTCTAGTCCCTTTTGTTAGATTCTTAGATTCTGTTAATTCTCCATTTATCATAATCTTTGTAGTTTGTTTATGATATATCATTTCAATGGCTTGAATAAATTTTTTACCAAAGCCCATTTGTACCAATTGCAATAACATGAATTGCCAGCTCACATTGTTGAAGGCTTTTTGTGCATCCAAAAACATCAAGGCCATTTGCTTTTCAGGATGTGCTTCATAATATTCCAAAGTATCCAGAATTATTCTCATATTGTCTTTGATTTGTCTCTTTGGCAGAAATACATTTTGATCAGCATAAATAAAATTATTTAAGTATCTTTTCAGTCTTTCTGTCAAGATTGAAGCAAAAATTTTATAGTCTGAGTTTAATAGGGATATAGGTCTATAATTTTTAACTTGCTGCGGGTCTGTGTCTTCCTTCGGTATAAGTGTAATATATGCTTCTGACCATGTTTTGGGTATTCTCTTCTTTGACATAACTTCATTCATGACTTCTAATAGTTGGAGATTCAGTATTTCCTGGAAAGTCTTGTAAAATTCCGCTGACAATCCTCTGGACCTGGTGCTTTTCCAACATTCTGTTTTTTTAAGGCTTCTGTTAATTCTATCATCGTTATGTTCCCTTCTAACATTATTTCAATGTCTTTAGGTATCTGGGGTAATTTTGCTTTTCTGTAAATATTGCTTAACTTTTTCTTCTTGAATATTCTCTTGATAATACAATTTTCCATAGTAATCTTGTATAATTTTTTTCTTCTCCTCATTTCCATAGCAAACATATCCTTCTTCATTTATTAATTGGCTAATCCTTCTTGATTCTCTTTCCTTTCTCAATTTATAGGCTAACCATCTGCCAGGTTTGTTTGCATCTTCAAAATAGTTCTGTTTAGCATTCTTAATCTTTTTCCATTAGTCCCATTTTATGTTTAGTTATATCCATTTTAATTTTAATGTCTTTTTTTGCAGGAACTTCTGTAATTCTTTTTCCAATCTCTTATAGTCATCTTCCAATGTTTTGAAAGTCTTTTTCTGTTTTCTGTTTCTTTTCCTTGTATAGTCTATTATCAAGCCTCTTGTATAGGCCTTCATCGTGTCCCAGAGATTCTGTAAATTCTTTTTTATTTTGTTTAAAAAAGAAAACAAATTCTTTCTCTATTTTCTGTTTGAAGTCTTTTTCCTTTAATATCGTATTATTTAAAGTCCATCTAGATCTCCACTTTTTCTGCTTGTTTCTATTTCAATTTCTCGTATATTAGCAAGTAATTCTGCTGACATCCATATCATATCTATTCTAAACCATGATGCATGTTTGAATGTGCTTATTTTCCACATTTCTCTCTCTCCATGCATTCTTTAAGCTTCTTCTATCATTCAAAAGAAAGATTTTGATAGTGTCTTTCTATTTTTCTTTGTTGATTTCTGAGTTTTATAATTCAATTGATCATTAATTATTCCATTGAAATCTCTCATCATACAAATATTAGCATAGTCCAGTTCAATTATTTTCTTATGTAATTTCCTGTAAAATTCTTCTTGGTTGTCATTTGGAGCATAAATTGCGATTAAAAGTGTTTTTACATTGTTGTCCGTTATTTCGAACTTCAAAATCCTTCGATCATCATCTTTTTTTACATTGTGTCAATGATGTAAATAATTTCCCTAGGTTTTTTTTTTGTTTCAATATATATTCATGTTGTTTTTTAATATGTACTTCTTGTAGGCAGGTTATATCAAACTTTAATTTCTCTAATTTATGAAATACTTTTCTTCTTTTAGTAACTAAATTAAGTCCATTTATGTTAATCATAATCAATTTTCTTTCATCCATACCTTTGTAAGAGGGTTTTATTGCTCTAGTGGATCTTAGTTCTCGTTGCTCTCTGGGTACACCACCTACTTCACCTTCTTCTTTTTCTTTTTCAATTACTGCTATACACTCCTCTTGAAATTCGATTAGTGACTCTTCTTTTCTTGTATCTTCCTCCTTTCCTCTAAAATATTCTAAGTAGAATAACTCAGCTTTTTCAACTGTGTTGATTCCGTGTCGTTGTTCCTGCCAGTTGAACAAAAGACCTTCTGGTATCAGCCATCTGTAATTTGTTCCTCTTTTAAGTAACTCTTTAGTCAAAAATAAGTATTCTCTTCTCGTCTCTCTTACTCTTCTTGGTACCTGTTTCAGAACCACAATTTCTTTGTCTTTGTACTTTAATATTTTCTCTCTTGCCACCTACAGTATATATCTTTTAATAATTTTCTTAATAAATCTGATGTGAACTTCTCTTGGTAACTTGTTTCTTATTGCATATTTTGTATAGACACGGAACACTTCATCCATCCCATCCATCATCTTCTCTTTGGTTATCTCTAATGCTTCTGCCAGTATTTCTGTCATTATTTCAGCAAGGTTTTCACCTTTTTCTTCTTCTTCATTTTGAAATCTCAGGTAAAATTCTGATCTATCGATTTCCCATCCTAATGGTCCACTCCTGCCCTTTTCAGCTTCACTCAATCAAGTATCAATATCTCCAATTTTCTTATCTCTTTGTATATCTTCTTCTTCGATTTCTTAAATCTGTCCTCATATTTCATCATCATCTGTTGAATATTCTCTACTTTTTCATCTGTCTTTTCAGTTCTTTGCTCAATATTCTCCATTCTCTTTTCAATCTTCTGGATTCCTTGTATAATCATCTGGAATGTCACTTCCTTCTCTTTCTCCTGTTGTAACATTGTCTGTATTGATCGTTGTCCTCCAGATGGTAAAGAGGAAGCTGTTGGTATTGAAGAAGCTGGGGCTGTTGTCTTTCTGCTCATCTTGTGATACTTAGCTATAAAAAAGGAGGGAGGAAAGAAAAAGGGGAAAAAGAGAGAGTGAAAGCAAGCAGCTGCCATTCCAAAAGATAAAAAAGAAGGAGGAAAATCTTCAGGCACTTGTATACCTTAATCCAATTGGTTCCAGTAATATGCAGAAAGAAAAGGGAAGATGTGAAAAAAAGTATTAAAAATATTTTTTAAAAAAGAGGATGAGGGGAAGGAGGAAAAAAAGTTTTTAAAAATGATTGTCTATGTATAAAAAAAGGAAGCAGAAAAAAAATTATATTCTAGTTCCTGGGTTAAAAGGCTAAAATCCAGACATTAAAATCCAACTGGAGGGGAAATAAAAAAAGAAAATAAGAAATAACAAACAATTCTAACAAAAAGCAAGCCACTGCCACTAAATATCCAAATATTAATAGATCAACTCAGACTTTCCAGTTCCAGTATTTTCAAGGTCAGTTCAATCTTCTTTCTTTCAACTTCAACTCCAGACTCCAGCTATCTATAGTTTCACAGAGGAGCACCTGTATAAACAATCTACCATGCTCATCCCACTATCTTTTTCAATGCAAAGCTCAGAGTCCTTGAGTGTAACACCAACACACGAACACGTAAGAGAGAAAAGAAAACAATATACCGGATAATCATATATTGAGCTGGTAGTCCTAGCATCAAATTATCAATAGCAGTTTAAGAAAGATTTTTAGTGATCTTTTGATGGGCATCAATGGACAAAGCAAACTTGTAATGGGTGAAGATGCAAACAGTGATCAAAACTATCTTTCTCCACAAACAATTCAGGAAGTGTCCAATATTCTTTATACAATTATATCATAACCAGGCAGAGACCATCTACAAATATATCTGGCACCTTTGAACAAAGCCTGTTTAGCAAAAGCTTCCCTTTACAAAAAAAAAAAAGCAAACTTGTTATCAGAAATACTATAACTTCAATTAAATTGTGTATATTAAAGCCAAATGCAATTCTTAATTATATACGCACACATAATACAATGAGAGGGGGGGAAAGAGGAAGGGAGGGAGAGAGAGAGAGAGAGAGAAAGATGGGTCGATACAGATATACATATAAATGTGTGTGTGTGTGATAGCATAAATATGAAAAATAAACATATTAATTTTTATATTCTATAAACAATATTAAAGCAAACTTGATCAGGGAAATGTATGAGGAGTAAAAAAACATGATTTTTTTTTAATGTAAACTTGCAACTAGTATTATGTGCTACAGCTTTCAATTTAATTATATTTCTTTTTTCCCAGTTTTGCTATCAAATTCTCCCCTCCTTTTAATGGACCCCAACCTTTGCTTTTTTATATAGAAACCAGTAATTACATCTGTAAATTGGATTGGTGTGGGAAAATACACTTGGAGGAAATGAAAATTATGACAGTTTACATAGTCATACAGTTTATAGAATACCAATAGAAGGGAATATTTGTAGCTCAGGGTTGAACTTTGGAGTCCTTGGTGCTCTCTGAGCTTGGTTATTTTGCTTACAGATTTTTTATTACCCAACTAGATAACATCATCAGTGCTAGAAGAGAGTAAGTTTTGCTCTTTGCTTATACAGTGGCTTGCCCTCTCAGTATTGGTAGCAGAGTTGTTATCTTTTTGGTAATGTGTCAATTAGCTTGTTTACTATTAGATTGCCTAAATTGTTTATTGACTGGGTATTGTTTACTGATTGATTGTCTAATATTAATCCTGGTATTAATCTCTGTTTATCTGTATACAGATTGCTGGTAAGGAGGTGTTCTGAACTTTTTGTTTACTTTTTAGCTTTTTGGTTGTCTCTATTGAATGGCATACAAATTACAGAATTATTGTGAATCTTTACACACAAAACCAGGCAATTTGGAGCTCCAAATTATGCTATGATTGTGCCAAACAATCCATTAACACCAGTGAAACTCTTCCATAGCCTGTTAAATTTAGCACTTGATCCAAGATTTTGAAAACAGTCTCTGTTTCAGAAGAAAAAGAGGATTGTTCTGGATATCATCTAAACTAAAGCAATGTTTCTCAGACTTGGCAATTTGAAAATCTGGGAACTTTCCCATGCTGGCTGGGAAATTCAGCAATTGAAATCCACACATCTAAAAGTTACTAAATTTGGGAAATAAATTAAAAAGCAACTGCAGCACTTAAAAAATGTGTAGCTAGAGTACACAATATTCTAGTGTTCTAAAGGGCCAATTAATACTACAGTTGAAAGAAAAAGCTCTATTTTTAACACTGGTCTTTTTATTCCAGAGGGGAAAAAACAGCCTTGCACTGAACCAGCCCAAAGTATATTTATTTATTTATTCATTCTTCAACATAGTGACTAAATTAGTAGACCAGCGAAATACTGTGGACATAATATATTTAGACCTCAGCAAGGCATTTGACAAAGTAGACCACAACCTACTTCTTGGTAAGTTAGAAAAAAGTGGAATAGACAGTATCAATACCAGATGTATTCATAACTGGCTGAAAAACCATGCTTAAAGAGTAGTCCTTAATGGGTCTACATCTACATGGAGGGAAGTAAGCGGTGGGGTACCACAAGATTCCGTCTTAGGACGAGTACTCTTCAATATCTTCATAAATGACTTAGATGAAGGAATAGAGGGGGAACTTAACAAATTTGCAGATGATATTAAGCTGGCAGGAATAGTTAACACTCTAGAAAATAGACTCAAGATCCAGGTGGATCTTGACAGACTTAAACACTGGGCCCTATCTATCAAAATGTAATTCAATGTAGAGAAAAGTAAAGTATTACACTTAGGCAAGAAAAACCAAAAGTACACATAAAGACTGGATGAAATGAAGCTTAATAGCAGTAACTGTGAAAGGGATCTTGAAGTCTTAATGAACAACCAGCTAAATATGAGCCAGTAGTGTGCAGTGGCAGCCAAAAAAGCCAATGCAATCCTAAACTGCATTAACAGAGGGTTACAATCAAGATCAAGTGTGGTACTAATACCAATTTATAAAGCCTTAGTAAGACCACACCTAAAGTACTGCATCCAGTTTTGGTCACCACATTGTAAAAAGATGTTGAGACTCTAGAAAAATTGCAGAGAAGAGCAACCAGGATACTTAGGGACTGAAAACTAAAACATATGATGAATGGTTACAGGATGGGCATGACTAGTCTAGTGAAGAGAAGGACCAAGGGAGATATGTTAGCAGTCTTCCAATATTTGATGGTCTGCGACAGAGGAAGGGGTCAAGCTATTTTCTGAAGCACCTGTAGGCCAGACAAGGAATAATGGATAGAAACTAAATAAGGAGAGATTTAACCTAGAAATTTTCGGACAGTGAGAACAGTCAACCAATGGAACAGTTTGCCTTCAGAAGTTGTGGGAGCTTCATCACTTGATACTTTCAAGAAGAGGTGGGACTGCCATTTGTCAGAAATGATGTAGGGTTTCCTGCTTGGGTGGGGGGTTGGACTATATGATCTATAAGGTCCCTTCCAATTCTGTTAATCTGAATCTGTAGTTATTTTCCTATGAAAATAAACCCCTCCTTTTATGAGTTGCTTCTCCCAAAATGTTACTATGATGAGGATCTTAAAGGAAAAGAAAGCCAAAAGTTTTACTTCATATCCCTGACTTGGGAAAAATCCCTACACAGAATAGAGTAGAATACTTTATTGGCCAAGTGTGATCAGATGAACAAGGAATTTGTCTCCAGTGCATAAGCTCTCAGTCTGCATGCAAAGCAACACAGTAATAAGAATCCCAATAACAAAGTAATAATAATCATAATAATACCAATTAGAGAAGGTAGTGGAACAGATTAAGGAGAAATTTTCTGACAGTGAGAACAATCCACCAATGGAACAGCTTATCTTCAGAAGTTGTGGAAACTTCATCACTTGATACTTTCAAGAAGACATTGGACTGCCATCTGTCAAAAATGGTGTAGGGTTTCCCGCTTGACTGGGGGGGTTGAACTAGATGACCTACAAGGTCCCTTCCAACTTTGTTAACTTGTATCTGTAGATAAGAGGATAATACTAATATAGCCATACTACATGGGTAAATGTAGTTATACATAAGGCAATGCTGTGGGAGTTAGGTATTCAGCAGACTGATGGCACAAGGAAAAAACTGAATCTGTGTCTAGTTGTTTTGACCTGCAATGCCCTGCAAGTGGCATCTTGAGGGGAGGAGTTGAAACCATTTATGTCCAGGATGTAAAGGTCTGTAGATGTTTTCTCAGCCCACTTTCTGACCTCTGCAGAATACAAGTCATAGACAGACAGACAAACAGACAGACGGACAATAGAGACAGGCAGGCCAGCTGGCTGGCAGGCAGGCATGCAGGCAGACAGACAGATAAAATGAATACTTTATTGGCTGAGTATGACAAAGAATCTGTGTGTCTATCACACTTTGAAGGCAGGCTAGTTGCAATATTTTTTTTCTATAGCCCTAATTATCCATGAATACCTGTACCTGCTCTGTTTGGTTGCTTTACTTCAGATTTGTTTTTAAGCAGCATTTAAGTGTGGCTTTTAAAAAAAAATTATAGGAATAATATAACATAGCTAATATGGAATCTCAATATCCACAGCACTCAAATTAAAGATTTTTTTTAAAAAAAAAACCTTTCATAATTCCTGCAAATAACAAAGAGAGCCCACATTGATTACCCTAACTGCCTTTTCCAGGAAAACACTCAGATGATCATGTTCGGTCAAGCAGTAAGAAGGGCTTGATTGTTGTGTTGATTCATACAACACAAATCAGAACTGTAGTGCAAGCAATGCTCAAAGAGCTACTTTGTACAAGCAGAATACATGCTGTCTCCTCCTAAATATGTGGCTGCTTACTCATATTTTGCAATAGAAGTGGCAATTGTTTGCTATTGCATAATCCAATGTAAGTAGGCCATGGATAAAACCAGAACACAATATGCATGTCATTCTGAGTACTAGGAATTTCCAAGTGAGAAAGCATCCCAGATAAATTATTTTTGAACAGTAGGAAGACCTACCTCCAGTCTTCTTATAGTACATGCCATCACAAAGCTGGTTCCCATAGCAACAGTCACACATCAGCTTTTTATTGCATCAGTGCTCCTTGACCTAAATGCAGATTCATTTAGCTCTTAAGAAGCTTATTTTCATTTGTGAAATAGCTTTTTATATATAGGCTATGCTGAAATGCCTTCGTGAATAATTCATTTGAAACCCTAACAAATATCTACCACATCGTTAATGAAAAACAGGTGATGATGTATGAACAAAACAGAGTTGGTCTTATCCATTGTGTTAAGCCAGGTCTTCTTTTAATCTTGGCTTGCTTGGTTAACTACAGAGGCCTAGAAGTGTCTTATATTTTAAGGTTATAATCAGTTGGTAATGAAAACACGTCCTGAAAATGTTATTCCATATAAAGTAATAGAAGGGCTTTCTTTATAGATATAGGTATATTTATTATTTTAAAATTCTTTTTGTTGAGTTGCTCTTCAGTTCTAAGTGTTTCAGTTTGCTCTTTGTGGCTGCTAAGAGTTTTTAGTCTGGTTTAATGAGAAATAATAATAATAATAATAATAATAATAATAATAATAATAATAATAATAATAATAATAATAATAATAATAATAATAATAATATACCGCTCCTCTCCCGAAGGACTCGGAGCAGTGCACAGCCATACAATTAAAAACATTAAATATATAAAAATTAAAACTAAATTAAATTAAAGACCCTGGCTGAAAACAATTAAAACCCCTCCCTTAAACCCTAAAATTTGATATAAAAATTAAAATACCCAAATCTGAAATCAGCCCAAGCCGGCCTGGTCAAAAAGCCAGGTTTTCAAGGCACACCTGAAGGTCCGCAGGTCCGTGGCTGTATGTAACTCCAGAGGCAACCCATTCCAGAGGGTAGACACCCCCACAGAGAAGGCCCTATTCCTCGGGATCACCAGCCGGCACATAGATGCAGATGGGACCCGCAAGAGACCCTCCCTGTGGGAGCGCACCGGACGGTGAAAAGAAAATGGCAAAATGCAGTCTTGTAAATATCCTGGTCCGATGCCATGGAGCGCTTTAAAAGTTAACACTAAAATCTTAAAGCGCACCCGAGAGGCCACTGGCAACCAATGCAGCTCGCGCAGGAGGAGCGTCACATGAGAGAACCTTGACGCCCCCATAACCACCCGCGCGGCCGCATTCTGTACCAGTTGAAGCCTCCCGATGCTCCCATTCGGGAGCCCCATGTAGAGGGCGTTACAGTAGTCCAGTCGGGAAGTGACCAGGGCATGAGTGACCGTGCGTAAGGCATCCCAATCCAGAAAGGGCCGCATAATAAACAATTATTTTCTTCCCAAGTGTCACTTCCTAGACGTATTCTTTCTTGCCCAAATCTCTTCCTGTTATGCCTTTCCCTCCCTAAGTTTAAGATTACCAACTAATTTGGGTGAGTTGTTATCTTCAAAGGATTATGGCCTTAGTTAAACCTGTAGAAATTCTTGCTAATTTCCTGGCTAGCCTTTGGTTGCAATAAGCACCTTTTATTTGATTTGACGTCATTAAACTTGACTTGACTTGCTAATCTCTTGCAAAACAAACACTGAAGAAAACTAAAAATTTTATCAAAGTAAATTCACAGATTGGCCACGATTTCCCTGGATTTGGGGCAAGTGTTTGATCATCCCACCTTGGAGGTACCAGTAATTGAATTTGGAATTTTCCTCATGCCCAAACAGGCATTCTATCTTGAATCATACCTCCTACCATTTACAGATCTGTACAAATCAATTTACCCCTTTAGCCAATTGCTGGCTAAATATTTCCATTATCAAGTATAGCACTTAACTATGCTTGGAAACAAAACTGAAACCTAATCAAGCCCTTGCAATGGTTAGCCAAGGTTCCTTCAGTCTATTACTCACAATTTCCCTGTAATTATTTCCTTGGAAGTTCCCTCCATCAATAGGTAAGTGTTCTGCGGTGATAAAAATGCAATGGCTTCCTAAGAAAACTTCTCACTTCTCTGAGGTTTCCTACATCTTTGTTTTTACTGCCATTATTAGCTCCCATCAGGACCTTGGAGAGGTTTCTGTGGTTAACCTTTTCCTATTTTCTTTACAAATACCAGGACTCCAACTTGGCTATGTAAAAAAAAACATGTGAATGTCTTGAAGGTTGCTGAATGCCCAGGTTTTCTCAGGAAGTGAGCGCACCCACCTGGTCCAGGTTTCCAAGTGCAAATTTAAAATCTGATTAAATTATAAAGGCAAATTGAATAAAGATAATTTCTCACCAGCAAGGTGAGAGATACTTGTTCCAGCAGGGTGTAGATGTTTAATGGATTGGATTGAATTCTAATGGATTAGATTATATTTTATTCCAGGTTGCTAACCTTGAGTTCTGAGGAATAGAGAGCTCATGACTGAGATGCCAGCATGGTGCCTTATAATGTCGAACCTATCTGATCAACAAATTCACTGGACAAGCTGGAAATTAACTATGATGGCTTAAGTGGTTGAGACATTGGGTAAGAGGTTAACAAGCCCACATTCAAGACGCAAGAGCTGCCATAGGGCGGGGTTGAGCTCTGCTCCTACATTGTAGCTCCTGCCAAGGACATGAAAGGAGACCCCCAACTGGGTGTCTCCAAAGCAATGGTGATGTCACCAGCTAATTCTTTCAACCTGAAAGCGCCTCGCAGGAGCGCATAAAAAAATCTAGCCTATTTCCTTAAGGCAACAAAGGAGCATTAAAATAATACAGTTCAAATAAATAAATAAATATTTACTCCATGTAGTAGAATTCTGCAGTGGTTGAGCAAATTGGGCTACCATCTCATTGTGCAAGTGAATGACCCCTGCACAAATGATATACACCAAGGGAACTCACTCGACTCCAGCCGCTTCTCTGCCATCTTGGCGGAAGCATGAATGGAAGCATAAACAGATAGGCGGGGTTTATTTAGAAAGACCGCTGGCGTCACGAGCTAGCCAACTACTCTGTAGGTGTTGTCCCCACCTCTGCTCCTGGCTCAGAGCTGAAAGGACTATTTTCCCAGGAGCTGCGGCAGAGCGCTCCTCATCCTCTTCCACTACCACCACCACACCACAACCACCAGACAAGGAAGCTCCCCGCTGGAGAAAAGCGCCGCCTAAACCGCGCGCAACAACGACACTCGCCAAAGCCCGGCCGGACGCGCGCTCGGTGGTTCGATCGGACTCGCACTGCGCCTCGCAGTTCCAGGATCTCGGGAAGAGACGGACGCAGGTGAGAGCAGGGAGTTGGGGTTAAGCAAAGAGGGTGAGGAGATGGGGGGGGGGGAGAGAGACCAAAATGCCGACGCTGCTCGTGGGGGGCTCAACCTGACGCGGAGGACCGTCGTTGGGTTCGAGCCACCCAACGGCGGATCGAACCCAACACAACGAACCCAAGGGATGATCCGCCCAACGTTATCTAGGTCGGTGAGACTCGGAGGGGAGCGCGGTCAGAGGATGGTTCAGCTCCGTTTGGGGAAGGAAGGAGGTCGGGGGCAAGTCTTCCACGACCTCTTCTGCCCGGCAAAGTGGCGGCTCCAGGCCCTTTGTGGTGGCCCTGTTGGACCCAAGCCGAGCGACAGAATCCCAGAAAGCCGGGAAGGCGAGGAGGAGGGAGCTGGATACGGTTGACAGACTGGGGTGACTTCGCCCCTGCGTTGAAAAGCCACTTCCCGTCAGCTTCCTCGGCCCCCAGCTTTAATCCTGGCTACGTTAGCAGCGGAATTCAAGAAAATTCTTCTAGAATCTCAGTTTCCCTCCTATTCAGTAAAATCCTGCTAGGGTTTACTTGTTCCCCTTTTAAAGCCATTAGCAGCTAACCTGGCTGTGTCTTGCACAGGGGAGTTTCTTACTTTAAATCTTTCTCTTGTTCTGTCCGGATTGATCAGCTGCACTGAATTCAAAGGGAGAGACCTTTCATTTCTTCTTCCATTTTTATGCCACAGGTAATTTTATACCTCTTTTCTTCTTCAGCACCTCTAAGCTGCACTTGTAACCTTTCCCACTCCCACCCCTGGCCCTTCATAATTTAAGATGCTATTTTCTGTATCTTCTGAAGCTCCAGGGTAATTTTTTTAAAAAAAGATATGATAGATAGAATTCCAAATTTATTGCAGTATTCTGCCTCTTGGGCCTTCAGGCTCATTTGATTGATGTTTCATGATCCTAGGAAGCTGCCTTCTCTCAAATCTTACAATTTATCCCTCTAGTACTAATTTAAAAAATAGATGTAGTTTAGGAATGAAGTGTGGAGCCTTTAGTGCTCTCTGGGCTTCCTTGTTTGCTAGCAGATGTTTCGTTATCCCTCTAGCCCAGAAATGGGCACCCTTTCCATACACAGGTAGAACCTGAGTTACAGTCATTCATTTAGTGACCATTTGAAGCTACAACCACACTGAAAAAAGTATGGTCGGTTTTCACACTTATAACCATCATTGCAGCATCCTCATGATCACATGATCAAAATTTGGACTCTTGGGAACTGGCGGGTGTTTAGGACAGTTGCACTGTCCTGGGTCATGTGATTGCCATTGGTAGCCTTCCCAGCTGACTTCTGACAAGCAAAGTCAATGGGGAAAACCAGATTCACTTAATGATCACATGATTCACTTAATAGCTGCAGTGATTTGCTTAACAACTGGGGGGAGGAAATGAAATGGGGGCAAAAGTCACTTAACAACTGTCTTGCTTAGCAACAAAAATTTGGGGTTCAGTTGTGGTTGTAAGTCGTGGATTACCTGTATTGTTATTATTTGGATCCTTTCTTTTACGAATTTATTATTGTATTTTGCCTCCACCCTGTGATCCAAGTTCACTGAGTGGATTACATGAGTACTCCCAAAACAAACAGCAAAACAATAAAAGTTAATCAATAATACTGAGTGATGTCAAACCAACATTTGCTATCCCAGCATAGAACAGGCACATGAAAACAAGCTGATTGCAGATGTTAAAGCCAAAGGAAGAGTTTTAATTTGGACCCAATTAAGGTAGCAGCATTTCATATTCACAACGGCCAATTCTTAAGTGGGTCCTTCCAACCAAAAAGTCCATCTTGCTTGTAGCCATCAGCCTCAGTGGACTTGGCAGGAATATGCAGATCAAAGCCACTAAAGAACTTGGAGGTGGCCTTATTTGAGAGAAGAGAAAAGGGTACCAAAAACAATAAGGGTTCTGCAGGCCAACCATATGATGAATGGCTCAAGGGAACTAGGTATGTTTAGCCTAACAAAGAGCAGACTTACAGTATGAGAGACCTGATAGCAGTCTTCCAATACTTGAAGGGCTGTCACAGGAAAGAGGGTGTCAATTTATTCTGCATGGCCCCTGAGAGCAGGACAAGAAGCCATGGATGGAGACACATGAGAAGAAAATGCAACCTGGAAATAAGGAGGAATTTCCTGACAGTGAGAATGATTAGCCACTGAAACAGCTTATCTCCTAGAAGTTGTAGATGTTCAAGAAAAGATTGAGCAACTATTTGTCTAGGATAGAAAAGGGTCTCTTACTTTTAGCAGGGGATTGGAAGGGACCTCCAAAGTCCCTTTGAGCCCTGTGATTCTATGAAAGTCTGGGCCTCCAAACCCTTAAATCTCAGTCCCATGATTTTAAATGGGGCCCAAAAACAAGTACCAGCCCAGCAAGAGCAAAGGGGGTTATAATATAACTAGACTCCCATTTTCATGCACAGGAAAATCAAGGTGAAGAGCTGCTCTTCCAATAGTTTTTTTTCTTGCTGTGCTTTTTCACAGACCAATTTAGTCTTGATGAGGATGGCTGGGAAAGGAAGTTAAGAATATCCCCCAATAAAGGAAAAGTATTTATATTCATTGTTTTTAATCAAGGGTGGTAGGGAAAAATAGACAAATTCCTTCTAGTTTTCTGTGCTGTAGAGAAAAGATCCAAGGTCCTTCCAGATCCTGCCATCATCTGCTTCTTCTTTAAATTAGAATCAAAACTAGACTCCTGACTCCAGTACAATCATGTTTTGATGACAGCAGTTTCTTTCCTTGGCTTACTCTTGTTCCACTCCATGGTTAAATGTGCTTCATTTCTTGGCTGCATTAGTACAGGTAGTCCTCGACTTAAAATTATTTGTTTAGTGACCATTCAAAGTTACAACGGCACTTACAACCATGGCAGCATCCCCCAATCATATGATCAAGCTTGGCAATTGATGGTTACGTATCCCTGGGTCATGTGATCGGCTTGTGTGACCCTCTGACAAGCAAAGTCAATGGGGAAGCCAGATCCCCTTATTAATCCTGTTACTAACTTAACAGCTGCAGTAATTCACTTAACAACCGTGAAAAGAAAGGCTATAAAATGAGGCAAAACTCACTTAACAACTGTCTTGCTTAGCAATGGAAATTTGGAGCTCAATTGTGGTTGTTAGAACTGTGTTAGGGGATATTTTGCCTCTTGTTCTGATATTCTCCAAGGCAGCCTCAAAGTGAATGCAACCTGTGAAATTTTCTCTCCTAAGGGCCATGGTGGATGTGACCAAAAATGTCCTTGGGGAAGATTAGGCCACTTTGTCTGCCTTCCCTAACATTGTCCCTCCCCGACATTATGTTTTTTTTCATTTTATTTTCTTTCTGTTCAATCTTGTCCAATTTTACCTGGAAAGTCCTGCAGTTTTCTTGGCAAGATTTTTCAGAAATGGTTTGCCCTTTTCTCCTTTCTAGGACTGAAAGAGAAGGACTAGCCAAGGTCACTCAGCTGGTTTTGTGCCTAAGGCAGGATTAGAACTCATGGTCTCTCAGCTTCTAGGCTGATGTGTTAACCACTACACCAAGCTGGCTCTTTCATATCTTTCCCTTCCATCTTTTCTGCTCTTGATACCCACTTCTCTGTAAACTTCCAGTAGGCAAGGAGAAGACAACCTTTACCTGGGGAAAAAGAAGGAAAGCAGGCTTTTATTTTACTGCAGCTTCCACAAAAATAAGGAGGACAGTGCGTTCCCTCTTCTTGCCAATTCCAGTCCACCATCCTTGAAGTAAAAGTTCCTTTGCCAACAACTAGCCAGTTTCATATATCAAGATGCTTAGCTTGTTGTCTGAAAGTTGAGTCATGGCAATTGGACTTCTTTCTTTTCCTGTTGGTTAGAAACATGACTCTGCTTATCCAAGGATCCTGGAGGATATATACTCCTCCAGGGTAAAAAGAGGGGCAATCAACTTGCTCAGACTGAAGAAGCTACTTGCATAAGAAGCAAAACATTTCTAAACAATGGGAAAAGAAAAGCTGCCCTGTTTCCATGACTCAATTTCTATGCTCATTTTGCTGGTTCCCCGTGTTGGAATCCACAGGACCTGGTTACTTTTAGTCATGACGGGGTCTGCCTACCTCCTCCCAGGGGTTATTTCTTCCCTCATGTTTCTCCTATTTTAACTTGAGAAATGCCAAGTAGGGTAGACAAATGAGGCAGAAAGAGGCTGGGAATGAGACTCACCCATTTCTGCTGCTCTTCCAGGCTGGTGACAATTGACAAGGGACAGTTGGAGAGCCCAAGGAGAAAGCCAATGCAGTGGAAGTGTACCATTCCATAGTGACTCAAAACAGATACAACAGAGACAGAATAGAGACTGGCAATGGGGACCACAAAGGTATTGCACCTTCTTAAGGAAAGGTGGATTTCCCTAAATAATGAGGGAAGCATGGGGTGGGGGGAAGTGCTTTCTAGCTGACCTTGTTTCTTTGTTCGATTTTGCCACCTTGGATTAGATTGCAAGGTTTCCAAAGTAGGGATTCATTTATGAGATAATATAACTCACTGGCAGCATAAACCCCTTGCTGATTATACAGTCCCTGTGGAATCACGTAATGCAGGGATGGGGGATGGGGAGCACTGAATTCATTTCTATAAGCAATAAGCATGGGGCATCACAAGGTTGGGTATGGTGTGCAAAGCATTTTAACACAATAATTCTTAAAATGCCAGAGTGCCTTGTTTTAGTGTCATCCGCTTAAACAGAAAATCAGATCATTCCAGATCAGCAAGAAATATAAAAGGCTGACATAAAGCATTCAGTTTTACAATCATGCTGTCTCTTGTTGTGCATACAAAGCACCACAATGATCTATTTAGTGAGCAGCTGGGTTCATTGCAGGTGTAGCAAGGAATAAATAAAACCCTTGCATGATGAAAAGCAAGCTCTGCTCTCCAGAATAAACTATAGGGTTAAAAGGACATGTGGTTCCAATTGAGTTGTTTTCTTTCATTCTACAGATGCATAAAAATTCTTATTAGCAAATTTAATTCTGTCCTCCTTTTGTTAGAAGCGTGTATGCAGCATTCCTGGAAAATCTCCCCAATCCTTGGTAAAGTCAAATTATTGTTCTGCTATCACAAATTGTGTATATGCATTCATCATAAAGCTTCAGCGGGCCCTGCACATTTTACCAGATGGGTTATCAGTCAGGACACCTCCATTTAAATGATGTCTGTAACAGCTCTTGATTCTGTTGGATCAGGAAAAGCATGGGGAATTGTGTAGTGGTTGTTTTGCTTGAAAATGGTAAGGCTTAATGGCATTGTTATAAAAGAGATAACTAGGGAACTTCCAGAGCCTCATTCTTGCTCTGTGAGAAAGGTTGGTTTCCTTGGAGATCAGATACCTCAAGGACAGAGAAATCGCTTGCGCATCCTTTTCTCATATACTCCCTAACAAAGTAGAAACAACACATATCAAAGCATCTCTTTATTGTGTCTTCATGGCCAAGGTTTAGAAGCTCAACAACAACCTGTCCTTTCAACTTCATGAGCCCATGTCATGGTGTAATTTTTTTTCTATGGTTTCCAAGTATGCTATATATGATATATACCATATATGTATGTGTGTATATATGAATATATGGATGGATGTATATGTGTATATATATGTGTGTGTATGTATGTATGTATATATGTATAGCATGTGTGTGCGTATTTATTTATTTTTAGGAAAGTTATATTGCCGCCTATTCGCACATGGCAACTCAAGGCGGCTTACAGGAATAATTTATATATGTGTGTGTATAAATATTTAATATATAAATAATATATATACACACACTATATATGTGTGTGTGTGTGTTAGGTTTTGAGCTGATAAATAATTAAACAAGGGAGACTAGGATAGATCTATTTCGAGCTACTTAGCTCTCGTCAGCTAGCCATACCCTTACTGTGATTCGAACCAGGGAAGTATTACATGTGAGGCAGTTGTAATTGCCATTAGGCCACTGGTTCTCATCCAGATCAGTGATATAGGGGAATGAGTATATATACTTATGTTACAACACCCTGGTAAGCGCCAATCAAGTATATACACACTGTATATATGTCCTATTGTTCCTTTTATTTTTCTTATATGTATTATGTCTTATATGTATCCATGTATTCATAACTATGTTTTTACTTATACCTATTATCTTGAAAGCAATTGACAAACCAAATGTTTATATATATATATATACACACACACACACATATTTATTCATTCACCATCAATGAAACAATTGTTTGGATCCTCCCCAGATGTTTTTTTCTACCATGGCTTTCATTATATATGTTCTTGGTCATAATGGTGAAGAAATTATTCTCCACATTGGTTGTGCTTGAAAGTGGGAGGGAGATCAATGGCTTTTTCAGAAAGGTCTTTTGTTTCAGGCACAGTGGCAGAAACAAAAGCTGGGAGGAAATGGTGGCTTTGTTGTTCTCATACTGGCCTCCAACTGCTATTGGCTGCTGGGGCAGGTCAGCTCTTACAAAGCTACAGCTGAATGAAAAGGAAAGCATGTTCATGTTTTATATGAAGAAGATGCTACTTTGGGGTTCTCTCCTTTTGGGTAATCATGTGTTTGGCATTTTCAAGATATTCAGGGGTTCTTTTGTAATGTTTGCAAAAGAGAAGTTTGTGAAACATCTTCCTGTTGAAATGTTGGTTATCAATGCCTCTGAAACCATGAGGATCAGAAGTTCTTCATTTCTAGCTATAGAATGTCAGGTTCTCTTTTCGTTATTCGGTGCAATTGGACAGACACCACTCACAGTCTAAAACAGGAGTCTCCAACCTTGGCAACTTTAAGGCTTATGGACTTCAACTCCCAGAGTTCCTCAGCCAGCTTTGCTAAGAGTTGAAGTCCACAAGTCTTAAAGTTGCCAAGGTTGGAGAGTCCTGGTCTAAAACATACTGAAATGTAAAGCAAGATTCATGTGTGCTGAGCCATAATGCAATTTGTTTGGTTTTCTCCTCTATTGAATTGTGTATTAGTCAACGTGCAGTGGCTAGTAAGATAAAAATGCATATAGGATTCCCACACTGATCTCCATTGATCTGAAGATCTGTATAGTCAGTGTTTGAATAATCACTGGAACCCATAAGATTTGTTTGTGATGTGCAAGCTGTACAGGTAAAAGGAGACTCTGTTAACTTTGTTCCCCGTCCTTAATACATAGGTCTTTCTACCAAAAGACAATTCAACTTCTGGTGTGAGCTCAAATGTAAGGTATGGGAAGATCTCCTTAATTTCAGGGGCCTTAAACTCCAAACTGCTCTTCACTTAACAATTCTTCTTCTATTTGATTTGTAGAGTAAGCAACAATGAGGAAATCCCTTGCAACCAGTTGGGTTTTACTTCTCCTTCTCCTGCTCCAGATGGATCCCTCTCTTTCCAAGAAGAAGCCTAAACCTGGTGGTGGCTGGAATACGGGGGGGCAACGCCAACCTGGTTACCCCCAGCAACATCCTCCAAACAGACCTAATTACCCACAAGGTGGTTACCCACAAGGTGGGTATGGAGGAGGCTACGGAGGTGGCTATGGAGGTGGCTATGGAGGTGGCTATGGAGGCGGCTATGGAGGCGGCTATGGGGGCAGCCAGTATGGCAAGCCCTGGAAGCCCAAACCACCCAAGCCCAAAATGAAGCATGTGGCAGGAGCAGCTGTGGCCGGAGTGGCAGCAGGCGCAGTGGGGGGTTATCTCTTGGGCAGTGCCATGTCAAACATGCGGTTTATGTTTAACAATCCTTATGAGCAGCAGTGGTGGTATCAAAACCGCGACCGCTACTCCGACCAAGTTTACTACCCAAAGTATGACCAACCAGTTTCAAGGGACGTCTTCGTGAGAGACTGCACGAATGTCACCGTGACCGAGTACATCGAGCCCAGTGGGAACAGGACAGCAGATGACATGGAGAGAAAGATGGTGACGAAAGTGGTGCACCAGATGTGCACTGAGCAGTACAGATTGATGTCAGGTGTCACTTCACTGCTTGCCAACCCTACTGTGCTTGTAATGGTTACACTGATCTTTTGTTTCCTGATACACTGAGGTTTTTTTCCCTGAAGTTTCCCTCTTGTTGAGCTAGCAATGTGGAGCAGGGATCTCTATAAAGCATTCACCTAGTGGGAGAATACATTCTTGTATGTGCAATTTTTAATGGGTGTGTTTAAGAATTGTTCTATCTCTTAAGTATTCTTGAACATACTGGCTTCTTCTGAGCACACATGGTCCCTTCATAACCACCTGTGATTCTTTCTTTAGCTGCAAAAAAGTTTTGGGTGGGGAAAGGGGGGACATAAGAACATTTTGTAATAAACCTTACCCTGCTAGAAATCTCACTCCATGCTCAAATATTGACCAAGTCTGTGCTTACACACAATATACATAAGAATGACCAAGTAATTTTTGGCCAGCTACCATTGCATTGCACCTTACTAGAAAACCATTTTTATATTTAATGCAGCAATCATTTTGTATTCACAAAGTCTGACTTTCCAAAGGACCAAGTATATCTTCACAAGGAAGGCTTTGCATTTTTTTAAAGGGCTTTGGCAACCAGAGCTGATCTGCATGATAGCCTTGGAGCTCTTGAATGACCCAGCCACCATGACTGATTCACACATGGACATTTTGAAGGCTATTCCACATGTAAGAAAAACTTATTGCCTATGAAGCACAATTTCTGCAAATACACAGCGTGTCATCAATCTTGCTGAAGGCAAGCAGCCTTGAAACAAAGATACCATGATGGAAATACTTTATTCAGAGCAGAAAATTTAAAATGTCAGTTTTTGGAAGGTGAAGGAGCAGTTTGAAATATTATTTTTGTTAAGAAATGATTTCGGAAATGAGTTTCGGAAATCTAAAGTTATTGAAAAATGTTAATTGCCATAGTGGCACTTCAGAGTTCAAGTATATGATGAAAAATTATTTACAAGTTGACTAAGAATATGAAATATATATGTTCATCTTCCAAAGAGAACTTCAATTTCTCTCCTTTTCAATGATAATTCTTCTGATTGGGATAAGCTTACCAGAAAACTAATATGAATGATTCAATTAATATTAAGAGTTATGTAGCATCCAATAGATCCTTCAACCACAAAATCACTAGGAATTTGAAGGTTTTAACTCTGGAGAACTTTGGCATTAACTTCCACTCCCAGTACCAAAGTCACTTTCATTCGCTTGTTTAGAAAGTCAAAGAAATACTGTATAAACGGAAATTTAGAATTGTCTCTGGAACAACTGGAGAACCTGACAGTGCTACTAATTCACAGAACATTTTTGTGCGTGGGAAAATTACTCATGCCATCCATGCTAATGTCTCAGTTGGCCCCAATACTGTTAGTTGGAATATAAAACACAGAATCATAGGGCTGGATGGGATTTATAGTCCAACCCTTTGCTCAAGGCAAGAGGCCTTATATCAGTGGTTCTCAACCTGTGGGTCGTGATCCCTTTAGGGGTCAAATGACCCTTTCACAGGGGTCGCCTAAGACCATCAGAAAACACATATTTTTGATGGTTTTAGGAACCGAGCCATAATTTTATGGTTGGGGGTCACCACAACATGAAGAACTGTATTAAAGGGTCATGGCATTAGGAAGGTTGAGAACCACTGCCTTATACCATTCCAGTCAAATGGTTGTCCAGTCTATTAAGTAAGAGAGAGTGATCCCCTTTATCTTCAGCTATAGGCCTGAATAAAAAATTCATGGAAGATCTTCTAATGAACTTTGATGTTTTGATATTAAGCTTGTGAACTAATTTTGCGGAACTAGGTTTGGCATTTTGCATATTGAGGCACTATGTTAGAATTATTTAAACAAGATTGCTACAAACCCTTTGCTCTTTCCACACCCTGCTTTTGCTTCCTTCCCTTGAAGTTTGGGATGCAAAAGCTGACATGGCCTCCACAAGTGTCACATTTTTTGACCAAATGTTTGTTAGCAGAGTTTGTGTTTGTTATTTCTCCATTGTATACAGCAAAGCTTAGAAATATTACTGCTAGAAACACAACAGCCACTGGAATACAGCTAGCTAGAAGATGCCATAGTCATTTAATTTTAAGACATAATTGAAAATTGTACTTCGGGCTGTAATAATTTTATCTGTCCTAATGCTTTCAGCCTATGGTGGTTATAAACAGTACTTTTTAAAAACTATGGTGTATTTCAGTTGATTTGCTGATTGACACTCTGTTTGTACCAGATATAAAATTGTAAGTGTAATAAAAAAATAGAATAGGATATGCTCTTTACTTAATGAGTATATCTGGTATATTTGAATATTTTGCCAGGTGATTATTGTAAAGGCCAACTTTAAATAGTGTTGTTTGCATATAAGAACAGGAAAAAAACTAAATTGGGGGGAATGTTGGATTTTAAAGTGACATATCAGTTGTCATCAGGATATTTTGTAACTCTGTAACTATGCATGGCTTTATTTTTATTTGCAAATGTTTTTTTTAATTAAATGTTTGATATAAAGTTAAAAATAAAATATAAGAAATAAACATTTGGACTATGTTAAATTATTCCTAATGATACAAATATATTGTTCATGTACATTTACAAAAATAATCTTTCCCAAAATATCAGATGTCACGGAATAAAACCCAAGATTCTGGATCCAAATGGGTCTACTTTGTTATTAAATAGAATGATTCATCTGGGGAGCTGGACTTTGGTTTTAGGGGAAAAAAGCAAATAGATTTTTAAGCTGCGTTTTGGGGATAGATAATTATTTGGATAGGATTTACACTAATTAGTGTAACATTTGATCAATATTTATACACTACTTTTGCTTCTGAGGAAAATTGATGGTGGCTGTTTCATCTTCTCAAATAATTTAAAAAGGTTTTGGATATTGTGCTTTTTTACTGTGCATACACTAAATCTGAACATCACACTAAGCCAGAACAGTCTTTAAAATGGATAAACATGATTCATGGCTTAGTTTTACTTACTCACTTATTTACTGATTTATGTATTAATTAAATGTATACATTGCCCATCTCAATATCAAGCCCCTGTGGTGTATATATCAGAAGTGTATGGGAAAAATGAATGTAATAACAATCTCTCTGTCTCTCTCTCTCTCTCTCTCTCTCACACACACACACACACACACACACACACACAAAATAGAAGACCAGGTATTCTTATAATTTTAAGATACTATGAAGCTTGCAGGTGGGATGCTAGTCATGGTAATCCAAAATTAAATCAATGCACATTATTTTACCATGGTGTGAAAAGACAATTCAGTCTAAGCAACCTCCTTAAACGTATTTACATAGTCAGAGAATATAAGAGTTTGAAATGATTTTTTAAAATCAGTTAATCCAACTTCTTCCTTACTACAGCAGTGGATTTGCAAATAAGGACTAAATACAAGGCCAACAGACCTATTTTGGTATTATATAGGCCATAGTTTTATTTGGCAGTTTAGCTGAAAGGGTGAGAAGAGTAAATGGAGATTAGCATGTCAAACAGAAGTTAACAATCTTCAAATAAAGTTTGTGTTGGAACAGTAATCAACATACTACAAGGAAATAAATCTGAGCACTATATATCATATGGAGCATGTTAGATAGTAATAAATAACCAAAATAGCTTAAAAGTCTAGCTTCATGTTTGCAACACTCATGCTCAGGTAGACTTCCCAGCTGTTCTTACATAGCTCTTTCCACTACACAAAGAAGGAAAAATAAACAAAAACACAAATACTGTATTACGTATATCCCAATTAGCCTTTAGGATTTCTTATTTCTTAATAAAATAGATGCTAAAGCTAGCTTGCAATTATTTTTCTGATCTTTTATAGCTGAATTAAGGCAAGATTCAAACTCAGAGATAACAGAAGGATTTTGCTTCCTCATTAGCCTTACTAGCTTAACCACACCTACTGATAGAAGTCAAGCAAGGATGTTCAAGGAGTGCTTATCAACACATTGATAAAAAATTATTTAACTTCGCATCTCATTTAAAGAAGACAGTTTTTCATGATGGGAATCCATCTTCACAATTTAGGCCAAGCTTTTCTTTTCTCAAAGAGACTCCTTTTGAGAATCCTAGTGTTGAAAGGAAAATGGAATAAATCCAACTGCATTCTTTGTTTCAAGAGAAGAAGCACATTAATCCCAATGTCAACTACCTACTCTAGTGCTTAGGAACTCAAATGTATTTATTTACATATTTATGCATTAGTTGGATTGATATCCCATTGTAATTAACTGGCTCTCAATTTTGGAATAATTTTAATCAAAGCCAAGTCTCTTTCCATTTCTGACTTGTGACAACCATCACAGCATGGTAGAAAAGAATACTAAAGGTAGAATTAGAACTTAACCCCAAAGGTGCTTTTTTTCAAAAGGCAACTGGACTTTCTTGGTTTTTTTCCTTTGAAAACATTTTGCTTTTCATTGAAGGAATTTCTTGGATGAGAACTAAAATGTTTTCAAAGGGAAAAAAAAATAAGAAAGTCAAGGTGGCTTTTGGGAAAAAAAGCACCTTGGTATAACCATAGGACAACTATGACCTGGATGATTGAGGATCTCCATAGACAATTAGAGTTTAAACTTACTTAAGTATTCAATAACGTTTAAGAGGTCAAGGAAAACAAAAAATGGAAAACAACATAGAACCACGTGGCTTTCAAACAGTATTCTCAGTCTACAAATTATTAATGACTGGACAAAACCTCCCAGTCATATTTAAGGATAGATATGACAATTTAGACAAAGAAGGCACAAAGCAGTTTATCAAGAAGGAGTCCCTGCAACCCCAGAGCCACAAGTGATTTCAAATCTTTCTGCAACCTTTAAACCCCCCCCCCCCCCTAATTGCTGAAGAGTGATAATTCTGCTTTCCACCATTCAGAGATAGAAACCTGTAGGAAACAATCTAAGATCTAACGTCGGTCCATCATAGTTTCAAAAAAGTGTTCAGCTCAACATTTGCAGCCCATCCAGATTCATGGATTTTCAGCACCAAGTTTGCAAGTGTCAGATCCAACACTGTAAAACATGTTTGCCATCAAATGTTGCCTGCGTCTCTTTTGAGGTGTGTGATAATTTTCATCACTCAGCAAAAATGGTTGACTAATCGGGTACCTATTGGAATTATCAGCTCCCATTAGAGGAGAGCTATTTTGGAAATAGTCAAACAAAAGATATCCAAACCTATTCAGGTGTTTGATTCCAATTGTTTAGAAAGTCAGTTTGGTTCCAAGATTGGACTTGAGGTGTATTTGAATGGAACCTTCAATTCAAATCTTGATGTATTCATTTTAAATAATCTCAGAAGTCTTCTTCCTTCCTTCCTTCCTTCCTTCCTTCCTTCCTTCCTTCCTTTCCTTCCTTTCTTCCTTCTCAAAAGCAACTTCTATTATCATGTGAAATGCTAAAATATTTCCTGAAAACTGAGCAAATTTCACTGAAGGATCGAAGCAACAGGAATGAGGGAATTATCTACTGTCTCCATCTTAAATTAGACTTGACAAATACAAAAACGTAATCACTTTAGACTGATTCATGATGTTAATTGGAATTCATTCATAAGTAGCTTATGCATTGCATCTCCTTGCATCTGATGCAGTCTCCAGAACAATATAAAACCACGACTAAATTCTTGCTGGAGAGAGAGATTCCAGACCTCTGATAAGAGAATAGCAACCATGGAAGAGATTTAGAAAGTATAACCTTTAGAAGATCAGGAAAGGAGTGATTAAGGTAATGATTGAAATGGCAAAAGGATGAATAAGAAACAAAGCATTCTCAAAAGAAAAATGCAAATCAGACACAGCATTGTTTGGGGCATTGTGTCCACTGACTCCTCCGGGACTATTAGCCAAAACTGCTCCTTCTCCATGTTTGAACTCACTTTTGATCTCCAGTGTAGTAGCTGTCTCTGGTTTATTATTATAGTAGCTGCCTGACATTGTGAAAACAGTCAAGCGGGGGTACATCTCCATGCATTTTTCATTTGCCACCTGTGTCACCACTCTGGCTTCCAATTCATCTTCAGTTTGGTTTCCAGTGGGCTTCACATATTCTCCCATGGTGACATTTACACACTCACTCAGGAAAACATCTCTTGAAATTGGCTGGCTAGAGTTTGGGTGGTAAACATGGGTGGCAAAACGGTGGCGGTTTTCATTCCACCAACGTTCTTCCTCACTGTCATTAAAACAAAAATACATCTTGGCTATGGGACTGCCTAAGATGTAGCTCTCAGGGTCTTCCACTGGAATATCTACAACAGGTTCCCCCACTACATATTTCACTTCATCATCCTTTGGCTTCGAGTCCACTGGGTTGCCACCATGAGGTCTGGAATGGCTTCCTTCTGAAGAGCTGGAGAAAGTACGATACTGCTCAATGCACATTTCCTTCACCACATGCTTCACCACCATGGCTTCCATCTCGTCCTCTTTTGTATTCCCAGTGGGCTCAATGTATTCTTTCACTGTGATGTTCACACAGTCTCTCACAAAGATATCTTGTGGAACAGGCTGGATGTACTGGGGGTAGTAAACTTGATCAGAGTAACGATGGCGATTTTCATACCACCACCGCTCCTCATTCGGGTTGTTAAATTGAAAATGCAGATTAGACATGGCACGTCCCAGCAAGTAGCCTCCAGCAGCTCCTACAATTGCTGCTCTAGCCACAGACTTCATCTTAGTCTTGGGAGGTTTAGGTTTCCAGGTTTTGGGATAAGAGTGTCCCCACTGAGGATTTTGGGGGTTATATGGTTGGTGTGGGAAATACCCATTTTGAGGGTTGATTGGATATGGGGGAGGATTTGCTGGGTTTGGGGGTTTGCCCGGATATGGGGGAGGATGTGCTGGGTATTGAGGATTGATGGGATATGGTGGAGGATGTCCTGGATTTTGAGGGTTGACCGGATATGGTGGAGGATGTCCTGGATTTTGAGGGTTGACCGGATATGGTGGAGGATGTCCTGGATTTTGAGGGTTGACCGGATATGGAGGGGGATGTCCTGGATTTTGAGGGTTGACCGGATATGGGGGAGGATGTGCTGGATTTTGAGGGTTGACCGGATATGGGGGAGGATGTGCTGGATTTTGAGGATTGACTGGATATGGGGGAGGATGTGCTGGATTTTGAGGGTTGACCGGATATGGGGGAGGATGTGCTGGGTTTTGGGGGTTAACTGGGTATGGGTAGGCAGGATTGTATGGAGGGGGATTCCCTGGGTTAACAGGATTATTTGGGGGGTGGGCAGGGTTGTATGGAGGGGGATTCCCTGGGTTAACAGGATTATTTGGGGGGTGGGCAGGGTTGTATGGAGGGGGATTCCCTGGGTTAACGGGATTATTTGGGGGGTGGGCAGGATTTTGAGGGTTGACAGGATAAGGTGGAGGGTGTCCTGGATTTTGTGGATTGGCAGGATTATGGGGTGGATGTGCAGGATTATATGGAGGAGGGTTTGCATGATTTGGAGGATGTTTTACAGGATTTTCAGGCCTGTTTGGGGGTGCATGATGGGCAGGCCTGTGTTCAGGTGAGTTCTGTGCCGGTTTTCTAGGACTCTCTGCAGGCTTGACAGGATGATGGGAAGGTTTGCTAGGATTATGGGAGGGTTTGCGACTTGGCTTTCGACTGCTGCTGCTGCTTGGTCTGCTGCTTCCTTTTTTAGAAATGGAGACAATCTCCTCAGTCTGGAGCAAAATGAAGAGAATCACGATTGAGCAGGCCAACAGGAATTTTCCCATGGTGACAGTTCTGCAAGATAAAATGGGGAAGACATCTAGTTTGAGACACATGCAAACGTGACATAAATGATACAAATCTATCAAGGAGAGCAATCTCAAAGGTGCCTTTTCAACAGGCAACTAGACTTTCTGGTTTTTCTTTGAAGTCATTTCGTTTCTCACCCAAGAGCTTCTTCAGCACTGACTGGATGGTGGGGAAGGGAAGGATTTATACTCCTTGCAGACAGCTGGTCATTTGCATTCTTTTAGCAAGTCATTAAGGCCATCTGGAGGTTTATCTGTATCATCAGGGTCCCCTGAGTGGTGCGAATTGGCGTGGAGACTTCTTGGAACTATTGAAAGAACTGTGTTGTAGATTGGAGGTAGATGATGTCATATCCCTCACCCCTTTTGAGAGAGGCCTGTTCAGTTTTGACAAAGATGGCCTCTTTAGCCCCTTTTTCAAACCAGGGATCCCCTCTGTCCAAAATATGGATTTCGTTGTCTTCAAAAGAATGCCTGTATTTTAAATGCAGATGGACTTGAAAAAGCATCTTTGGGACAACCTAGACCTGGCTGGCTGAGAATCTCCATAGACATCAAGGAGAGCAGTGTTTTCTCCAAAATTATTCATGGCAAACAGCTTGTAGAATGAGCAGTCAAAAGAGATTGTAGAGCCTCTTGTCCTCCTTAACCAATTAGCTTTGATAAGGAAATTACCAAAAGCCCTTGAGAGTTATATACTTCTGCAATCACATGAAAATTACAAAAAAGATTAGGTAGTTATACAAATGGGGCTGGGGGTGGGATAAAAGCTCATATAAGCCTAATTCTTAAATATTTCATTCTTTTAGGAGGGTTCCTACAACACAATCCTCACATCTACTTCAATGTAACACATAAGCTTTTGCCCATAGCCCAGGAATCAATGGAAATTAAAAGTTCAAACTGCAAGATTAAACAAACCCAGCTGGATGACCTTGGGCCAGTCAATCCTCAGAAGAAGGAAGGCAAGGACAAACCTCTTCTGAAAATCTTGCCAAGGAAAATAGACGGACTTACTCCAGGCTGTCACCAGATGTCAGCACAGACTCAAAGGCACCAAAAAACAGAGCAAAACAAAATCTTCCAGACACCAGATCTATTTCTAGTTCTTGGTAATTATCCTATTCTGCCTAAAAGTTTGCCTTGCTCATGCAGATTACAAATATTTGCATTTCTGGATTCCAGGTTTTCTTTATAAAATTGACATGTATTTACTTAATGATATTTAATCCTGATTTTCAATAAGAAATGCTTCCAGGATGCCTTGTATTCAAAATAATAACGAATGACAGGTTTAGAATAGAGTAGATATTTCAAAATTTGGGAAACTTTAGGGACGAAGAAAGAATAAAGCAATTCCTTGAGCTGGTTTTTCAGCAGATTTGGTAAAATGGCCCTGCTTCATATCCTGTTTTCTTTTACAATGGACTGATATTTTTTTAAAAAAATGAAAAAAAAAGCCTTTTTATATTTATGTGCTTGGACAACAGTAAGAGAAGTCAGAAATATGAATTTTCCTTTTCAAACAAAGACTTCCCATTATCCTCCTAACTCCTTAAGTTTTGGGGATCATTTCCAAATGCCCAAACTTCATTCCACAATATCTAGAGACTTGATTTCAAGTCTTTATTGCCAAAAAGAGTCTAATTTGCATCCTGTCTCTCTCTAGCTTTGTTTGTTAGACCTAAATGAAAGCCTTCCTTCTTGAGCTCTTTACTTGGGTTGTCATTTGCACATCTTGAAAGGAAGAGTTACAGAGCAGAAATAAAGAGATATTGATGCAGAACAAACCAGCAAATTTAATATAGAACATTTGACCATAATGAAGAAGGCTGTATCAGATGGTGGACCAACTTGGTCTAATTCCCATTAGAGTGATTTTTCTCTCATTCACAGAAAACACAACAAATGCGTCAATCTACCCCTACACATACACACACACATACACACACACACAAATAATTGTGTTTTCCTCACCTACCTCCCACCCATAGTATAATTGCTGATATTTGGGGCAATTATCATTTCCATGCAATGCCAATCTCCATGCCTTGAGGGACAATAATGAAACTCATCAGAAAAGGTTATGACATTGAACTACATTAAATTCTCTGAGGTTCTGAAAATGGACTAAATGCCAATCCCAGTGAACTTTAAGAATAAGGAGAGGCATCTTCTTATCCCCAAAGAATACATAGGTAGAATTTAATTTATTTTATAAAGAATTTACAGAAAGAAATTATGGCTTGAGCTGTGTACATTTTCCCAGAAAAGATAAGAGTAAATCAAACAACCACACAGTAGATTATGCCAACAATTAGGTGATATTGGAGGACTGGTCCTTCTAGCATTCTTTATCTTCTGCTATTACAGAGAACATTGTACTATCCTATCCTATCCCATTTGTCATATGCTTAATGAGTATAGAGCAACTAAGCATTATGGAAAACTGTTTTTCTCAAATTATTTTGCATGCGTTGAGTGAAGGTCTTGCCACTGAAATTATTTTTATTTTATTTATTCATATATTTATTTTTCATATTTCTTTACCACTTATATCCCTCAGAGAGAGGTTCTGGACAGTATACAATATATTCAATAAAATTGAAATCAGAATAATTTAAGGTTAAAAAGTATAAAATTATAAAAATAACATTATAAAATTTCAAAAGATGAAACATTGCAAGATAGAGATTAGCAGTTGTTAAAACAGATGGGGGAGGTTCTAATGGGGCCAACCGGTCGCACAATTGTGTGAGCCTCTGTGTCCCTCCCCCCCCCCCCCCCCCCCCCCCCCCCACACACACACAAGGCTGCACTGTCAAGTTTTGACCAGACTTTGATGTTAAGTGTTTAGGTTTAGGCAGTTCCTTCAAATACAGGAAAACTTCAGCCAGAAGAGAGGACCATCACTTGGAAAACTGGATCCCTGCCTTTCTTCTAAGTTTGAGTCTAGTCAACTCTCCTTCTCAACTCTTTCATCAATCTATAGGCTCAATACATTTTGATATTGTTAACATTTTTCTCTATTTTTAACATTTGCTTCTGGTGTTATCCTACAAAGGTGGAGGAGGAAGATGGCTTCTGTCTTAATCAACACTTATCAATTTGTGAAGCAACAACAAATGTACTCAGTGATCCTGCCAAATCTGAACTCCAGTAAACTTGGAGTTTTTTGGCTCACGTACAAAATTTATATTCAGCCACAACTGCATGTTCTCTGTTAATCTGACTCCTGTAAGTTACTCTGAGCTCTTTTAGGAATCATGGGAGGACAGCGTAACAGGCTGCTATGTGTCAACTTAAGCAGAAGAATCACATCAATATTCTAATATAAAGCCAAAATGCATAGCATACATGTGTGTGAATGCTCATTAAACAATCTTTGTTTACTTAATACAATTACTTATATTGTTTTCTTTTTAGTGTGCATGTTTTAATTCTGAATTCATTGTTTTAAAGACTTGCTTCTTGTGTATATTTTTATGTAAGTAAACTTATATTATTCCTTTGTAAACTTCTCTTTGAATTCCTGGAAGGCATAACAATATAGGAGGGAAAGGAAAAGGGGAAAGGGGAGGGAAGGGGAGGGTTAGGGTTAGAACATATCATTCACAGATCAAAATGATAAATCAAGTGCAACAGATTTGGAAAAAAATATATTATCTTGCTTAATCTTTAATGTGTTGTGGTAAAAAGTTTTAGGAGGTCTTTTGTTTCTTTGTTTTCTTTTAAGCCTCTCATCTCAGTGTTTCATTTTCATAATTGCTTCACTAGAAAAATAAACTAACCGAAGAAGGAATGTTACACTTTATGTTGCAAAACTTGATCAATAATTTCTTCTCTTAAACTGCAAAGTCATGTTTTTTCACCGTGACACATTTATTTTGCCATTTTCAGCCATAAACCATGTGAGCAAGTGTGTTGCAAGCTTTATAAAAAATAAGAACATTCTAATGACCTGGTACAACACACAAAGTGAAGGAAAATCAATCTAGAAAATCAGATCTGCTCTAGAAAAAAATAGCTATTTAGCTATAAGATTTTATTAATGTAATTGTAACGAAGTTCTGGGCATTATGTTCTGAAAATTTTACGATTCCTTTTGTTTTCCTTACCCAATTCTTGAAATAATATATATCTGTTAATATTAAACTTCAGTAATTGAATTGGAATATGAAAAGTGTCATCCTAAATGAAGAGTTTAAGAGTATATAACTTTATATACTCACCAAAGACCATTTTGGGAAATCCTTAAGCAGTCTGACATTGTAAATTTCTAGGATCTATAAATTGCTATGAATTCTATGAATATTAGCGTATTTATTTTCTTTAAAATATATCTCCCACTCCTCAAATAAATGTGGACTCCAATGACAATTAAAGCAAATATTTTTTCCACAACCTGCTCATAGACTACATTAATATGCAAGCTATATGATGAACGATTGAGGGAACAAGTTATGTTTCGTCTAACAAGAGAAGGATTAGAGATGATGTCATAGCAGACTTCCATTATATGAGAGGTTATCACAGGGAAGAGTGGGTCAATCTGTTCTCCAAAGCACCTGAGGACAGGACAAGAAATAATGGGTGAAAGATTATCAAAGAGAAATCCAACCTAGATTTAAATATAAATTTCCTGATAGTGAAAACAATTAATCAGTGGAACTGTTTGCCTCTGGAGGTTGTGGATGCTTCATCACTGGAGGTTTCTGAGAAGAGACTGGACAGAGATTTGTTGGAATGGCGTAGGATTTCCTCCCACAATCAGGGGTTGGACTAGAAGTCCTCCAAGGTCCCTTCCAATTCTGTTATTCTATTCTATTCTAAATTGCTTTATGAGTTCTTTCTGATCAAATCCAAATTTTGGGGAGAACTAACAGCACTCTTTTCCCTTCATCCTTTTTTAGCATCCAGAAACTTCTTTACATCTTCAGTAGAATAAGTGGAATAAAAACAGGTCCTGAGGTTTGTTGCTGACTAAGCGTTCCGAACTTGATTTCCTAAAAATTATTTCTCGGCACAAAGGAAGAAGGGGGGAAAAGGTGCACGCTATCTCATGAAATCTTTTCATGAGTGCCAGACCGTGTGTTTTAAAGTCATTATTTGTACCAAAACATTTCACAACAAGGGAATGAATCAATTAAGTGATTGGGCTGAAAAGGTGAATTGCACCTACAAAAGTCTGTTGAGCACATACCATGTTGCTTTCTGGTATTGCTTTCAACCTTCCATAGGAGCTACAGATCAGCACAGTATTAGCGCAGGAATTGGTTTTTAGGTTGTCGCTTAAGTCTGTTGTTTTAAGATCCTACCAACCCATTTTTAAAATGACAACAATTCATTTGAAAGAGGTGAGGATCTACCAAGGATTTGTAAAAGTAAATGCTATGTAGTGTAGTCACCCATGGGTGTGGCTAGTACATGGTAGGGAAGATACCTCAAAATGGGCTCGGCTTTTCCATCTTGCATCATGCTCAGTTGTCAGAAACAGAATAATTTGATAATGTAGAACAAATAGTGCAAGAAGGTGCTACCAACTTGTTCACCTCAGAATTAACAGAAAGAACGACTAGGTAGAGAAAAAAAAAAAAACCTGCAGTTGGATTTGGTCCAAACTATAGATCTATTGATAAAGTCCTTTTCATGCCTAATACCATTGCTGATCATATCACTGTGCCAAATCATGCAAACTAAGTGCCAACTTTCATTTCGGAATGATGTAGGGTTGGATTAAAAGACCTCCATGGTTCTTTCCAACCCTGTTATTCTATGTTCCATCAACCAAATCAAAACATAATTTGTCTCCCCCTTGAAACTATTTATATATAAATGGGGAGAAGGTGCTGCCTCTTTCCCCAACACTTAGAAGCATCTTGGCAGGCCGATTTGTACACACACACACACACACAAATCTTAAGAACATGCCTGCATCCCACCCAGAATTACTTTTGATGTTGTGATTCTTTTCTTCCTCCATTTCCTTTTCATTTAAAAGGAGCTTTGCTCTATCAAAAAGACAGTGTAGGCAACCATGCTGGGCCAGCAGGAACATCCTGCTTCCCTTCTATCTATTAAAATAGTCTGTGTTTCTCTGTTTCTCTGTCCGGGGGAATTCCAAAATATAGCGGCTGCTAATCATAGATAAAAGACACCCACAACGCCTTTTTAATAGAAGGGCTTCTTCTGATTGCCCTTAAATTGCAGAGCACCCTCGGTAGAAGTTTCAGATGCTTCCACCGCCTCTTGCTTTTCCTCTATTGCATTATGTAAGGAGAACACAATGTCCTCCGAGTGAAAAAATAGCCTCCAGAATTCATCTGGATCTTACGAAATCATCTTCGCTCTGCCAGGCAGTTTATCATCTAAAGAGAGTTGTGTATAACATGAATGGAAAAGTGCTCCTTCCCAGCAAAACAAGGCACAGGCATTTTAGCTAAATGGTTTCTCTAAGGGGACTACTGTGTGTGCATTTATGCATTTCATTGTCCTGAATCAATGAAAGAAACTTACCCTCGTGTCGACAAATTGAGGAGAGGCTGTTCGGAGACTCTGTCTTCTCAAAGAGGCTGGTCGTGTTCTTTTTCAGATCCGCAAATCTCCAGATGCTGTAGCTAACGGTAGGTGGAGCATGTTCAGTGCCTATTATGGCCTGTTGTTTATGCCAGAATCTATGCCATTTGAAAACTGCCTCTGAACCACCCCTGTGTTCTAATGAATGGATTAAGAAATGACACATTCCATGGGGCTGTTCCCAGACAGGGCAGAAAACCTTTTAACAATCCTGGGCACGTAGCCAAGACTTCCAGCCCTGCTTCTGAGTTTGACACAGAAAGTAGAAAAGAGAGTTTTTCATTCACCACAAGACTGAAAATGACCGTTTTTTCAACTTAAGGAAGGCCATTTGATCTTTTACTATATTTCTAGGCTAAAAGCTTCAGCAAAATTCAGAAGGAAGGTTAAGGAAAGGAGCTGATTACCAAAACAATCTATTCAGAAACAGCAGCTAAGATTCACTCAGCAATAGTCAGAAAAGGAGATGGAAGTCTCTCTTCTGCAGAATTAAGGTAAGCTCGTTCAGTTGCTACTATCTCCATTAGCCTCATCCAATCATATTATTACGGGTGGTCTTCAACTTACAAGAGTTCATTTAGTGACTGTTCAAAGTTATGACTTCACTGAATAAAAGTGATTTGCCTTCATTGAAAGTGATTTGTGACCATTTTTCACACTTCTGACCATTGCAGCATCCCCACGATTACGTGATCAAAATCCAGATGCTTGGCAACTGGAATGTATTGATGATAGTTGCAGTGTCCCAGGGTCATGTGATCAGCTTTTGCAATCAGAGTCATTTAACAACCATGTTACTAACTTAACAATTGCAGTGATTCACTTAATAGCTGGGGCAAGAAAGGTTGTAAAAGGGGGCAAAACTCACTTAACAAATGTCTCACTTAACAGAAATTTTGGGCTCAATGTGGTCATAAGTCGAGGACTACCTGAATTTTTTGCCCCAAATTTTGTCTCATATAAGCAGTTTGTTGCTTAGGACCCCTGGCCCATTTAGTCCAGCAGTCTGTTCCCACAGTGGTCAACCAACTACACAAGGAAGCCCACTAGTCTCTCTGCAGAGGGTCTTCGGAGACAGCCATACTCACATCACAGCTAGTGGCCATTCATCCCACAACTACTGTCTAATTTTGTTGAGGGAAATGTAGCACATCCACTTTATCCACACCATGTATTTTTTTGTAACTCTCAACATGTCCCCCTCCAAATCTTCTTTTTTCTAGACAAAAATCCAAAATGCCATATCTTTCTTCATCATAAAGTTCTCCAGACCTTTCATCATTTTTGTTGCAATTTGTTTTATTTTATCTGATATATTTTAACTTTTGTACTTCTCTGCAATACCACTTGTTGATTGTAATAAAGGACTGATGACTGAGAGAGTTGAAGAAGATAGACAAGTTTTTTCAGACATCTCAAAACTAGCATAACAGCTGATTCTGGAAGAATGACATTCATTTTTCTTTTTTTCCCATTTATTTATTTATTTATCAAGCAAGTATTAGATAACAGGTATAAGTATAAACATAGTTATGAATACATGAAATGGATACAAATAAAAAAGAAACAATAGGACAGGGATAGTAGGCACGTTGGTACACTTATGCACACCCCCTACAGACTTCTTAGGAAAGGGGTGAGGTCAAGAGTAGACAGTCTAAGGTTAAAGTTTTTGAGGTTTGGGGAAGAAATCACAGAGTCAGATAGAGTATTCCAGATATTGACCACTCTGTTGCTAAAGTTGTATTTCCTGCAATCAAGTTTGGTGCGGTTTACCTTGAGTTTGTATCTACTGTGTGCTCTTGTATTGTTGTGCTGAAGCTAAAGTATTCATTGATAGGTAGGACATTGCAGTAGATAATTTTATGTACTATGCTTAGATTGGACCGAAGGTGGCGTAGTTTTAGGTTGTCTAGGTCTAAAATTTCAAGTCTGGTGGCATAAGATATTCTGCAATGAGGAGTAGAGAACTCTTCTCGTGAAATATTTCTGGACGTTCTTGGCTGTATTAATATCCGGTATGTAATGCGGATTCCAGACTGATGAGCTGTATTCAAGTATTGGTCTAGCAAATGTTTTGTATGCTCTAGTTAGTAGTGTGATGTTACTGGAGAAAAAGCTACACAGGATTACGTTAACAACTCTTAATGCCTTTTTGGCTATGGAGTTACAGTGGGCTCTAGCACTCAGATCATTAGAGATGAGTACTCCAAGGTCCTTGACATAGTTGGGGTCATCAACAAGGTCTTGATTATTCAGCTTGTATTTTATTTTCTGATTTTTTTGGCCGACATATAAGACAGAGCAGTAGTTGAGATTTGAAGTTGCCATTTGTTTGACCATTCTGATTAGATTCTACACTCTCAAAATCTGTTTACAAGCTGCTATTTTCCTTTATATAGGAGAGTTTCTAAGAGGTCTTTTCAGTACAATTAAGTTTTATGTTTTGAAACATATAGAAAAACCTGGACTGTAATCCACAGTCAAGAACGCATAGAAGCCATTATTTCCAAACTTTGTGTGCAAGTTGGGTATTTTCACTTGAAGACCTCCTAATTTTGTTTATCCAAAGATGTTGGCTGTATTACATGCAATGCACTCTGGTTATTGAATTAACCTATTGCTCTGTACAGATAGTCCTTGACTTACAATTCTTAGTTTAATGACTGAATTTACCACAGCACTGGAAAAAATGACTTATAAATTATCATTGCATTTAAAACCATTATAGCATATCTACATGATCAAAATCCAGGAACTTGGCAACCAGCATGTACTTACAATGGGTTGTAGTGCTACAGGCTCACATGATTGCCATTTGCAACCTTCCCAATTAGTTTCCAACAAGCAAAATTAATGAGGAAAGCCAGATTTGTTTAAGGACCATGTGATTCACTTCAGAAGCCCAGAAACTGAACAAGAAAAGGATGAGAAGCTGTGACAGAAAAGATAATTTTGGGGCATTTGTACTGTCTAATCCTATCTCTGCACTTCTAATTTGTGTAGGTTATGTTTGGGTAGCTGAGGAACTTGTTGGCAAAATGCCCTTTTACAAATTAACATATTGCTTTTGATGTTGGAAGCATTCCCAGAAAACTATGTTTTAACTCAAAATCAAAATTCTCTTACTGTTTCTCAGCATATCTGAGAAATAGCAATCACAGAGAGAGCTGGACATATATTAGATACCATATGAAAAATACATTGGAAATAAAACAATGTGTAAATTAATATTAACTACATTGAATTGCATGAAAGGGGAGGAAAGAAAATGGTTGCTGGGAACATCCAACTTCACTTTCTTATAAACAAAGAAAAGCTGAGCTTTAATTTCTAAATTTTGTTGCCTTTTTTGTTGTTCTACTACCTAATGTACAATCTGCTTATTTAAATTAATAAGAGTGACTGTTTCCAAAGTTTTCTGTAACACTTGTAATTATGACATATTGCATTTATTAAGAAACAAAAATAGCATTTAATGGCACTGATTAAAGATTGTAGTTCTTAAAAATAGAAATTCTCCCTAAAAGTGTCCAAGTGGCAGTATTTTTTTTAATTGGATAATTAGCTTCTTTGTATAAAATCTTGCTGAAAGAAACATCTCGTCTCTCCCTTATCCTCTCCTCCCTGCATGCCCTAGGATGGAGAGGGGATGGGCCTGGGTCCTCCTCTGACTGCCCAGCTGGCCTCTGCCCTTCCCTAGCCTCTTCCATAACCTCCAGAGCCACACTTCCACTCCCTGTCAGCAGTTCCTCCTCTCCCTCAGAGTCAGTCTCCACCAGGGGCAGGGCAGGATGATTAGTGAACAGGCATGACTCCAATTCTTGGTTTACAAGAACCATCCAAGCTTTTGCATAATGTTGCAATTTCTCACCAACCTAGCCATTTTTGAGAGTTTTTTGATCTCCAAAGATTGGACACACCACCATGTAGTAAATCTGTACACAATGCTTGCAGCGTACCCCTACCCCAACTACAGGGTATTATTCTGGGTCAATTCTACCCTTTTAGATTTTGCAAGGTGATGTTGTCACCTAAGTATCTCTGTAATACTCATTCCTTTTTATATTAAGTCTTTTAAATGTTTATGGAGATTCTCATTCATCCAGGTCATGGTTATCCCAAAGGTGCTTTTTCAAAAGGCAATTGGACTTTGTTTTTCCTTGAAGACATTTCACTTCTAATCCAAGAAGCTTCATCAGAACTCAAGAAGCTTCTTGGATGAGAAGTGAAACATCTTAAATTTGCTGCTTCCCATAGTTTGTGCTTCTGGCAGTTGAATAATAGTCCTCTTGCTTGCTTGTAATAGCTGTTAATCTCCAGATGTCACCTCCAACCCATTTTTATGCCATTTGCTGATCAACTTTTTCCTACACCCATTTTTTCCACTGAGTCTTACTATTTGCTTTAGTAAGCTATAGGGTGACGCTGCCTCTGAACATCAGTGTATTCTTGAAAACATCAGGGTGTGGCTCAAATATCACAAGCAGCTGCAACACCAACTTGAATGCTTGTGAGTAGAGTTGTGAGTTAATGAATGCAAGGGGAAAATGTGGTGCAAAGTGTAACGGCAGCTACTTTTCACAAGATCGACTTCATTGCCTTATACTATTAAGGTTGGGGATGAGGAAGTTGGAAATTATATTCATTAACATCTTGAAGACCACCACAGGTTCAAAGACCACTTTGATGTACAGCATGATCTTACAGAGTTCTCAATTGAATAGTTTTAATGCAGGTAGTCCTCAACTTACGATTTGCATAGTGACCGTTCGAAGTTACAGTGACACTGAAAGAAATGACTTATGACCATTTTTCTGACTTATGATCATTGCAGCATCCCCATGAACATGTGATCAAAACTCAGATACTTGGCAACTGACTCATATTTATGATGGTTTCTCGTGTGATGACCTTTTGCAATCTTCTGACAAGCCAAATTCAATTAACAATTATGTTGCTAACTTAACAACGGCAGCGATCCACTTAACAACTATGGCAAGAAAAGTTGTAAAATGGCCGAAACCGAAATTTTGGGCTCAATGGTGGTCGTAACACGAGGACTACCCATATGCCTCCTTCTCCAGGTCCCACGATACAACCTATAATACTGTATTCCACCCTCCAGACAGCAGAGACTGTTGTAAATCTGGAAGAAATTAGAATGAGATAACCATTATTTATCATTTACTGACAGCTTTCCCTTTCTTTCCATTCCTCTCTTTTAAATTCTATTTTTTTGTAAAGTTTTTTTTATAAACATACATCATTATCATTTCGTGAACAATATGGTACTGAGTGTCATCATTTTAATACAAAAGCAATAATAATATAGAAAAAATAATTACTAAATTAGTCCGGCTTACCTGGTCTAATGTTATACATAGCTGTATCAGTACTTAATCCTTTATTTTTCGATTATTGATATTTGCTACATTCTTCTAATAGTAATAACTTTTATTTTTGAGCATACCTAATAACCTCCTTTTTCGCATACTAATTTTAACCTTTGATATTCACTTTATATATATTGAATAAGAGCATGTATAACGATGTTTCCCCATTTCTAAATTTTATGTCTATTCTAATTTTTAGTATGGCCAATCTAACAAATTGCTACATTAGTTTAATGTTGTTATACATAACTATGTCAACTCATAATTCTTCAATATTTGTACTTCAATATTTATACTACCCTTATTCAATATTTGCTGCCTACTTCTAGTAATAATAGTATTGTTTCTGAGCATACTTAGTGACATCCTTTTCCAAGCTCTAATCTCAACTTCTTGTATTCACTTTAAATGTTGTGTTAGATAAAGAAATGTATATTCCCCCTAGGCTGGTTTCATTTTTATTTTCTTTTTTTTAAAAGAAAATATCCTTCCTATCCATCATCTCTCATTCTCTTGGAAGTTACACTTCTCTTTTTAGCTTGCCTCCCGCATTCACACACACAGGGGGAGTGGGGTACATGGGGGCACAGATGGGTGTCAGCAGTGGTGGAATTCAAAAATTTTTACTACTGGTTCTGTGGTCAGGGGAAGGATACTGTAAAATCTCCAGTCAGAGGTGACTAATATAGTGCGCATGTGCCAAGATAGCGGCCGGACGCTAGTTGCGAGCTCTGCTGGCCGCTCCGTATTCCAGGTCGGGCCTGCTCTCCCTCCCGGGGCCTTTCAGGGTAGGTGTTGGTGGCCCGGGGGGGGAGGTTGGCACGGCTGTAGGAGTGTGAGAGCGGTCGGCGGGGTGGCCCGGGCCGCCGAGTGGGCGGCCCGGGCGGCGGACGGGATTATCAGCATTTTTACCTCTTGGTGCACCCGTTCCGCTTCGCTTACTGTGTCGTTTACCGCTGCTTAATCTGTATTCGGACTGGCCTGGTATCGACCTGTCCCTGCCGGCCTACTTTGTCCTTCCTCGCCACGCCTCGGTTCTCTGAGTGAAGATGGCTTGGGCCGGCGTTTTGGCTGGCGCTTCGGCGCTGACGAGGCTGCCGCCCGGCTGGGCAGGGCTGGCATTTTCAGCGCTGGCATTCAGGGCTGTGGCGTTTCCAGTGCTGGCATTCAAGGCTCTGGAGATTGGGAGCGACTCGATGGCTATTTGGAGGCCTGGATCTGACCTTGACCGGCCCTGCGGCCTGGGCCCTGGTTTGGCGGGCTGGGTTCGCGGTGGCAATGGCAATGGCATGGAGGGTCGGGGCCAACACCAATGGGTTTGCCCGATCTTTTGGAGTGGCCGGCTTTGGGGCTGTTGTCCCGGGCCTGGCCGGCTCCGCCAGGAGTTCCAACGATGTGGAGAGGGCCAAGAGCGGGTTCTTGATGGCCTTGGTGTCGTCTGGTGGGTCCGGGTTCTTAGAGAATGACTGCTCCAGCGGCGGGATCCTGAGTGGTAGTGGCGTCCTTGGCTGGTGTGGCCCTGCCGGGGGTGGAGACGGTGACGGTGGCCCGAAGACCTCACCAGCGGCGACGACGTCGGCGGCAGTGGCCTGGCCTGGTTCCGTCTGGCCCAGAGGCGGGGATGCCTAATGTGAGGACGACGCCGGCCCTGGTGACTAAAATCAGAACTCCGGTGTTGGCGACATCATCAACTGGAGTGAATGTGTTGCCTTCCCAATCTTGTTTTTATCAACGCTGGCGACGATGTCGAGGACAGGGGTTACGATTTGTTAACCGGGATATCTGGAGGGGTCAGCCTCGAACTGGCCCCTCTCCTCTTCAACCTCGACTTCAGTTATTAACAACTGCATCTGCTGGACGCTGTGTGGCCGGCCCGATTGTATACTCAGCGGCAGACTTGAGGGCACTCAGGAATGTCCCCCTTTCCTTGAGGAGGCCCCCCGACCTTTCTGTGGCATATCTCGATGACGGACCTTGGAATCCGGAGAGGTGGCACATTCAAGGGAAATGCACCCAATTACGTTTATTTTCAAATTCTTAAAGGGGTTAGGGAGAGTGGTCAGACAGGGTTTGGGGGAAAACCCTTCTGGAAAAAAGGCCAGACCGGAGTTCACGCATGGTCGAGGAGCTGTGGGACTGGGGATGGTCGGATTGAGGATGAGGGTTTTTTCTAGGGAGGGGGAGGAAAGGGCCATCTCTACGATCGGTGGGAGAGGCAGGTATGGCGTTGACAGGGGGCCTTATCAAGTTATGGGAGTTCGCCCCCGCTGTTTACAAGCGGTGGTGTGCTCCGCCCCAAGTCATGTCTCGCTCCCTGAGTTTTTTGAATGATCGGGCCCCAGGCCTCCGGCTGATGTTATGCAACGCCAGGTCCATAGTGAATAAAGCCCTTGTTTACGATCTTGTTACGGAGGGGTGTGTGGACCTGGCTGGCATTACCAAGACCTGGCTAGGACAAGAGGGGGGTGTCCTTCTGTTGGAGATGTGCCCAGTTGGGTTTCGGGTCTTTCATCGGCCAAGGGCCCAGGGGAGGGGTGGGGGGGTTGCGGTGATTATTCGGGAGGATCTGGGTCCTAGGGAATCCACTGTTCCTCAGACGACCAGATGTGAGTCCCTTTTTGTAAAGTGTGGTTCCGGGGTTCAGATGGGCCTATTGATCACATACCTGGCTCCCTGCTATTTAACATCGGCACTGCCTGAGCTCTTTGAGGTTATAGCCGGCCTGGCGGTTGAGACCCCCAGGCTGATGGTCATGGGGGATTTCAACCTGCCTTCGGCAGGCAGGGCCTCGGGGATTGCTCAGAAGTTCTTGGCTTCCATGCAGCCTTGGGCCTGACCCAATTAATTAGGGAGCCCACTCACATTGGGGGTCACATCTTGGATCTGTTTTTTGTCTCTGGACTGTGGCAGGATGATCTTGGTGCTGGCGACATTTTGTTGAGCCCTTGTCATGGTCAGATCACTCGCTGTTTAGGCTGGACTTCCAGGCCGCTCCCCCCCATCGCAGGGAGGCGGACCAAATACATTGGTACCGCCCCAGGAACCTGATGGATCCAGATAGGTTCCTGATGGAGCTTGGGCCATGTCCCGACGTTCGAGCACACGACTTGGTTGAGGACCTGGTCGCCACCTGGGATAGGGTGGCGGCCGGGGCCCTGGACCGGGTCGTGCCCTTGTGGCCTCTGACCTGGCGCCGCTCTCACTCGGCTCCTTGGTTCTCCGAGGAGCTGAGGGAGATGAAGCGCTGGAAAAAACGCCTGGAGAATATTTGGAGGACTACTCGCTCCGGACCCAACCGAACACTATTACGGTCTTATGTTAAGACCTATTTAGTGGCGATAATGGTGGCAAAGTGTTCTCACTTTTCCACCCTTATTGCGTCCGCAGGAAACTGCCCGGCCGCCCTGTTTAGAGTGACCCATTCCCTCCTGGAAGGAGGAGCACGGGAGGACCCCTTGCAGGGACGGGCTGAGGACTTTTCGAATTTCCTGCTGGATAAAATCATTCGGATCCGGGATGGCTTGGATTCAAACATGTTTATTGGACCCGTCTCCCTCCTGGCTGGTTTGGCCACTCGAGAGTGACACGAGGTTGGTTTCAGGGTATTATTAACGCTTCCTTGAGTGAAGGATATCTGCCCGCCGCCTTGAAAGACGCAGTGGTGAGACCCCTCCTCAAGGAACTGTCCCTGGACCCAACTTTGTTATCTAATTATCATCCCGTCTCCAACCTTCGCTTTGTGGTGAAGGTTGTTGAGAGTATGGTGGCACGACAGCTTCCCCAGCACCTGGATGAAGCTGTCTATTTGGATCCAGAATGCGGCCGCGCGGGTGGTGTTGGGGGCTCCTCGGGGCTCCCATGTTACGCCACTTCTGCGCAAGCTGCATTGGCTCCCGGTGGCCCTCCGGGTGCGCTTCAAGGTCTTAGTTATCATCTTTAAAGCGCTCCATGGCTCGGGACCAGAATATCTGCGAGACCGCCTCCTGCCATTATCGGCCTCCCGCCGACCGATACGCTCCCATAGAATTGGCCTCCTCGGGGTGCCGCCGACTGGACGGCTGGCGACCCCGAAGATGCGGGCTTTCTCATTGGGAGCACCCCCTCTCTGGAACTAATTACCCCCGGAGATGAGGACCATCCCTGATCTCCTGACCTTCCGCCGTGCGTTGAAAACTCATTTATTTCAGCAAGCTGGTCTGGCCTAGGAGTTTTTAAATCTTTTAATCTGGTTTTAACTTTCTTAATTCCCTTATTTTTAATCTTTTGAAAGGGCCAATGTATTTAATTCTTTTAATTTTTAAATATTGTATATGTATTTTTTATATGTGCATTTTATCACCTCCCGCCTGGACTACTGTAATGCCCTCTACATGGGGCTCCCTGCGGGGAGCAGCACCCGGAGGCTCCAACTGGTGCAAAATGTGGCCACGCAGGTGGTTATGGGGACGTCGAGATATTCCCATGTGACGCCTCTCCTGCGCGAGCTGCATTGGTTACCGGTAGCCTTCTGGGTTCGCTTTAAAGTATTGGTTTTGGCCTTTAAAGCGCTCCATGGCATCGGACCAGGATATTTACAAGACCGCATTCTGCCAGTAGTCTCCCACCGACCGATGCGCTCCCACAGAGAGGGTCTCCTTCGGGTCCTGACGGCATCTATGTGCTGCCTGGTGACCCCAAGGAATAGGGCCTTCTCTGTGGGGGGCACCTACCCTTTGGAATGGGCTGCCCCCGGGGCTACGGATAACCACTGACCTGAGGGCGTTCAGACTTGATCTGAAAACCTGGCTCTTTGAGCAGGCCGGCCTGAGCTGACTTCAAATGGGATTTTAAATAAGGGGTTTTAGAATTGATTGGTTGGGGTATGAAAATTTTAGCTTATTTTAATCGGGGTTTTTAAATTTTTAAATGGCAGCCTATAATTTAATTCTCTTTTAATTGTATTTGTATTTGTAATTTATATATATTTTAGTTGGCTGTTCACCGCTCTGAGTCCTTCGGGAGAAGGGCAGTATATAAAATTATTTAATAAATAATAAATAAATATCTTTGCTGTTCACCGCCCCGAGTCCCTTTGGGAGAGGGGGGCGGTATATAAATTTAAATAAATAAATAAGTAAATAAATAAATTTGCCGGTTCTCCAAACTATTCAAAATTTCCACTACCGGTTTCCAGAACTGGTCAGAACCTGCTGAATACCACCTTTGGGTGTTGGTGATGGGACTCATGCTGGGAGAGGAGCCAGGAAGGCAAGCCAGCTGCAATCACTTCAGAAGCCATCCAGGCCTGAAGAGTACTTGCTGGAGCAGGCCAGGGAGCAATCGGGAACAGGAGGGCAGAGTGTGCTGAGTCTGTATAGCCAGCTGGCTAGCAGAAGCCAGTAATGCTGGCTAGAAACCCTTTTACTTGTATTGTTCACCAAGTGCCAAGCTGAGACTCCAATAAAAAGAACCTGTTCTGCTCACAGAGTGGCCTTTTCTTTTGCTGGCTTGGTTTGGAACCATGACAACTTATTTGTTCAAAATCCGTAAGTTTTACTATTGCTCTTCCCAACCAACCTTTGACATTAACGTGTATTTTTGTGGTATTCACATTTCAACCTAGCATGGTTGTTCGCTGGATTTTATCAGTCCAGAGATATCTCAAAAGCTGAATGTGGTAGATTCAGAACCAACTACATAATCAGAATAGGCTAATGCACGATAACCATTGCTTATACTCTTGTGCAGTTCCAGTGAAGAATAGTGTTATTGAAGCAGACTGGCAATCTTCCAGGACTTCCATTACATTATCAAGTTTAGTTTCTGTTAAATTAGCAGAGTCAACATAATTATTATGCAATATATGATGGGCAGCAGGAGGAACTGAAAGGTGTTAGAGAAGTAAACTGTGCTCTACAGCCTGCCTTGTGCCTAGCAAGCGGCCTATTGCTTTTGGTCAGAGAAAGAACTATTCTTATGGCCAAGATTGAAAATGCAACAGCCAATCCTGTGGGATCTCTGAACAGCAGTTATCCTTTGTTTCCCTACAAGTAGCGAAGTACTTTGGTACTTTGAGGTTGATTCATGATTGGGTCATGGGATGTTTCTCTGGATTTGAGCAGAACCCTGAGGTGAGACCACCTCAGTGGTAAGTACAGCTGCACTAACTCCTTGAATCCAAAAAGAGTTAAGTGTGGGTGGGGGTTGCGGTCCCTTTCGTTATGTGTCTCAGATTCAGATGCATCTCCAACTTGTTCTATTGTATTTCTGGATCGCTTGTTTCAGATAGGCCATGAAGAACCATGGTTTTGGTTAAACTGTTAAAGGGCAGAGCTCTAGGTATGGATCAGTTTTTGGGATAAAAGGTTAGGTTTAGGATTAAGAGTTGGTCCACTGAGTGAATGTGTGGAAGGTTCTCTTTTAGGACTCTCCACAATGCACTAACACAGTGTGCTGTGTTCTTACTTAGTTGCCATGCTCTCCGGCAAGCAATGCCAGGATGGAAATGGATATACATACCCACATTGCCTATGAAAGATTGTGTGTGAATGCCTAAACAGACTTAATGCATGCCTCTGGATGCCAGTAAGTGAACCCTATTATAGTCCTATTATATAGAGAGCGTAATAGGGAAATACATTAGGACTCTGTCATCTGACTTTACAAGAAAGTGAGTAATTGGCGTCCATCAGGATAGCAGCCCAAGCACATTTAATATGCACACCAGTTTTTAAACATGTTGCATTGCTGTTGTTTGATAGCAGAAGAAACCTCACTCTGGGATTATCCAGAAGTATTGGACTAAAATTTGCATTGTCCCAACATAAATTTTAGCGATGGTCAGGGCCAGGTTTAGGCCATGACTAGGTAGGCACTGCCCTAAGATACCAAAGCTTAGAGGTGCCAATTTTGTCCCTTCTAAAAATGCAAATCCTCATATTGGCAGGAAGTGGTACCATCCACCATTGTGTCTTTCAAGAGGGGGTGCTTTTTTGACTCCTGGCAAAAGCAGTTTTCTTATGCAGCTTTTTCAGAAGTGGTTTGCCATTACTTCTTTCCTGAGGTTGAGAGAGTATGATTGGCCCAAGGTCACTAACCTGGCTTGGTGCCTAAGATGAGACTAGAATCATGGTCTTCTGGTTTCTAGCCTGATACCTTAACCAGTACCCCAAACTGGCTCTCTCAATGCTGCTTTCCCATACTGCTTAGATCAATTGCCAACATAACTAGCATAACAAGATCTTGTTCATATTTGACATTTGTAATCTTTGCCTCATTTGTCTCCCCCAGTCCATTGTCTCTTTGAAGTCAGACTACAAATAAATCAGGGGGTGTGGTTGGTTTCACTTATTCTGCAAACTGCCATATATGTTAACACAAGGCCCCTCCAATACCAAACACGCATATTCAAGTTCAGAAATAAAACTGGGCTTCCACCCAATATAGTATACATTTCTTCACCCTAGAAATATTCACAGTATATACATTTGCTGATACCTTCAAAAGAAGAAAAGGTTTAATTAATTCCTACCACTCCCAAAGAAAATTAACAAGTCGCTGCAAACTCCTCATTCCATAGAAACTGCCTTGCAAGAACCTTATCCAAGACAAATAATATAATTTTGAGTGTTCTAATCTAATGTGTAAAGCCTAAAGCAATAATTTTATTATTATGGTTCATTGCACAATCAGCCAGATGTTCAGGCTGGATTTGGCATTTTTGTCCACTTATTGAGTCCTTCCCAAGGAACTGGGATAAGCAGATGTAAATATTTAACGGTATTAAGATATCATCATAGGATGTAAGCTGTTCCAAGTAAAGCTGCCTTTTGCAATTGACTAATGGTGAATCTGTCAATGCCAATGGTATTCAGGTTGAGCGCCAGTTGTTTTGGAATTTTATTGTGGATCATTGCATAGTCAGCCAGGTGTTCAGACTAAATTTGGCATTTTTCGTACCTATTGAGGCAGATGTGGATGTTTGATAGTGTTAAGTTCTCACTGCAAGATATAAGCTATTCTAAATAAAGCTAGCTTTTGCAATTGATTGATGGTGAATTTGTCAATGCCAATGATGTTCAAGTGATGCTCCAGTTGTTTTGGGATGGCACCCAAGACACCTATTAGTTAGTATTACATTTGCTTGCTTTTATTATTTGTTAAATTTATTTGCCATGTATCTCGCCATGGAGCTACTCTAGGTGACTTACCACATTGAAAATCAAGGAATGAAAAGAAAAATCTAACAGTAGCAACATAGTAAAAACAATGAAATAAACAATGAAAATACAGTAATATGAAATTAAAAGATGGGCAGGTAATGCAGGGGGAGAGTGGGATTTGTTGTCAATCTAATAGCCACCTCCAGTTTGTTTGATTGGATTTGATTGGAGTCAGTTTCCCTGCCTGTTTCCTTCTAAAGCAGAGGTCCCCAAACGTGGTAACTTTAAAACTTGTGGACTTCAATTTCCAGAATTCTCCAGCTGCTGACTGGAGAATTCTGGGAGTTGAAGTCCACAAATCTTAAAGTTGCCAAGTTTGGGGAGCCCTGTTCTAAAGTGAGCATCCTCAAATTCAGTTCTCTTCCCTAAAAGTGGGTGCAGCATGTTTGGTGTAAACAACAGACAGTTGTTTATGACTGCAAATTCTAGTGGGAGAAGAACAATGGCTTTATTTTATTCCGTTTTATTTATTAAAAATCTGGACTACATTCTACTAATTGGATTAGGAAATGAGAGGGATTGAGTGCTGAGAAAAAAAGCAGAAAACATTTGCCTCTGGTCCCTATTTCTAAGGATGCAAAAGTTTTGGCTCATCTGCCAAACACCCATTTATTGTTTGACAGATGACAGAGCATCTGATTCCATTTCCTGATTCTGACTCTCAGTATGAAATTAATCACTCTTTTTTTCAAACATCCATGCATCGTATAAATGAAGATGTCCTTCCTATCTACAGTCAGTTGAAATTTCTCTTTTTTTCTTCTCCTTTTTCCAATCTGAGGAACAGAACACAAATTACAGTTATGAACATGATTCAACTTGACCAAATTCCCAAATTCATCCCAGAAAAGCTACAACTGTAATAATCATAGAAATAAATTATTGGGGCAACTGTATCAGATAATCTAGTTAAAGTTTGTGGCTCCCCTGTATATTTATCCAGATGTCTAACGTTAAGCAGGCATTGGAATACATTCAGTGTCAAATTCAGTGGAGCATGTTCAGTGTCAAATATCATCTATAGCTTACCTTGGAAAACAAAACAAATAGAAACAGCCTTTCAAACAGATTACCATTCTGCTAAATGGATTTGGAAATCAGATATTTTGATGAGTAATTCCCAGTCTTCTGAGGAAAAGCAGATGGCTCAGTAGTTCTAGCTAAACCTACCCTTTCAATATTAGCTTCTGAAGATAAAGTTGAACATTATACCTTTTTAAAAGATTAATTTTAGTGCAACAAATGTCTACCTGGACTGATCCTGGGAGCATTAATGTAGTTTAATGAATCTTGCATGGAGAAAAGGAATTCAGCAACTATCAGTAAATGGATTTGTTTTTTCTTCCTTCTGTTAGCACTTTTTAAATTCAGGCTTCCTTTTTAGATCACCAGAAAATATCATATTCCTACTGTGCCTCCAAGTCTTCAGCTGCCATTTTCCCCAGAATCATATATATATATAAAGGGATGTATCACTTCTTTGCAAATATCCTTTCCAGAAACATAAGAAAAAACAATTGATTGGTACCAAAATATCTATCTGCATCTCTTTTCTTCACTATAATTCCAGTGGGTGAAGAACAATGGTTTTAGTTTTATTCCGTTTTATTTACCAAGGAAAAAGTTTCCATAGCAACAAACATATGCTTGCTGATTAATGAAAGTTTAAGATCTTTCTGAAAGATCAAGGTTAATGAAAGATGTGACTGAGTGTTCCAGCTTTTTTGTCAACATGATCAGTTACTATAACTGTTACAATAAAAGATCCTGATCTATACAGCATTGATTTCTTAGTCTGGACTAGCTTATTGGATTGACATCATATTGTATCAATCTGACTTTGCTAGAATTCTATTCATAGAGGCATAAAAGGCCTGCAGAGACTCTCAAATAATGATCGTATAGTCCTAGTTTTAAAACTAATGTTAAAGGATGTAATTTATTCTACCTTCTCTCTTTGCAAAAAGCACAGCTTCTGCCTGAAGTCTGTGATAGGCTGGTGGGGTTTTCTTTCCACTGTATCAGAACATCCCTCTAGAAAACATATTCAACTAACAAATGCATCATGAATGATGACAGCAGAGTTCAGAGATGGCAGATCCTCTGAGACATTGGCTATACTTGGCATTTAAAGTATCCCTCCTTCCATTATAAATTTCAAGAGAGATCAATCTTAGAGCATAGAGAGAGACTTGCCTTTCTAAAGAACACACCTCCAGAGAAGTCCACCAGGAATAATTCCTACTGAGGGGTAAGTTACTCCCAAGACTATTCAGTCTTTGCAGTGCTTAAGCAGCATTTTAGCAGCCTTCCTCCCTGGATATGTTGGACTACAATTCTTTTTCATCCCCAGATAGTATGAATAGAGCTTTCCATTCCGGCTGGAGATTGTGTGCAGTTTAGGAGTTTTGATAAAGGATTTATTAGACCATATGGGAGCCTAGCCAGAAATAAACAAGTAAAATTATCTGGAGAATCAAATGAATACTTGCAAAGACTTTCTCCCAGGGTGCCAATCAGCTTTTCAAAGCAATCAAGCTTCTCATTTGCCACCTGAAGCTGCTCAAAGAAATGAAATAACTGTTTCTGCTGTAAAAAGAATGCATTTACAAACATACCTCCATGGTGAGTTTCCAAAGATGGTTGTAGAAAGCTTTCTTCTAACTCATTCGGAGGAAGAGATCATGCAGAATCTGTTAGAACTGTAAATAAAGGTTGAGAGTCCAACACAATAAATCTATTAGTGGATGGAAAAGTTTCCATAAGTATCTTCAGTTCTTTGCTTATTAGATAAGAATCCATTTTCAGCTGTTTTGCTTTGGTGTGTTTGCTAGCTTGTTCCAGGAAAAGACGTAGTCTCTTTTTAGACTCCGTTCTTCAGGTTATAATGCTTTTACTTTTGAGATAAATTTTTAAGCCAACAATTCAAGGGCTAAAGTGTAAAAAAAAAAAGACTGTCCAACTGAAAAAGATAAAAGTATATAAAATAGTGAAACTGAAACAGGTTTTCATGGCTGGTATCTGTTGGACAGTGCTGAATGTCAGTGTTTCGTGACCATGAACTAGACAATAGATTTCCTGATATGTTCCTGGCAATTGTGATTTGCATCTTCAGATGCAGGCACAATGTATCAAGTTTCATCTACATATACTTATCTAATGTAAATATTATCCAACTGCATGTATATTTATTTCTTAGCAAAATGCTGAGGAGCCTCTCGAAAATACGCTTTTACAATGTCTAACATTTACTAAATTTTGGGAAAAAGAGATGAACTATATAAATAAGTTTGTGTGACACAAGCTAACGTTGTCAAAGGATATTATCTTGAATTGCATGCCTAGTAGATGGAATGTGATAAGTGGACACTGTAAATGGATTCTTTGGAGCCCTACTGTGCAGTACTGGAAAAATAAATGTATGGTCTCATTCACTCAATTTATTGAAGACCTGATTGCACTAGCCACCTATGAGCAGATTGCCTTATAGTCATAGACTTTGTAGCGACAAGTATAATGAAACATGGATTTCTGCAAAATACAAGAGATTAAAAATAGTTATATAACTGTATTAGAAATAAATATGTATGCACTTGGATAATATTTACATTAGATAAGTATATGTAGATTTGTAGCTGTTAGCTGTTTTGACAATATCTTATGCTTTGATTCTTTTTTCCTCTTGCAATTTTTCACTTAAAAAAAACAATTTTCTATTCTAGAAAATTGCATCATAATTACATGTGTGTTTATTCCTTTCTTTTTATGTTATTTTAGAACAAAAAATAAATACAAAATTTCATCTATGTCTCTGCTGTTATCTGCCATTCAGTCTCACTCCTCCTTTCACACACAAGCACACCAAGTAGTCAGGACTCCCCAGTGTGTGTGTCTTGCTCCAGAGGAGCAAGAGACAACTCAGTTCAGATAATTTGTGTGAGAGACACAGGGTGAAGACAGTTTCTCCCGAATAGTTCCCAGAGTATATGCCTTAAGGAATTGTTAGCATGCTTTTGTTTGGCAAGATTTCTGTCTATGGGTGAGTGACAATAAAAAAAATCTGTTGAAAAGAATCACAAGATATCTTTCTTGGTTTTTGGAGCTGACACACATACTAGTTTTTTTATGGCTAATTTTAATTTGATCGTGGCTGGGTAGTGCAAAAGAATCTATTTGAATGTGAATCTTAAATGAAAATTGAGTTTCTGTTGGCTTTTGTCTTGTACTGTTCTTGCATGCCAAAGGAAGTTTCTTACTTCTTAGCAAGCAGAAGAATTAAAACTATTTGGTGAATTCTTATAGTTGCAACGGTTTCCAAACTTTTTCAGTACTTCTACTTATGCAATATATGAGCACTTATCTTTTTTTTTCTTTTCAAAGACCACACAATGTGGAAAAATCTGCTGGTTGCGGTCCTCCTTGCAGGCCTCTACAGCAATGTTTGTCTGAGAAGGAGCAGCTCATATAGAAGGCGGCTGTGGAAGAAGTTCTTCAAAAATGTCAGGAAAAATTCCACCACCCTGAAAAATCTTTGCTATGGCAGTGAAATGATTGGCAACATGACCCTGGAGGCCAATGACACCATTTTTTACAGGGATAATGCCAAGGAATTTCCCAATGGAGTTTTCTATCCCAACTGTTCTTTGCCCCTCCAGCTTAATGAGAGCAGCGAAACTCAAACTGAGGAATGTGTTGACTTCATCATCACTTCGAGCAACCTGAGCCTGCCCGATGGGAAGAATGCAAGAGAACCCAGCAAGAGGGTGATGTGGCTCGTGATCAATCACTTGTGTGCCAATGAATCTTGCAGCCTGCCATGCCCAAGATCTTCAAATGATAGCAGTGCCCATTACTTCACTCTAATGATGAGCCTTGTGGCTTACTCCATTCTTAGCTCACAGTAGAGCATGGGGGAAGTGCTATGAAAACTAAAAGGGAAATTTGCAAATAGCAAAGCTTCCTTCCCCGTGCTTGAATTTCTACATATAGGGAAACAATTAGTCAATTATGTGCAGGCATTTACAATTTTCATTCAACCATCAGCTTCCCCATTCTGCTCCCCACAATGGCGGGGGGGGGGGAGTGTCTGTGATAAATCTAGAGTGATGTAAATGTGTGAATGATATAGAGAACTGAGGTTTAACTAAGATCAGAAAAATCAAGGTTATATTTAAGCTTTGTCAGTCAGGGTCATTCTGGAATAACATTTGAAATATTTCTCTTTCTAGGCACCTCTGAAACTATTAATCATATTTTATTCTATTGCAAATTTATGCTGATACATATTTGGATAATCCCACATCATTTAAATCTTATATCTTTTATTTGATTTATAAATACGTGCAGTTCTATTATACTAACCACATCTCCCTCTATCATGTGTAAGAACTATAGCCAACTTATAGATATCTCTAGTTAGTCCCCAATTAATATTTGCCATATTTATTTAGGTATAATACTATACAATATAGTTATTTATGAAAATAATAATGGCAATAGATGATATATTAGATGATAGATAGATAGATAGATAGATAGATAGATAGATAGATAGATAGATAGATAGATAGATAGATAGATAGATAGATATAATCAAGTTTCATTATGTACTCGTCATTGACCACCTTACAGATTTTTTTCTTGTGTATTAAGAGAATGTATATCAGGGGAAGAAGACAGACAAGTGTCATCATGTACATCATACTAATTGCACACATGATGAGTATTACATCATTTGCATCACTCAGCATCAGTTGTGCAAATGATATTTCTGGGAATTGTAATTGATGCTTATGCATAAATGACAGGATTTTAGAAGCCAGCTTAAAGAAACTACTGGAGAACTATGCAGGAAGGCAGATTGGGATCTAATCAAAGATTTCTGGATGATTAGGAACAATTCAGTCATCTTTTTTTCAGATCTCCATTTTATATATACAGTATATGCCAATCTCAAACACTAGCTAGATTCAGAACTTATATTAAGTTGTTTTATGCATTGTTTATTAAATGTCACACTAATTTATAAATCACAATATATTATATACTATGACTGAGTTTATACAAAATAAGACACAAGACAGTTTTTACTCCAAGCCTGAAGTCTATCTGTAAGATAAAATTCTTTTATCACTATTTTGAACCAAGATGGGATAGTCTCCTTGGGTCCAATGAAATTAAGAATGAAAATGGATAATAATGGTGGTCTCAGAAATCCTAAATTTATTCATTAGATTTTTACATATGAACAGAAGCTCCACCATAGCCCGTTAGCTATCAATAAAGACAGGGAAGCAAAGACACCCCTAAAAAAACATTATTGCAGGCAGTGCTTCTACATTTTTTGTTTCCATCACACCTAATACTTTTTTCTAACTTACCCCCAAAGTCATCCTGTATGATGGGAAAGATTGATTTTTTTTTTTTGTTTTAATCTCCAAATACAATTTCATGAACATTAGAAATGCACTGGGAATACAAACAATACACTTTGTATTGTAATACTTTGCCAAACCTTTCCAAGTGTTGCATTGTATTACAATACTTCTTATTATAAAGCACTGCATTGTAATACTTTGTCAAGCAATCATATTGGGAAGGCTCAAAATCAGATCTTCATCTGATCCAGAACTGGCCTGTTTAAGGGTTGAAAGAGAGGTAAATCCCGAAAACAACCTGTTCAGGTTTTTAAAGAAAACTATAGACTTCTGTTTTCTTTCTCGGTTCTTTTCACTGGTCTTTAGTTTTTTAAAATGGATGACTTCTTCCTTTTGCTTTACCTTTCTCAGGGCATGGGGACTTCATGGACATATCTCTATAATTTTCTTGACCACAAAACCAGAAGTGACTTGCCAATGCATTATGCCAGATATTCTTTCAAATTCTCAGGTCAGCCTACAGCTCCTCTCCAAATCCTAACCAGGTCTTACCCTGCTGTTTGAGATCAGGCCAAGGTTGCTCTTAATCTAAAGTATAGGCTGAATAGTCAAGACCTTGTTGATGATCCAAACCCTGTCAAGGATCTTGGAGTACTCATCTCAAATGATCTAAGTGCTAGAGCCCACTGTAACTACATAGCCAAAAGGGCGTTAAGAGTTGTTAACCTAATCTTACGTAGCTTTTTTTCTGGTAATATTACACTAATAACTAGAGCATTCAAAACATTTGCTAGACCAATACTCAAATACAGCTCATCAGTCTGGAACACACATTACGTATTTGATATTAACACAGTTGAGAAAGTCCAGAAATATTTCACAAGAAGAGTTAGCCACTCCTCTACTTGTTGCAGAATACCTTATGCCACCAGACTTGAAATTCTAGATCTAGAAAATCTAGAACTACGCTGCCTTCGGTCCGATCTAAGTACAGTATATAAAATCATACATTGCAATGTCCTACCTGTCAATGAATACTTCAACTTCAACCATAACAACACTAGAGCAAATAACAGATACAAACTCAAGGTTAACTGCACCAAACTTCATTGCAGGAAATACGACTTCAGCAACAGAGTGGTCAATGTCTGGAATACTCTACCTGACTCTGTGTTTTTTTTCACCAAACCCCAAAAACTTTAATGTTAGATTGTCTACTCTTGACCTCACCCCTTTCCTAAGAAGTCTGTAGGGGGCATGCATAAGCACACCAACGTGCCTACCGTCCCTGTCCTAATGTTTCTTTTATATATATATAAAATTATATATATAATTTTTCTTGTATGTATCCATATATTCATAACTATGTTTTTACTTATACCTATTATCTTGTAAGCAATGGACAAATAAAATAAATAAATAAATACATAAATAAATAAATCTTTTGGATATAAAATATTGTGGTATGAACCAACTGCCATGACTGCAAACCAAACTTTGCTTTCGAATCCAAAGGAGAAGCAGACCATAATTCTCAACTTGTAGATGCTTGATTAATTTGGCCAGGTTATGATTGATCATCCTGGGATTAGTTTATTTTTGGCTCATAATGGTGTTATGCAAATCCAATCAATTGTTCATGCAATCAATAAATAATAGTTATAGAAAAGTCTGATTTAGTGCAATATATCACTCAGTTTACCATAAATGTCAGAACCATCAGGGACTAGAGAAGTCCTCATGGACTATGATTGGCCATGTAAAAGAAACATCCATTTTAAACCCTCTCCTACAAATTGTCCATAAGTGGATCTATTATTTCCAGATGCCTCACTAACATTTGCTTAGAGCTTTTTCGTGTCAGTAATGGAAAGTCTGAATCTTTACTTTCCATCCATCGTAATAGCATGACCTTACTGACAAATATAAAAATTAATCTTGTCTTTCTGATCAGAATTTTCATTGGCTAGAACTTTCCCATTAACTGAGCCATTATCTCTTAAGTAATCAGTGGAATAGCGTCCATTAGATACACCACAAAGAAGGCACAAGCAAACACTTTGAGTTGCTTGGCATGGGCCCCATTTTCTACCAAAGACCTCCTCATCTGCCATCTTCATTTATTGTACTTGAAAAGCAGTGGTCTGTATACTGATATAAGATAATATTTATAGCTTGGAATTGAACTGTGGGGTCCTTGGTGCTCTATGAACTTGGTGGTTTTCTTGCAGACATTTAATTTACCAAGCTGGTAACATCATCAGTGCTAGCATAATGTTACCTAGTTTAGTAATGAAATATCTGCAAAAAAACCACAGCAAGCTCAGAGAGCACTAAGGACCCCATAGTGGCCTGCAAGTTACAACAATGATGTTATGGGGTATATTTTTTACATTTGGTTGTAAAAACTGATGTCAACAATTTGAAAGCAGTACAGATAGACCTCGACTTACAACAGCTTATTTAGTGACTGTTCAAAGTTACAACGGCACTTTAAAAAGTGACTTTTGACTGTTTTTCACATTTATAATCATTGCATAAGTCACGTGATCAAAATTCAGACACTTGGCTATTGACTCATATTTATGACCATTGCAGTGTTCTGGAATCATATGATCACTTTTTTTTGACTTTCTGACAAAGTCAGTGGAGAAGCCAGATTCACTTAACAACTGTGTCACTAACTTAACAACTGCAGTGATTCAGTTAACAACTGTGGCAAAAAATGGAACAAAACTCACTTAACAAATGTCTCACATAACAACAGAAATTTTGGACTCAATTGTGGTCATAAGTCAAGGAATATCTGTAATTATCAACTAGAAAAAGAACACGATTGAAGGAATCCCTTCTTTCAGCATTTAACTAAGAAAGTTATCTATTCTTTCTCATTCAGAAGGCCATGTATCATTGGTGATCCACAGAAATAATCTAGTTGACAAATGATTCCTTTCTCAAGATGGTGCAGCAGAGCAGCCCCCACCCCCCACCCCCAGAAACTATAGCATCCAGGTGGGGTTCTCTGAACAAAGAGCTACCCAGCTCAGTAAGGTTTGGGTTTAAAACTAAGCTTAACATTTTGCAGTAATTAACTTTAATTTCTCATTTAGTTATATAGTAGGGGAAATGGTTAAGTTAGGATTTAGGGCAGAGAGGCATCAATTCCAGCTTAGAGAAATATTGCTAATATGGGATTACCATTGCAATTTTTAATGCTTTGAAAACTTGTTATTAATTGACACATACAGTATAGCAGAAGATCTGGTATCTCTCTCTTCCTCTTGGAAAAGCTACACACTTTTATTTCTATTTTCTGGGGATTCTCATTCTTTGATAGATTGAATTGACTTTGGATGCAGGAAGTTTAAAAACAATGAGCTAAGGTTGTTTGCACATTATGCTATTGGCTAGCAATATAGATTCCATATTGTGTTTTAGCTATGATTTAATTATGATTTGTTGAATAGGGTGGGTTAATACCATACATTGTTATAAACCATAATTTTCAAATCACAGCGGATTGAGTTTACAGCACATAGCCAAAGGAAGGAAGAAAAAATGTGTTAATACAGTACATTATGTGAATCCAAATACAGACAACTGAGCTTGGGATCCTGAAATAATTTTACTAGGCAGGACAATTTCTTAGGCATCCAGTGTGAGAAAATGGATTTTATTCCCTGTTGAAATGTCCATTCTGTATCTCTATCTTTGGTCAACTGCAAATTAAAACAAATATTGCAAATGTCATTTGGTTTCCAGTGTCCGTCTTTTAAGAAAAAGAAAAAATGTGGATAGGAATTCATACCTTGGATTTTCTCAGATTATGGAGAAGTGGGTGGAGAGTGAAGTCAAGACAAGCTGTGCTTAATTCCTGGATGTCACAGATGTCTGTGATGAATACTTGGCTCTCTGTTCAACCTTCTTCTAGAATAATTTTTGACTTTTCAGTAATGTAGCCTGTCAGATTCTTTGATAATTTCCTATCCCATTCCTTGGTGATCTCCCATCCCATCTCATGTTCACTAATGAATGTTAGCATATGACATCAGCCCAGTCTGGCTAAGTGCAGTCATCCAGCTGGAGAGATACTACAGGTAGTCCTTGACTTATCATAACAGTTGAGCCAAAAGCTTCAGTTGCTAAGTGAGATACTTAAGTAAATTTTGTCTTGTCCCACTTGATGACTTTTCTTGCCACAGTTGTTAAGTGAATCACTGCAGTTGTGAAGTTAGTAACATGGTTGTTAAGGGAATCTGTCTTCCCCTTTGACTCTGCTTGTCAGAAGGTGACCTGATCACATGACCTTGGGACACATAAGTATGAACCAGTTGCCAAGCATCTGAATTTTGATCATGTGACCATAGGGATACTGCAATGGTCATAAGTGTGAAAAACAGTCATAAGTCACTTTTTTCAGTGCCGTTGTAACTTTGAAACGTCACTAAATGAATTGTTGTAAGATGAAGACTATCTGTACAAAGAAGAATAGGAGACAGCTTGACAGTGGTGACAGAATTCAGTACTGAGTAATATGGTATCACAAGGGTTTGTGTATAAGAAATCTCCTAGGTTCAAAGTAAAAGCAATACACACATACAATTCCTTTTTTGCCCCAAAGACATCAATACCATTTAGATAAATGATTCCATTAACAGGATGCTTGGCAGTCAACCCTTAATTAGAAATTAGAATAGTGCTTCTCTGACATCAGTCCAAACTATATGTGTCGTGTATAAGATGGGATGGGTCACTTCCCTTTCCAAAGACGGGTTAAAATACATCAGGATTTCAGTTCCTTTCAATAAAAAACTTTTAAAAGGCCACACTAAATGTATTATTCGCCCAATTCAGGCTATAAGGAAACCGCAAATCTGAATACTGCTTTTAGGAAGAACCTGACCCTATTTAGGTCTCAAGTTCAGACATGGAAGACCAAATGCTACCACCTACTGAAACCAGGCACAAATCATTAATTTAGTATTTGATTAACTCCTAAGAAGCGATGTACCATTTCAGCAACACCTGCAACAAATCTAAATGCCAAACTGGCTTCCCAGATGTTGCTGAATTAGAGCTTCCTTCCCTCTCTCCCCTTGGATCCAAGGTGCAGGTTCTCTCTTCCTTTATGCAACGTCAATAGGGCCACCTAGTGGTCAACGGATTGTTGCCTCTTCTAGTAGTCTTATTCTGGTTAGCCATGGATTATCAATGAGAGAAGCTACTATTGTATACAGGAGTCCTTATGACCACAATTCAGCCCAAAATTTCTGTTGTTAAGTGAGACCTTTGTTAAGTGAGTTTTGCCCCACCTTACAACTTTTCTTATCACAATTGTTAAGTGAACCACTGCAGTTGATGAGTTAGTAGCACGGTTAAGTGAATCATGACCTCGGGACACAGCAATGGTCACAGTGGTGGGATTCAAATAATTTAACAACTGATTCTCTGCCCTAATGAGTTCTTCCAACAACCAGTTCACCAAACTGCTCAGAATATTAACAACCGGTTCTCCCAAAGTGGTGCGAACTGGCTGAATCTCACCACTGAATGGTCATAAATATGAACCAATTGCCAAGCATCTGAATTTTGATCAGATAATCTTGGGGATGCGACAAAGATGGTAACAGTGAAAAATGTCATGAGTCACTTTTTTAGTCCCATTATAACTTTGACCAGTCACTAAATGACCTGTTGTAACTTGTACATTCATTCATTCATTCATTCATTCATTCATTCATTCATTTATTTATTTATTTAGTTGTTAAACTTATATGCCGCCCTATTTCCCTAACAGGACTCAGGGCAGTGTACAGCCACATTAAAATATGAAAAACAAGTACAAAATTAAAAACTACTAAAACACCAAATATAAAAGGCTGAGAGCTAAAAAAGAGGGCTAAAAACTAAAAACCAAACGAACCCTAATTAAAATCCCCTAAAAACCCTAGGCCAGACCAGCTTGATGAAATAAATAAGTTTTCAACGTGCACCGGAAGGTCAGGAGATCAGGGATTCCGGAAGAAGTCAGTCAGTTAAGTACAACCAGTTTTATGACATCATCAGGAATTGAACTCAATATTAAAATAATCAAATAAACTCATGGTTTCATCAGTTTTCAATCTTAGGAAGAAGACAAAGCAAATCCTTTCTGCAAATGTATGTGGAGATTCTCAGTCATCCAAGTCATGGTCGTCCCAAAGATGCTTTTTTCAAAAGGCAACTAGACTTTGTTTTTCCTTGAGGACATTTTGCTTCAACTGAAGAAGCTTCTTGGATGAGAAGCGAAACCTCTCCAAAGAACAACAAAGTCCAATTGCCTTTTGAAAAAGCACTTTGGGGACATTTCTGTAAATGTCAACAAGAAAACGGCATGGTCTTGTTGTCCATGTCAAGACTGAGTCAAGTCTTTAAGGAGTCAAGATGGACTTAAAGGCACAACTATTTTAATCCTCTAATCCTCTAATCTTCAGATTAAAAAAAAATCTTGTATGAAATTCTGTTTGTCAATGGAGGTAGGGATGTCAGCCATTGTTCTTTTAGAAATTAAAGTTGTAGTTCAATTTTCTTTTTATCCTTACAACAGCCAGAACTCCAGGTAGTCCTCAACTTACGACCCCAATCGAGTCCAAAATTTCTGTTGCTAAGCAAGACAGTTAAGTTTTTTGACCATTTACAACCTTTCTGGGCCACTGTTGTTAAGTGAATCTCTGCAGTTAAGTCAGGAACACAGTTGTTAAGTAAATCTGACTTCCCCATTGACTTTATTTATTTATTTTTATTTATTTATTAGTTTTCTATACTGCCCCTCTCCCTGCAGGGACTCGGGGCGGTGCACAGCCAAAGTTAAAACACAGTGCAAATACAATCTTTAAAAAAACAATTAAAAGAATTAAATAAAGTGGCTAAAAGATAAAAACTCAATCGAGAGTATAAAAGACTAAAAATCAATTAAAACCAATTTAAAACCCTATAAAACTCTAGGCCAGACCGGCTTGATGAAATACGTATGTTTTCAACGCGCACCAGAAGGCCAAAAGGTCAGGGATGGTCCTCATCTCCGGGGACAATTCGTTCTAGAGGGAGGGTGCCCCCAATGAGAAGGCCCACGCCCTCGGGGTCGCCAGCCGTCCAGCAGGTGACACCCCGAGAAGGCCGACTCTATGGGACGTATTGGTCGACGCGAGGCCGATAGTGGCAGGAGGCGGTCCCGCAAATATCCTGGTCCCAAGCCATGGAGCGCTTTAAAGATGGTAACTAAAACCTTGAAGCACACCCGGAGGGCCACCAGGAGCCAATGCAGCTCATGTAGGAGTGGCGTAACATGGGAGCCCCGTGGAGCTCCCAACACCACCCGCACGGCCGCATTCTGCACCAGCTGGAGCCTCCGGGTGCTCTTCAAGGGAAGCCCCATGTAGAGAGCATTGGCATAGTCTAGGCAGGAGGTCACCAGGGTGGAGGTGACCGTGCGAAGCGTACCCCGATTCAGAAAGGGCCGCAACTGGTAGATCCTATGGACCTGACCAAAAGCCCCCCTGGCAACAGCCGCCACATGGTCCACCAATGACAGCCGCACGTCCAGGAGGACACCCAGATTGCAAGCCCTCTCTGTGGGAGCAAGTATTTCCCCCCCCCCCCCCCCCCACAGCCAGCGATGGAACTAGCTGGCTGTATCGGGGCTCTGGGAAGCACAGCCACTCAGTCTTAGATGGGTTGAGCTGAAGCCTGTTCCGCCCCATCCAACACCGCACGGCCTCCAGGCACCAGGCCATTACCTCGACGGCTTCATCGGGGTGGCCCGGGGTAGAAATGTACAGCTGAGTATCATCAGCGTACTGATGGAATTCTACCCCGAAGCCATGGATGTTCTCACCCAGCGGCTTCATATAAACGTTGAACAGAAGAGGCGAGAGCACCGACTCCTGAGGAACCCCGCAAACCAGGGGCCTCGGGGCTGATTTCTGTCCCCCCTGCCAACACAAATTGCAAATGGCCGGAGAGGAAGGAGGAGAACCACCACAAAACAGTGGCCCCCATCCTCTACCCCTCCAGCCGTCGCAATAGGATACTGTGATTGACAGTATCAAAAGCTGCTGAGAGATCTAATAGGACCAGGAAAGAGGAATGATCTCTGTCACGGGCCCTCCAGAGATCATCCACCAATGCGACCAAAGCCATCTCCGTGCTGTGCCCGGACCTGAAGCCCGACTGGCATGGATCTAAATAGACAGCTTCATCCAGGTGCTGGGAGAGTTGTTGTGCCACCACACTCTCAACAACCTTCACCACAAAGCGAAGATTGGAGACCGGACGATAATTAGATAACAGAGTTGGGTCCAGGGACGGTTTCTTGAGGAGGGGTCTCACCACCGCCTCTTTCAAGATGGCGGGCAGATACCCCTCACTCAAGGAAGCATTAATAATACCCTGGAACCAACCTTGTGTCACCTCCCGAGTGGCCAACACCAGCCAGGAGGGGCACGAGTCCAATAAACATGTGGTAGCATTCAGCCCCCGCAGCATCCTGTCCATGTCCTCGGGGGTCACAGGATCAAACTCTTCCCAAATGACTTCCCCAAATTCCGCCCCTGACCCCCCCCCGCCCAAAGTTGCCCATTCCGTCCAACCCGTCCCGGATCTGAGTGATTTTATCCAGCAGGAAATTCGAAAAGTCCTCAGCCCGTCTCTGCAAGGGGTCCTCCCGCGCTCCCCTTCCAGGAGGGAGCGGGTCACTCTAAACAGGGCAGCTGGGCAATTTCCCGCGGACGCAATAAGTGCGGAAAAGTACGAGTGCTTTGCCACCCTTATTGCCACTAAATAGGTCTTAATATAAGACCGTAATAGCGTTCGGTCAGATTCAGAGCGGGTGGTCCTCCAAATACTCTCCAGGCATCTTTTCCGGCGCTTCATCTTCCTCAGCCCCTTGGAAAACCAAGGGGCCGAGTGAGAGCGGCGCCGGGTCAGAGGCGGCAAGGGCACGACCCGGTCAAGGGCCCCGGCCGCCACCCTGTCCCAGGTGGCGACCAGGTCCTCAACCAAGTCGTGTGCTCAAACGTTGGGACAAGGCCCAAGCTCCGTCAGGAACCTATCTGGATCTATCAGGCACCTGGGACGGTACCATCGTAATTGGTCCACCTCCCTGCGACAGGGAGGAGTGGCCTGGAAGTCTAGCCTAAGGAGCGAATGATCAGACCATGACAGGGGTTCAGTAACTATATCCCCTACACCTAGATCATCCTGCCACTGTCCAGAGCCACAAACCAGATCCAAGATGTGACCTCCATTATGAGTGGGGTCCCTAATTAATTGGGTCAGGCCCAAGGCTGTCATGGAAGCCAAGAACTCCAGGGCAACCCCCGAGGTCCCGCCAGCCGAAGGCAGATTGAAATCCCCCATGACCATCAGCCTGGGGGTCTCAACCGCCAAGCTGGCCACAACCTCGAGGAGCTCAGGCAGGGCCGATGTCACATTAGCAGGGAGCCAGGTATGTGATCAATAAGCCCATCTGAACCCCAGAACCACACTTTACAAAGAGGAATTCACATCCGGTCGTCTGAGGAACAGTGGATTCCCTAGGAACTAGATCCTCCCGAATAACTACCACAACCCCCCCTCCCCTCCCCTGGGCCCTTGGTCGATGAAAAACTCAAAACCCGGCTGGGCACATCTCCACCAGGGGAACACCCCCCTCCTGTCCCAGCCAGGTCTCAGTGATGCCCGCCAGATCCACTCCCCCCTCCGTAATTAGATCGTGAATAAGGGGGGCTTTGTTAACTATGGACCTGGCATTGCATAACATCAGCCGAAGACCCGGGGCCGTATCATTCGAGCAACCCAGGGAATGGGACATGACCTGGGGGTCGGAGCGCGCCACCGCCTGTAAACAACAGGGGCGAGCTCCCTCAACATGATAAGGCCCCCGGTCAGTGCCATACCTGCCTCTCCCGCCGATCGTGGTAATAGCCATCCCCTCCCCCTCCCAGGAAGAAACCCCCATCCTTGATCCGACCACCCCCGATCCCAAAACCTCCCGGTCATGCGTGACCCCCGGTCTGGCCCTTTTCTCAGTCGGGTTGTCCCCCAAACTTAACTTAGTCACCCTCCCTACCCCCAATAAAAATTTAGATATAAAAGAATGTAATTGGGCGCGCTTCCCTCGACTGTGCCACCTCTCAGGATCCCAAGATCCATCATCGAGGTATGCCACAGAAAGGTCGGGGGCCAACTCAAGGAAAGGGGGACATTCCTGAGTGCCCACAAGTCAGTCGCTGAGTAGGTGATCGGGCAGAACAAACAGACAAATCTATGGAGTTGATCAGTCATTTCATTATAGCAAACCGCACACTCACTTGCACTGACGTTACCTCATAAGGTAATGAAACATTTCCAAGCCAACAACTAAGTTCAGAGGGCACCAAGAATTCTACAGTTCATCTCACAAGTTGTAGACCATCTATCTTATTGGAATAGAATAGATAGCAATAACACTTAGACCTATATACCACTTTACAGCTCTCTCTAAGCAGTTTACAGAGTCAGCATATTGCCCCCAACCATCTGGGTCTTCATTTTACCCACCTTGGAAGGATGGAAGGCTGAGTCAACCTTGAGCCTGGTGGGATTTGAATTGCCAAATTGCAGGCAGCTGGCTGCAGCAGAAGTAGCCTGCAGTACTGCACTTTAACCACTGCACCACCGAGATGATATAGATATAAATAAACCTGCTCAAATAAAGCCCCAGTTATCTGTTGGGAAAGTCACAATCATCATAACTCTTTGCAAAACCACAATGACTGCATTCACATAAGTTGGCTAAGCAGCAGATGGTGTTGGCCAACAAGCTTGACTGAGGTTAACCTTGGTTGGCTAGGTGGCAGTGAGGGAAGTGCAGAGATCAAGGACTCAGCCTGTTGTCCATACTCAGCCCTTGGGCTCCTTGGTTGTGATGGCCCAGAGTATATCAGAAATATAATAAAAACCAAAACGTAAATAAAAGTCCTTTAATGCCTTCAACTTGGCTTCACTGTTTAATTGTTCACAGTGGAGGAGTAAACTATTTTCAAAATAACATTTCAAAGGAAAGAAACACAGTTCAAATTCAAAGAGCCGATAATGAAGCAAAAACCAAAACAAACCGCACTGAATAAAGTTCCACGACAGACCAGGATAGATAATTGCCAACTTCAGGAAGATAACCAGGTACAGTCTATTGGAAGAACGCCAACCAAGACAAACCTTCTTTAGGAATAAAACACTAATTTGTCTCCAGAGTCTGTTAGCAAGCAGATCCAACCTTTTATACAGATCTCACACCTGCAACCCATGAAAAGGATCATGGCCCTCTCCTCCAGAATAGACCATGTTTTACTCTGATCCTCTCCTCCCTGCGTGCCCTAGGATGGATAGGGGATGGGCCTGGGTCCTCCTCTCACTGCTCAGCTGGTCTCTGCCCTTCCCCAACCTCCTCTACCACCTCTGGAGCCACACTTCCACTCCCTATGGCTGTTCCTCCTCTTCCTCAGAGTCAGTCTCCACCAAGGGCATGACATCGGTACTCTCTGATTTGGGTGGTTTTCTTGCAGATGTTTCATCACCCAAACTAGGTAACATCATTGAGACCACTGATGACATTATCTACTTTGGTAATAGAACAGAATTCTTTATTGGCCAAGTGTGATTGGATACACAAGGAATGTGTCTCAGGTGCATAAGCTCTAAGTGTACATGCAAGCAACAAGTGATAAATCATGATCATCATAAAATACAATCATCATAAATCATAAGACACAAAACTCAGTGATAGTGATATGATGCTAAATAAGCAATCAACATAAATCATAAGATATAAAGATCCTTCGAGCTGTATGCATTGAAATTTCATTTTAATGTATGTTGATTAGCATACATTCAAAGTGACAAAGCTATTCTATTCTAAGTTATAGTCATAAGAAGCCAAGGAAATAGGTAATCGGAAAGATGAGAAGGATAATAGTAATGAAGCACCAAGGATCTTTCATTTGAACCCTGAGTTACAAATATCTTCCTTTATTGATCCTCAGCTCTCCTCATCACTTACGGTTCCGGATTTCTTGTCCCCTCTCCCCCTCCCCAAAGCGGGTTAACGCAAGGAACCAACGAACAGCGCCTCCTGCGCTCTTCCTCTCGCACTTCAGCCGGGATGACTCACTTCGTTTTGACTCCGCTGCTCGTCTCTGAAAGGGAGGGAGGGAGGGAGAGAAAAGGAGAGCCAGGCTCCGCCTTCCTTTCCTCCCCAGGACGCGAGGGCTCGCAGCTGCAGCAGGAGCGAAGGATGTGGCAGATCCCGCGAGCGGGGCTGCCCCTGCTGCTGGAAGTGGGGGTGCGCGCGTTGCTGCTGTGTCTCTTCTTGTGAGTGCCGAGGAGTGGGAGGGTCTCCGTCTCCTGCGAGGCAGGAGCAGAAAAGGGAAGGGGCGTTGCTCTCCTTCTTTGGGGACTGTTCCCATTCCCACGTTTTACCGGAATGCCAGCGGGAGCTTTCGTCTCTCCCTCCCCCTTTCACCATCCTCCCCATCTGAAGCTTTTCCGGGCTTGCAAAGAAGTTGCGTGACTTTTCGGAAAGCTGGGGCGGCCTTCTCGGCGTCATGGTTGCTAGGAATTGGCCTGAGCCGGATGGCATGCCCTTTGTCGGCTGAAGGCCCTCAAAAGAAGGAGGCACCTACAGTGTTTGGTGGCATTTTGCGCTGTGCGTCAGGCTGGGCATCCCGCGGGGAATTTATAGGTTGGTACTAGATGCTGGCCTGTTCTTTTGGAGCCTGCAAATGAAGGACAGAGGAGAGGATCCAGAGGGGGGGGGGGGGCTTCTGGCTAAAAGCCTACCAGATGTTAAGGCCCTTCACTTCCAGAATTCCCACCAGCAGGGGTTAATGTTGTTAGTTGTGGTCCTTAGAACTAGGTGGCTGAGGTGCGTTGCAATTAACCTCAGGGACATAAGATACAATGGTTGGATGGGTCAAAGATCTCCAGGAAGTGCTTGGGTTTCAAATGCCTGGAACAAAAATGTCAATCTCCATCAAAGACAGCTGATACCTGCCTTGCATTTTCTATATATAGTCACATCCCAAAGAGATTCAGAGAAGAGAGAGACAAATTGGGATTTGTTCTATCTGGTCATAAGAACCACCATTCTCCCTTTTCTTTGCATGCTGTCTTTTGGATTATAAACTTTATAATTATTATTATTATTATTATTATTATTATTATTATTATTATTATACATAGAAATGACAGTATACACAGCAAACGAGATAACTATGCTGGGTTTCGTATCACAAATCACTAGTCGAACACTTCCCAAGCGTTTAGGACTGTGTGATGTATCAGCGGATCCCAGTAAGGTGGCCTTCTGTAGCTGACCAATAGTGATCTTGTCAGTGCCAATTGTTTTAAAGTGCTTGCCTAGGCCTTTAGGCACAGCACCCAATGTGCCGATTATCATTGGAACCACCTGCACTGGTTTATGCCAGAGTCTCTGCAGTTCGATTCTCAAGTCCTGATATCTGGTGACTTTTTCAAGTTGTTTCTCATCATCAGGTATGGCAATGTTGACCATCCACACTTTCTTCTTCTCCACAATCATGATATCCGGGGTATTGTGTTCCAAAACTTTATCAGCCTGTATTCGGAAGTCCCACAATAGTTTTGCATGCTCATTTTTGACTACTTTTTCAGGCTTATGATCCCACCAGTTCTTTGCTACTGGCAGATGGTAGTTGTGACACAAGTTCCAGTAGACCATCTGAGCGACTGTGTTGTGATGTTGTTTGTAGTGAGTCTGAGCAATTGTCTTGCAACAGCTCAGTATGCGATCGGTGGTGGTGGTGGTGGTGGTTATTATTATTATTTTATTATCCTTTATTTTTGCCCTGGGGAAGATGGGTTAAGGTTAAAGAGATGACAAACTGTGCTGCATTACATAGAATTAGAAAGATACTTTATTACAGCCCAGGGCTAGACAAATGTTTACAAATACTGAGATTAAACTATATTATACTCATGGATCAAGGATGTGTGATTTCGTATAACTGAAAGAGCAATGTGATGCTGTAAATTGCTATGGAAAGCAGCCTGTAATACTTACAGAGCCAGACATTTTGGGATCCTACTTTCTTTAGGTTCACTCAGGTGTTGCCACCTTTCCAGCGAGTCATCCAACCTGAAGAAATGTGGCTGTACAAAAACCCCTACATAGAGTCTGACCATGTGCTCACCAGGTCTACATATGTAAGTGTTTTGTCTATTTGCCCTTCAATTTTTATTTGCATGCCTGTTTCTTGGCAAGCAGACCTTTGCTTTGATTAAGCCCAGACTTTTGCTCAGTGCAATGAACCCAAATGAAAGCACCCCAATCCAGATGGCTGTCTAGGCTCTGTTTGAAGAGACTTGGCAAAAGAATACTCACCAATTTCCTTGTTTATTTTTTTCCATTGTGAAACCGTATTTACTATTAGAAAGTTATTTCCCCCACACACATACATTAAAATAGAATTTTCTTATGGTTAAAACCCTTTATTTCATGCTTTGAAAGGACTGCCACTGTCTGCTTCAGAACATGTAGCTGCATGCTTCCAGATGATCAAATCTTTGCTGTTTCAGAGCAAAAAAGGTGATGGACAATGGTGGGTCAGCCAGAAGCAGACCTTAAAGAAAAATAGCATTTTTGGACAGAACAAGGAGAAACTGAATGGTATAAGGTGGGGTGGCTAAAATTTCCAGTACATGTCATGTGTTTTGGGGAGGCATGGAATTGTTCTTCTGTGGTTTATTTTTGTTCATCTGGGTCTGTTAAGTCTAAATCTGTGTTTTTCAAACTTCACAGCTTTAAGATGTATGCATTCCCAACTCCCAGAATTCTTTATTGCTGTGGAATTCTGGGAGTTGAAGTCCATACCCTTTAAAGTTGTCAAACTTGAAAAACACTGGTCCAAATGAAGGCCTATGCACATTGCTTGCTCTCATTTTTTAGACAGAAATGCCAATTTTTCTGAAAACTGCTATTTTAGCATAATTCCCAGCAAGCATCCAAAGAGCTTAAATGAACCCTCTTCTCTGTAAAAGGTGGTACAATCCTTTTTTAAAGCTAAGAAACAAGCCCCAATGTCTTTTTTTTAATCATCTGTGCAGCTTTGTTTTGCTTTTGCAAGCGTAACACTTATTTGAATCTTGATCCTCTTGTTGCAGTTCATTTCCTGTGTGTCTCCTTTGGTCTTGATTTTGCTGGCCAAATTCTTCATGAAGGCTGGCAAAGAAGATACCCGGGAAGCATGCTTGGGTGAGCACAGGGGGATGATGTTTGCAGAAAGTTGGGGATTGCATTCAATTGCTGAAAAAGGCAGCAGGTTCATTGTGTCAAATTAGTCCTATTGGCCTAGTAGGGAAGAGATGAGAAGTTTGTTGTCACCTTAATGTTGGGAACAATAAACCAGGATTCCATCTGCATTCATCCCTCTTTGAGGGAGATGGGCAATCTAGAGTGAGTGAGTGAGTGAGTGAGTGAATGAATATTTCGATAAAAACTTATGGAGGGTGATTCTATAGTTTCCTTACCAGACCTGCTGATGGGACATGGCAAGTTGCTCATTCATGGTAACCCCAAATTTGGATTTCCCATACAAAACAAATTGATTGTTGAGACCCATTGAGCTGGATTGCTTTAAAGATATTGTACTTGTATTTCTGTCCAGTTGTTTCCCTTGGTCCATCATGGGGGGGGGGTCTAATCTGGAATTGCTTTGTTTTTCTTTGGTGCAGCTATTAGCCTGGCACTTGCCCTGAATGGTATCTTCACCAATGTTGTAAAGCTGGCCGTGGGCAGGTAAGGTTCTTTTCTGGCATTTGTAGAGAAAGAGCTAGAATTTTCCCCTCTGGTTGCTTATAGGCAGGGCTGATATTCTGAGAAAGTCACGTGAGAGGGCCAGAAATGAAGTGGAAGAAACCAGATTCCAGTATGGAAGAGCAACTATTTAAGGTTGAACACTTCCTGTAATGTTACATAAGAAACAGTAGAAATGTTCCCTTGTATTTCTTTCCAAAGGGATCGTCCAAAGAGTGTGTTGAAAAACATCATTTTTCTCCCATTGATGTCTCCATCCCACTTTTAGAAACGGTCTTATTTGCTCCATCACTCCATATTTTTTTCTTTCTGCAATCCAAGTTAAAAGTATCACTGGATACTTTCCTTGATAGGCAAGTTATGGAGCTTTCCCATCAAGCCCATGAAGTTACCTTCTTCTCTCCTTGCCCTAATCCCTATTTTTCCACCCATTTCCTTCCTCCCTTAAAAAAGGGCCACCGATAAAGATTTCCCTTCTTCCACACAGAGGAAGGGATGTCATGGAATTTCCTTCTCTTTCAGAAGACCAATAAGCCTAGTGGAGAGGACAGGAGTATCTGGCTGACCTGTTTTTATGGTATTTATAGCTATTAATGCTTTAAGATGTTGGACTTGGACACCTTAAGTGCTAGGCCCTACTCAGCTATAGAAATCACAGTGAAGTCTTAAGTCAACCATCCCCTCTTACAGGCCTATTGTAAAGGATATTTGGGGAGAATCACATCTACAACAGCTCAAGCTCTGATGAGAAGAGAGAGATGATCTCACAATATAGAAGTCAAATAAGGGACATTGGATATGGAGTGAGGTATTCGTAGGTACCACAATAGAGTCTAGAGCTGTCACAGCAACATTGGAGATTCGGGTTAGCTCTTTGCCTCAGCTCTTCTCCATCTTCCTGAAGTTGAGAAACCTTGACCTATACTTCTCTTCTAGGCCTCGGCCCGATTTCTTCTATCGCTGCTTTCCAGATGGACGGGTAACTGATCAGTTCTTGTGCACAGGAGATGCACAAGTAGTGATTGAAGGGCGCAAGAGCTTCCCTAGTGGATATTCCTCCTGTGAGTATTTTTTTTCCTGTGAGAACTGCCCTTAGAGAGCTGGCAATAGTGTTATGGCTAGTTTGGAGACATTTAATTACCCCTTCCAAGAACTTTTGTTTTGAGGAACCATATTGAACTAGTTCATACATTGTGCTAAGAATAACCACAATTCATTGAATAAACCACCATTGGTTGGCTGTATCCAACACATTTAGCCAAAAACTATCAGTCAGAATGGTTGGGTTTGCATATTTAACTTTAAACATAACACATTGCTTTAAGAGTCTTTACTATGATATTTGATGTATGTACTAGGTCCCAATCTAATGTGACATAAAATCATTTTTAAAAATATTGCAGTTCAGTTCACAGAATTGGTCTAGGAATCCAAGAAAAGCCTAGGCAGATATTAAAAGAAAGAGAAGTTGCAGTGGTTATGAATGTATTTCTCTCCCCTTGGGCTTCATTTAAATGTTATTAGATTCTATGAGATAACTATTCTTTATAAACTGCCTTACAATCTATAGAGTATTATTCATGTGATTTGTCCCTCTGTGTAAATGTTCCATTATGCATATGTGCTCACTGGAGCATCTTATTGTAGGGATACAACAGCCTCAGTATTTTTTTTAAGTTGCCCATCTCTCACTTACTCATTCCTTCTGTCAGAAAAAAAAACATACATTAAAGATATGTCATTTTGTCTCTACTTCTAGATCTGCAGTTTGCATACATAGTTATATACATCTTACCAAGCATCCTTGCTATATTTGAGTTGCTGACGGTGCAGTCTAAGTGCTGCAGGCAAAGGAAACTTTCTGAATTCTGTTCAGTTTCGTTCTTTGGAAAAGATACAATTCCTGCCTCAATTTTTTTTTTTTAATTCAAGGAGAGAAGTACCTTTTGTTGTTGTTGTTGTTGTTCAATTTTGGGCTCAGCTTTTTTTAATAAGCAGTGGCATCTTTCATGGGAAGTTTTTTAACCAAACCAAAAGTATTTTATAAGTAAGGAATGCATGTATGTATGTATGTATGCATGTATGTATGTATGCAGTATTTATATTCCCTCTCAGCTAGCTAGGCAAGAGTGGAGGGCAGGTTCCAACATTGGTAGGGTTATATATGGTTCCCTCCTTCTTTAATTGCATTAACATTGAAAAACAACCAGGGCTGTAGTCCTGCTTGTCTGATCTGACAGTAAATTGTATTTAATTCAATAGATCCTTTCCTTTCCTTCTATAGAATTGTTTGAAAAGAACAAAACATTCCCTTCCAAGATTGATCATTTAACTGGTCTGATACTAATATTGAAACAGTCAGAACTATCCTCCTGGTTTGCCCAATCTGTCATTCCTGGAGAATAGAATTGATAAACCTTCTTAATTGCAAACTATTTCAATTGGCACCAGCAGAAAAGTGTACTCTTTATCTATTGTGGTCAGAAGATATTGGACCTAATTGCAATTTACCCACTGTAACATTGATAAATCTCTCATTTCCTTCAATTACTGTATTCAACTCCCATTCTTTTATTTTTAATTTATGGCAATTGTTTTGTTTGCTTGTTTGGGAGGAGCAATGTTGCATCACTTGGGAGTAGCTGAAAGGATGTGACTTTCTTTTTGGTTTAGGGTTGCTCTTAACAACATTGTTGTGAGGTGTGAAAGCTCAGGACCACGTGGGAAGGTCCAATTAAACAGAATTTATTGCTAGTCATGCCTACACACAGGAATCTTTTCAATGAACTGCTAGGAGCTAAATAAAGACCAAAAGAATTCAAGGGAGGTTGGATTTAGTTTGTGACTATGTAGGGATTTTTGGCTGAACCTTCTTTTAACTCCACCCCCAGGTTCTGCCACTTGTTCTCCCACATCTATGTCTATTCCATATTTCTATTTGAGAAAAGCAGAGATTTCTTCTTGGGATCCCTTGTATTTCTAGCTACAGACAGTGATGGCCATTTGTATTGTTGGATCTCATAAGGGATCTTTTATGTTTTCCAGTTGCCTTTGCTGGGTTTGCTTTTGGCTCCTTCTACATTGCAGGGAAGCTGCATTGCTTTGCACCTGATGGTCGAGGCCAATCCTGGCGCCTCTGCGCCTTCTTGGGACCCCTCTTCATTGCCATGCTCGTTACCTTGTCCCATACGTGTGATTACAAACATCACTGGCAAGGTGAGGGAAAAGTGTGTGTACATATGTGGGAAAGCCGATTTTTCTATTACATACAGTTCTGTTTCATTGCCCCATTAGTCAAAAGCCCAACATGGCTCATATGTTGACCGAGAGCCATGTTTTTGAGTTTCATGATTACAGGAAACTTGCAAGGAATGATTGAACAAAAGAAACTCCATACACCTCTATTTAATTCAAATGGAATAAGAGTCACAAGGCCATTCTCCATTGGGGCATCTAATAACTTTCCCTTTCTGTCCTATGATGAAATTGTTTTTGAAGCCTGGGCTTTGGTGGAAGTGCTGATGGCTTTGGAGTCTTTAGTTTGTACATCTCTGCTCTAAAGAAAAGAATGGAGGGAGTGACATCTTTTTCTGCCAAAACTCGTGCTCGACTCAGGCCACCACCTCTGGTTGTAATGGTATGGCAAAGTTCAGTATAAATTTCTTATGTTGCTGCAAATCTTAATGGTATAAATTGTTATTGTATGACTGTTTGAGTTGGGAGTAGCATGTAAATTCTAAAAGGAACCAAGGCCATTGAGGCAGCATTGTCCAAAGACATTTCTGCAGTCATGTGGCCAGCATGACCTCAAGGAGTGCTGTTACCTTCCCATTGAAATGGTAGCTATTTATCGATTCACATTTGTATACTTTCGAACTGCTAGGTTGGCAAGAACTGGGCCAAGGATGGAAGCTCACCCTGTAACATGACACTTGGGTTTTGAATCTGGGTTCCGGCTTTCCAGCTGACAAGCCCAGGGTCTTAACCACTAAGCCACTGAACCACCTAAACCCTAAAAGAGGATAAATCAATTTCCAAACCAAATCACCCAGCCTCTTAGCAGTTGAAAAAATCCCAGCCAATTCTGTCTTCCTCAGTGGCATGGCCCTTGCGCAAAATTAAGACCATTGCTGGCTACCAAAGCTTAGCATGGGTTGCTATCCGATGATGTGTTAGATATTGATCTTCGTATTCTTTTGTTCCTTTTAAGATGTGCTGGTTGGCTCTGGAATGGGTTTCACCTTTGCGTATCTCTGCTACAGACAGCATTACCCTCCATTGACGGACCCCAAATGCCATCAGCCGCTGCAGCATGTATCCAGGCTATCTTCTCCAGAGAGGCAAAAGCTGACACTTTCTGGTGTCAACCTAGATGTATGAATGACTCAGGGGTTTCCTTTCTGTGTATTTGCAGACTCGAGGGGGGGAAGGAAAGCTTAATCATCCATGTTCTGCTTTGCTCAAAGGCCAGAAGGTGGTAGGGGGAGAAGCATCATTGTCCAAAGTATACCAGCCTGATTGAAACTCAGGGCTTCTACCTCTTCCCCTTCATCACGCATATGTGGCTGAGAGAGTGAGTATTTTCCTGGGCAGCAGAATTGCAGAGTTTGGGAAGATTTATTTTTTTTGTGGCCAACTCATTCCTGGCAATATTGAGCCATTCCTCATCTGATCACAATGGAGCAACAAAAGGAGTCTCTGGTCCATTCCCTCATTGTAATGCCAGGCATTGCTCTTGAGTTTAAATGCCTATAAATAGATGTCATATGATCTCAGTGTGCAGTCTTGACCTATGTATTACAGGAGAGGTCTGACGTCTTTTCCCATGATGCCCAGGGTACATTCCTGCCCATCCAAAGACAGATGGGCACAATTGTAATAGTTTTCTCCCCAAAATTCTGCCTTAAAATAGTAGCACGGGAGTGGTGGTAAAGTATTTCAGTATTCAATGATTTTGTGCAACAAAACACCAGCCCTTTCAAAACAGAGCAATAGCTCAACCATTCACCAAGGACATTGACATACATTGAAACAGGTATAAAGATAGATGCCCTAAATCCAGATGCATGCATTGGCTGTTTTTCTGCTACTCTTAATTACAAAGGAATCAGGAGTCTCCAACATTTGCAACTGAGGTGTAATATTTAAGGAGTCAAAATTAAATCTAGGAGACTAATTATGTTAACTGCATATATTTGTTCTGCAGGGTGCCCTCCTTGCTGTTTACTCAAGATTTGTGCACTTTTTCTATATTTATAGCAATATTTTTAGTTTTGCATCCTTTACCATTGCACTGCACTGCAAAACGCTTGATTATCAGCAATGCAAATTGGTATTGATTCAAAATAGTGTGATGACTCAAAGTTCCCAAGACTACACACTTCTATTTTTAGCCTTGCTTCTTTTAGGGGGATTTTTAATGAGTTAAACTGTGGCTTCACACCACTGCTGTTCCTAAACCACTAAAAATTAAAGATTTCCCTGTGAGTTCATAGTGCTCATCTCTTTCTGAATGGAGGGAGCCACAGCGTTGTCCAAAGACATTCCTGTGGTCATGTGGCCAAAATGACTAGATGCCAAGGCCCACAGAATGCTGTTGCCTTCCCACTGAAGTGGTATCTATTTATCTACTTGCATTTGCATACTTGCGAACTGCTAGGTTGGTAGGAGCTGGGCCAAGTAATAGGAGCTGTTGCATGGAGCTTAGGTCTTGTACCTGGATTGTTAGTTCTCCAACTGACAAGCTCAGCGTGTTTAACTGCTGAGCTATCATGTCCCTTCCTAAACCACTACTCTAACAATAATGGGCAATATTCAGATATCCCCAAAAGGGTTTTAGGGTTCTTACAGTCAATATATTTTGCACTCCTGGTTAAAGATAAATAGGTAAGAACTTTCCTAAAAGGAAGCATTTTTTAGAGTCTATTTAATTCCCATCAATACTCGCACCACAATACATTTTGTTGATTGTGGTGGAATTTCTGTGCAATGGATCAATGTTTTATAGCTCATAACTAATTTGTTACCTCTTGGTCCCTCAATTAGTACTCAGCTTGCAGTTTTGTGCATTTATCCAACTATAACAGACTCCCATTTTTCAAAGGTATTTCTTTAGCTGGAAAAAAACCCAAAGTTCAGTTTATCCATGCCATTACCCATGTGCTTTGTTTTTAATCTTAGGGTCATTGGATATCGCTCTCTTCATGGGAAATTGCTATTCTAACATCAGAAATTATGATTATTGGTTTTTTTTATACTATTCATACCTACAGCACATTGCTATTAGACAGTCTAGGGTGAAACGTTTTTCTACCATAGATAGGTATAACAATTGCAAAATTTTACAGAATAACCAAATTTGTGCAGCATAACAGCATTTGGGTATTTTTTAAAGATATCTGTGGTTGCATTGTGAGATTTAATTCTACACATCCATAAATCTCATTTGAACAGCCGATGAACAGCCAATCTATGGATGATGATCTTACTGCCATAACAAGATAAAACCACTTGGGATCACTAAGATTACTGTATAAGAAGTCAATCCTAATGATTTAACAACTGTGCTTATTAAAATGACAGATCAAGAGGCCTAACAGTCAGTCAGGGTTCTCCTTGCAAAGATCAATAAATTCACCCAAAGGCAGACAGCTGCTGGAAAAAAGTTAAATAACTTTTTTTTTTAAAAAGGTAATATTTTACAAAGTGCATTAACTTCCAACTGCTTGACTTTTCCTATTGATACTCCAATTGAGAAAATTTGGTCGTGTTAAATGGCATTCAGTTCAGCCACAAGTGTAGCATGAGAGGCTTAAAAATTCAATGATGCAATAATAGTGCAAACATAACGAGGAGAACAACTAAGTATCCAGCACAGAATTGGAAATACACACGGTGAACAGACATGTAGCAATTGCGTGATCACATCCTGCTTGTAAACAGGCTGCTTGATGCTCCCTTGGCCAAGACTTTCTTAAAAAGAGAAATTTTGCAGAATGTTAGGTAAGTGAAAAGCAATTGACCACTTCATGACCAAAAAAAAAAATAGGTCATGCAACAGTTGAAGGGCCCAACATACATATACCATGAAATTATAAATGTGTTCCACAACTAGCCAGCCAAGATTATGCTGAGCCATGCATTGAATTTACACTCTGGCAGACTAAACTAGCAATGTGAACTGTCTGTCCAAATGGTCAGCCAATCACCCTGAGCTCCCAAGTAAAATTGCCAGTATAGAGCTGCCCTCATCTGGTGCTTGAAGAAACAATCCAATTACTGGGTAGAGGTTTCTAGGATGTGACCTCATTCTTCAGATGCTTTCAAGTACCCAATTGCATGCATTGAAACAAGGGCATATTAAGTTGCTGCTTGTATGAGGTTTGGCACCTCCCACGTCAGAACATAAACACACAGCTTCTACAACACTGTTTACATTATAATAACATGGAGAGGAATCACTCATCCATATCCTGATCATTGTGAACAAGATCAAATTTACAAGCTTTGCCAGTTCCTTCCCAGGTAAGTAGTTATACTTTAGAAAAGTAGAGTGATACAATTGCTACTGCTGACATCATCATCATCATATCTATTTCAGAGAAGAATGGGACTTAGCTTGCCCAGCTTTTCGCTTTGACCTTGAGCCCTTTCTTGAGTAAATCAGCAGCAGCAATAAAAGACAAAAATGAGCTTCCCACAAACAATCTGACATGTAATGCTGAACACTCAGTGTGGCCTCAGAAGTGCTTCTAAAAGTCAAAATCCTTCACTGCCCATCACTCACGTTGAGGTTTTTCTAATGGAGACAAGATGTGAAATTCTAGCACCAATTTCAAGTCTTGACTAGTGCATAAACTGAAGGTGACACAAACTGGTATTGCACCGGATCTAAAGATACACTTGCTGTAGACAGAAAATGCAGTTTGGTTAATTCCCCAGGGTCTGAATATACCAGGAGTCGGACAGGATCTCAATGGTCATTACTATCCCTGAATAGGATACTGAATTTTCCAGAGTTCCAGACTATGAGGAGGAAGCATGCTGGGCACATCAAACAAAAGAGGAGGAAGGTGACACAGGATATCTGTAAAACAAAGAAGCAACATGGTACATCAGCCGTGTTAGGTTAGCTTTTCATTGAAGGCAGCTGATCTTGAAGGGGATCTGATTCAAGGAAAAAAATTATAGAAGGGATAAAATATACATAGCAGGGTAATTTCTAAATCTTCAGTTGCTTTTTGTCTTTCTCAAACAGTAGCCAGAACCAACTGGCCTCAAATCATAAAAACAAATAGACTTACATTTTTGGTATCCAGAGTTGTGCAGCTGGTCAGTTTGTCTCTACAAAAGGGGCTGATCCATGCTGATGCCCTTTGTTTGATAAATTTCTTTCAATAGCAATAATACTGTGTCTTCTGACTCCCTAGAAGGAGGGATAGAAAAGGAAAAAAGTAACAACTATTCATTATTGATTACACACTAGCAAAATTTTGATGTATATATATTTCACATACTTAGAATCCTAGCTGTAATGCATATAGTTAGCTAAATTCAATTCAGGACATCATGTTTATCCCAACTTTATACAATTTGAAACTAAATGTGAAAACGGTAAAAACTGGGTGTAAGCCTAACTTTCACCTTAGTAATTAAAACAATATAAAGGAAGGAGATACATAAATAGTCATGAGCCTTTTGGAGAAGAATAGGAATGATGGAGAAGATGAGAGACAATATAATCTTCAACTGCCACCTTGCATGACAATACAGATGAGAAAGCAATCTGGCTGGAAGGGTTGAATTGGCTGGTCTAGATTGCTAGGCTGGTATGCTCTCCGCCCTTCCCAAACCTGCACGCTTAGTGGAAGACCAGATCAATATCCTGGATCAAGGGTATTTGATGACAGCCCCCACCCAGCAAAGCTGTTGGGTACCAGTTCAGGATTAGCCCAGTAGACAGAGCTTACCAGTAGCATAAATGGCCTTGCAGTGCAAATAAATATTCGTTAAAGCTTTCAATGGGTTTCTCTTGAAGCACGTAGTCAATGCGATGGCCCCCATTCAGCAGCCCCACATTAACTGGAGGTGAATCCTCTTTTGCTGATGTGGTTGGTTCCTCTGGTTTCTCCTCTGTATTCATATGGAAGAAAACTGAATCAACACACTTGCAATAAGTGAACAGGCCAGATAAGCTAAGACCAGCCTTAATTTTCCTGCCTAAGGCAATGGTGGCAGTTCAGTCTTTACAGATCTCCAAACATGGCAAGTTTTAAGAGTCATGGACTTCAGCTCCAGAATATCTCATTCATCCATGGGAGTTGAACTCCTAAACCAGAATCCTAGGAGCTGAAATCCACAAGTCTTAAAAGTTGCCAGGTTTGGAGAGCCTTGCATATTCTCAAAAGAACTTTCTTCAGACAATATTAAAAAGAAGTGGCAACTCTTACCCACAAGTATTTGGATGGCAATTCTAGTTGAAGAGTTACAGTGCTCTGTGCCCAGCCCTGGAAACTCTCCAATTCAGTCCAGAGGCCATTAGATCTCTCTTCACTCAATAGAGCAGAAGGAGCTCTTACCTGGTACCAAGGAGGCCCTTGGGCAACTCAGAATCTCTCAAATATAAACCACTGTATCCACATATTCATTCTGCACTATTGATCCCAAACCTTTATGGCAATGGGAATTTTGTAAATGGGAAGACTGAGACAAAAACAGCTACAAAGCAACACAAAAGGTATTCTTTTGCATGCACCAAAGGTGAGCAAACTCTGAGTGTGCAAACCATAATTTAAACCTAGGCTTTAAACCAACCAGGTTGCTTCTCCATGCTGGTTTCAGCTTCTGACTCCTGTTCCACATCTCCGGTGGCTCCTGCCTCCACAGCTGGCAATGATGTTCTGGTAAAGGACTGCCAAGCAGTCCTCAAGGAGCCCAGTAAATTATTTTTCAGATCCATGCTCATCCGAGTAAGGCCTTCCTTCAATTCTGGAAAAATAAAGAAAAAAAATTCAAAACCAGAAAAAAGACAAGATTGCATAGATGTGCAACCTAAATATGCATTTTAGACTGATGTTTATGGAAGTTCTCATTCATCCATATAATGGTTGTCCCAAAGGTGCTTTTATTTTAAAGGCAACTGAATTGATTTGCTTCTCATCCAAGAAACTTTCAGTTCTAACTAACTGATGGGAAATGGAAAGGATTTAGATGCTCTGCATTCAGGCAGTTGGGCCAGGTTCTACAGTGTTTGCTATTGAAAAAGCCTGTCATTCTAAATCAGTGTTTCTCAACCCTGGCAACTTTAAGTTGTGTGGATTTCAATTTCCAGAATTCCCCAGCCAGCATGAATATCTTTGTAAGCATTATAGGGAAAATTCTGAGAAAGTGACTTCATACCCGTGCACCCATGGGACACCTGAAGAAGCATCTTAGGATGGATGTGATAAGTTACCTGCCAGCCATCCTGATCCAACTGTATTCCTAATTCTCGCATGGATAATGCAGTCTCATTAAAGATCACTCCTAATATATTTAGGTATGTAAGATGAAGAAGAAACAATGCTTTCTTTTGCTGGTTTTTTTTTTTTTTTTACCTAAGTGCATCCTCTTCCGACCCTTGTGGTGGGGAAGCAGCATGGGTTCGAATTCCACATCAGGAACAATCATGGGCTCAATCCTGTATGCTACTGGATCAAACTACAAAACAAAGGGTTTGCAGATATTACAATCTATCCATTTTCTATACTACCTTTAATCCCAAAGGAAGCAGGCAAACAATTTTTTAAAAAAGAAAGCCACAATTAAGTAAACAATTATTACTTTTTTTAAGAAGTGAGAAACCTGCAGATCGCACGTGGCTTTGTGGATCCTCTTTACAGATTGATATCAAATTCTGATGAATATTTTGTTTCTGAAATTCAATGGCAATGAACCCTCATTTTAAGAGCAATTTTATCTGTTTTAATTTGTTCTAAATTTCTTTATTTTCCTTGACTTTGATTTCCCCCCTCTTTCTTTCATTTGGAAAACTTAAAAGAGATTATTTTCAAGATGCTTCAACACATTTCCATTTTTTCTGATCATCTCTCAGCAGTATTCATCTTCTCAGAGTTGATATCATATTATTATAAGAAGAAAACTTTCCATCGCACAATCTTGTAAGTAGTCCTCATTTAGCAACCATAACTGGCAACTTTTCATTAAGCAAAGCAATTGCTAAGTGAAACCACAACTGTGCTAATTATCATATTCCAATTTTATTTTGCTTTACAGACTGCAAAGGCTGTAAATGTGAGCATTGGTTGCAAAGTTACTTTTTATCACCATCGTAATTATAAACAGTCACTAAATGAGGACTACCTGTATTATCTTGACACCAGTTAATAACCATCCCTATCAAAAGAAACTTAACTTTTTGTCTTCTACACTGATTTTTTAAAATGAAAATGGGAAAAATGAGAACATTGATTTAAATTGCAGATCTTTTTCTGTTTGGTTTGTATAAACTCTACCATTTGTGTTTTTATACCTGCGTATTATTATAGTGCCATTTTTGTTTTATATTGAGCTGCACTTTTCATTAAGCTGCCGAGGGGACCTTCTGAGCCAACAGCAAGGCTTAAACATTGTCAATTAACAAATAAATCTTCAGAAATCAATAACTCCACCCATGACTGAAAAATAGCAAAGGTAAACTTTCTTTTCCAGACTGCTGTATCCTAATTTTAATGTCACTGGATGGTTAACCTAAGCACCAATACAGGATGAGATTATCTCCAGAAAGGGCGCATTAAGCTTTGTCTAATTTAGAAGCTGCATAATTTACAGATTGGATTCATGATTTTAATTGTTTCCAAATGTTACATACTTTTGAACAGGATAGAATTTGGATGGATACATGTGTATAAGCAAAATGCCACAGAACCTTGGTGCATCTACATTCCATCTCTCTGTTATGATTCTTGGTTTTCTTTTATCTTTTTTTTCTAAGGCTGGCAGATTTGTTAATTTCTCATCAGTTATATGGATAACCAAAATCTTATTTCATACTATGCAGATATCTGCCATCCAGGGAACAATGGGAAGGACCGGAGCCAGTGTAAACTAGCCATATTTGAGTCCCATCAATTTCAATAGGACTTGAATCAAATTAGCCATGATCCATTTGAACTGCAGTGTGGCCCACTGTAATTTTCTCTTTTTACTTCATAGACAAAGGAACAAGAAAAGATACTCAGACGTACGGGATGAAAGATATTGAAGAAGCCTTTGCAGGTAGGTAGAGTGTAAGTTGGATCAATCCTATTCACGCCTCGTACAGTAAGAAACATACCAATGGGTGAGCCAAAAGCAAAAAAAATCTGTGGGTTGTAGATAAGCTGAGGGTAGTTTGCAGAGACCTGGTGGAATAGAAATAGAATTGACAGTTTGCAGGGAACAAGCACTTCCATTCTGTTTGTCTGTCTGCCCATACATCAATCCAAAATACTAGCATATGCCAATTCAATTAACATGCATCAAGAATTTGCTTCCTCTTTATATCATTACTCATCTGTGGGACATGTCAAAGCGAAAAAAAATCAAGCTTCATAAATTAGAGATGGTGAACCTTGCTTTTCTTTTCCAGTATATTTTTATTAACATAACTCTAGGAAGTACAAACTAAGAAGTACAGAAAAAGAAAGGAAAAAAAGTAAAACTCCTCCCCTGCAAGCATGCACAGTAAATCAGACATCACAAGACACCCATATCTTAGTTGCTATAGAAGCATGATAACAATTCTGGTACATTCTGGAAGCTTAGCAGACAAATTAAAAAAAAAAATGTAGTGACAGGACATACTTACAAAAATTACAAAAGTCCATAATGTAAAATCCAAACAAACATGCTGCTAAAAAAAAAAAAGCAAACAGCATATCTAAAAGCTTCAGAATTTTCAGATACACCTCCAAGCTACGTACAGTATTTTCTGAAACAGGAAAATATGTCGTAGCTTGTGCATTTGCATAATGAGTTGTGGAATTCAGCAGCTCATAAAGGCTGGAGATAGACAGCAAGTAAGGATGAAAGAATGTAAACAAAGATAGCAAAGAATAAAAAGGATAGGCATTTAGTGTGATACTTCTTCCCCCGCCTTAATGAAGGATCTGATATGAGATAATATAGTCTGGGCTCAGCACGGGTCAGAAAAAAATACTTCACATAATCTATATAAATGTAATATTTTTGCCTGTATGACTTTATGAAAAAGTTATAGATTTTTTTAATTATATTTTTTTGATGTATTACAGGTAGCCTTCGACTTAGGACCACAATTGGGACCAGAATTTCCATTGCTGAGCAAGGCAGTTGTGATGTGAGTAGCACCTATTTCACAAAATTGCCATGGTCTTTAAGCAAATCAGTTGTTAAATGAACCATACAGACATTTAACAAATCCAGCTACCCCCACTGACTTTGCTTGCTGGCAACCTGCTGGGAAGGTTGCAAATGGTGATCACATGACCCTGGAATGCTGCAACCATCGTGAATACCTGCCGGTTGCTACGTGCCTGAATCTTGATCATGCGGCCATGGGGATGCGGTGACAGCCGTAAGTGCAAGGGCCAGTCATAAATCACGTTTTTCAGTGCTGCTATAACCTCAAACTGTCACTATACGAATGGTTATAAGCTGAGGACTAACTGGATTTAAATAAAATGTAAAGGAAAAAACACCACAAAACCATAATGCTCTGCATCTCTACAGCATTCAAGAATTCACTAATTGTCCTTATACTATGGGATCTTGGTTGTCTGGCACCAGATTTTATTGTGTGTGAATTCAACTATCATGGTTTATTGAACAGAGAATTATTATTCCAATCAGTATTTGCATGAAGTGTGAATTCAGATCCTGTATGTTTTATATCCTGGTCATTATCTTGGTTCAGCTAAACCTTCTGAACACCTCAGTCAAACTCTACCTTTATACCTATGATGCAGTTAATAGGAGGCTGTTATCTATTAAAGTTACCTGCCCTGTTACAACACCCGGATGTCTGCAACTGGTTTCTGCACATGTGGGCATTGCAGATGTTTCCTGATTGGCATCTCCGCCTTCCTCAGCAGCTCCAGAGGTTAGTCTCAAGGTCTACAAAGTAAATAATTTTAACTTTAAAAAAAAGTTCTGCAGCTGCTTTCAAATCTCCTGCTACCTCAACAACAGGAGGATTCAATTATTTGTATTATATTATTGACTCTTCTGTCTAGAACATGTCAAAGGCTTCAGAAGTTTATATTTTCCCACAACCTCATTATTGAATGAAAAAAACAAAAGGAATAAGCAAAAGGTTAAACTGATTTAAAAAAGCATTTTATCTAGAAAAGCAACTGGAAGGTGGTGTGATTCCAATGGGAAAATACATCAAGAGCGAAAAGGGCCTAAGCATGAATCCAAGAAGCATGGAAAACCCTCAACATAAAGAGAACATTTTCAACTATGGAATTTGCTGGTAATGATGGCTGTCAATTAAGTAGCATTGACAGGCACTTTAGAAAGTCTATGGAGGATCATATCCTTAATAGCAATGGCTGTGTAATACTATCCAATGGGGAGTTTTATTTCTTTAGCGTATAATGAACATGACAGAAGAGAAGTGAGGTTATACATACAGTCCATGTAATTATATACTTCTACGGAGATATGGGAGTGACCTGATAACTGCATATATACAGATAATCCTCAGCTTATGACCATAATGGAACCTGTCCATCAAGGTTGTAAGTCATGATAGTCGTAAAATTGGTCACCACATGATCAACTTGATTTTATGACTTTCTTTGCACCAGTTGTTAAGTTAATCAATGGCTTGCTATGAGCCTCTTTTGCTGAAAACTGGAAGTTATTGCTGGTTTTGGGGGAAATGCTGTAAAATGGAGTCATATGAATGTGGAACACTGCAATTAGCCATGAATTAGCTGGTTGCCAAGTGCTCAACATGCAGTCATATGACCACAGGGGATGACAGTCAGAACTTCAGAACCAGATTATAAGTATCCCCAGGGAAGTCTATTGCAACTTCAAATGTCATTAAGTGACCAGTCATAAGTCGAGGACTACTGTAACTAATAGAAAATACAGATTTTTAATTCCAAGGTAGAGACAAGAAAGCAAAAATAAGAGAATAGTGACCAAGTATTCCTTTTGACTAAGGTGATGAAATTAACACATGTCCTATGTCCCAAAGCATAATCTTATTGCAATTTCCCCGAAGATGCACATTTCAGTGGCTCAAAGGCTTACACAAGTCATACCTGATAATTGCTTCTCTTCCTTAAATAGTGCAGGATCTTGATTCTGGGTCCCAAGGGGATCCCCATCTCTTTAAGCTCCTTGTCTGTGCACAAGGCCTGCACATAAGAATTCCACACTCAGAAACACAGTTCTATTATAAACAGAATACATAAAGGTAGAAGGAAAGGGGCGGGGCTTAGATTGTCCTTCTACATGCAATTTCAAGAGGCTACTCATATTTGTAAAACCAACATACTAATCCCAAACAAAACAAAGGGAGTCTGCAAAGCCCAGAATCGGGAAACACTGCAGAAAAGGTGACAACTGAGTCACAGTCTATAACCTTTTCCATAAGCAATTCCTGTGACCTCCCATAGTTCACCGACTAAGTCCTGTTGTCCAGGAGGATTGCCTTTGAAATGCCACACTACAAAAGAGTAAGAATGGGAATAACAAAGTGCTTCCCCAAAGATTCTACCACAGAATGGTTTTTGTGTGTGTGTGTGTGTGTATATTTTAAATAATGCTGTCCTTAAGTATAAGATTGGGACATTCTTGTATATGCAGTTGGAGTTCTAAAGCAAGACAGAAGTAATATGAATAAATAGGAAAAGTAGGAAGTTATTCCTTGTGAACATGAATATGCTAGATGATGATCTCCAAGTAGATCCAAACAAAAATTCAATGGGAAAAAATTGCTCATCTATATGAGCACCCTCTGGTAATTATTGACCTAAATTTTATTGCCTTAAGTGGCAGTGCTGAAGACAGATATATAAAAGCTAGCAGCATCCATGTTCTAGGTAACAGAAGCAACCCTAATTTCATTTACCAATGCTCGATTATCCATTTTTTCCTTCTCAAACACAGCATAATATTCAGAAAGATCAAGTTCTGCTAAGATGTCCTTCATAGATTTGTTGACTTCCTGATCCATTACCAGTCTTTGTAATCCCTGTGAAAAGTTAATTAAGAAGATTTTAAGGCACCTGGTTTCCTTCAGTTTAGGATGTATGCAAATGTTATCACTGAAATAAATGATCAAATTTTAAATTTTTACAAATAATTCTCCTAATACTGAATTGTAGAACCTGTTTAGTGCTGTGGTTAAGGCTTCAGACTAGAAACCAGGAGACTTCTGAATTCTAGTCCCCCACCCTTTTAGGTAGAAAGCCAGGTGTGTGACCTTGGGCCAGTTGTAAACCACCTGGCCAAGAAAACAGCAGGGACTTGTCCAGGCAGTCTCTGAGAATTGGATAGAATTGAACACAAACAAACAAACAGTTAAATCAAAGTGCAATCATGCTTGGAGTACAACTACTGAAATCAATGGAGCATGTCAACCTTTATGTCTATGGAGATTCTCAGTCATCCAGGTCAGGGTTGTCCCAAAGGTGCTTTCTCAAGAGGTAACTGGACTTTCTGGTTTTTCTTTTGAAGATGTTTCGCTTCTCATCCAAGAAGCTTCTTCAACTCTGACTGGATGGTGGGGAATGGAAGAGCTTCTTGGATGAGAAGCGAAACATTTTCAAAGGAAAACCAGAAAGTCCCAGTTGCCTCTTGAAAAAGCACCTTTGGGACAACTATGACCTGGATGACTAAGAATCTCCACAGACCATACTATGGTTCTTCTCCCAGGATTACCTGACAGTATTTCTGAAGATTAAAAAGTTATCTTGACTAAATGAAAGCACACTATGAAAATATCAGTGAACTTGGGCTTATTGCAAATTGAAACAACAGAATAAATTCAAACATGTACCTCTTTTTTTTCTTGTTCATCAGGTGTCCATTTCTGATTTGTGAGAAGATCAAATAATATAAGAGACCCTAAGAAAAGAACTTCATGAGCAGGTATCAATGCTTTGAGAATATCACAAATAGGGAATATCAGAACTTGCCAAAAGATTTCAACCTTCTCAAATAAAATATAGATCCATAATTATTGTTAGAAGAATTATGGAGAAATTATTGATTTTACAATTTGGAAAGTGGAAGAAATTAGTTTTTTAAAAAATCTATAACCTAGGAATCTTATTCTCAAGGGTTTTTTTAACTTTGTAAAAAAAAAGAAGACAAATCCCCTTCAAAAGTTTATGTTCTAATTATTATTTTTTGCTATACAGAAATGTATTATCAGTATATCACCCACTACACATAAAAATGCAAGAAGAACAAATCTCCCAGCCCTGCAAATTTTTAATCATGGCAAAAAAAAAACAACCTCTGTACATTACATTCTGAAAAATCAGAAAACCCCAAGAGATGCTGCATCCCAGAAACACAAAGATCTAGTTTCAATACAAGATTTTAAATAGATTTTAAGTGGAATAGGTAATAAGTGATCCAGTTTGTCCTGTTCTATATATACTTTAATAGCAGAGTTCATTCCCAGATTATTTACTGATTTATAAAATGTATAGGCTGCCCATCTTATATCTTACCTTAAGGTAACCCAAATCAAATTATTTTAGAAGTCCTTACACCAAATAAGCATTCTCCAGCCTTTCCAGCTTTGTGGACCGGTGGAGGGGAGGAGGATTCTGTGCATGCAGCCGGCAAGCTCGTGCATGCAGCTCCATTTGTGTGAACAAATGGAACAGGTGTGCACAAGCTCGCCTGCTTCTCACACATGTTGTATGCTGTTTCTGCAGTCCATGGGCCATGGCATCAAGGTGGGGGACCCCTGGACTAGATTATCAAGATGTAGTCACCTGGGATTTCCAGCAACATTTTTTCCTAGCCCTACCTAGAGAGGTCAGAGACTGAATTTGGAATCATCTGAATGCAAGACAAAGACTATTATGAATTGCTCAAGATCATTAATACTTGATTAAAATAATGTGTTTGGTTTTCATTCTTCTTTTTCCTGTGATCTGTACATGTTTCAACTGTAAATTAATTTAAGACAATCATGCATATATTGGGCTCTCTCTGGAAATTTTTTTCTATGTTGATCGAAGAGTCCAAAACATTTCTAGTCCATTATATTGTAAATAACATACTGTATGCTGATAGGCTTTGCATCAAAGTAAGAAAAATAATTATACCTAAGCTATGGCCAGCTATGGAGACACCTCCTTTGAAATCTGGATTTCTCTCTAAAAAGAGCAGGTAGATCCGGTTCATTTCTGATGCAACTGTATCTACAATGGTTTGACAGTAGGTAGAACTGTTGTAGAAAAACACATCCAGGATGGTATCATTGATAAAGTGACGTAAGCGGTTGATGCTTGGCAAGGTGATTCTCTCCAAATTTCTGTGAATAAAGGAGAGAAGGACATTTAGAAAGAACAGAGATTTAAACAATTCCTAGTAACCACTGTCATTTTTCCTCTCAGTATTCCAACTTCTATATTCTGCCATTTAAGTTTTTGTAATTGTAAGAAGGCTTCACTACAAAAGCTGTATCAAAATAAAATTCACTAATAAAAATATTAAAGGACTCTTGCGATTGGTTTTATTAACCCATAAGCACAACTGAATTCAATGAACTTCCAAAACAACATGAGAATTGACTTGCAAATTAATTGTTTGTAATGCCTACATCTACTACTCAATTCTTATCAAGGAAAGGATAATTAGTGGCTTGGCTTGGCTTGATGAGATCATAGGTCTGGAAGAGTGAGGTAACATATCAACCGCTGGGACTAAGGAAGTCAGATCTGTTTTATATACATTGTATAGAGTCCCTAAAAGTCTAAAATGCAGAGAATCTATCTTCATTGCCTGCTCTTGCCAGTTACAATTATAGCATTTTATGAAATGAAAAATATCTTTGTAGATCTCAGGCTATCATCAACCCATACAGAAGCATTGCAAAATGCACTTACACATCTACTCCTGTATGTAAAGTACTGTGCCAGTTCACTGGAATAAATTCAACTCGACCAATCTGTTGTTGTTCCTGAGCTTTCTTGAAATGGGCTGAGAGCATGTTCAAGGAAACACTGCGGAAGTCGTTGACTGGAAAAGAAGAAGCGGACACTATTTGTAAACCAAAGTAGCTATTACTGCACACTTCACAATGGGGAAGGAAAATTCCATTTCCTGGCAAGACCGGAATTAGATTCAAATGAGAAAACAGAACAGGAAAAAGGGATCGATTCCTCTTTCTCAGCACTGTTTGCTGATTATATTTTTATCCCGCCTCATTACAAGTAACTCAAGGCACAACAACAAACAAAAAAGGTGTGCTGGGTTAAGACAGTGATTGGTCAAAGTCACCCAGCTAGCTTTCCTGCCTAAGAGGAGACTAGAAGTCAGTCTCCTGGTTTCTATACCAGACTGTTCCAATTTGTTTTTAGGGGGAACAAACACAATAGATGCAAAGAAAAGACTTTTCAACATTTCATCTACTGTAGTCCTAAAGTGTTCGTAAAAAATGTGTCTTCAAATCAATTTTGGCTCCTGGTTACCTCATAGAGATGCCTATGAAGTTTTCTTAGCAACATTTTTTGAGAAATGGTTTGCTCGTCATCTTCTTCTCCCTTGGGCTGACAAATAAGAACTGGCCCCAAGTCCCTCAGCTGGATTTGTGCCTAAGGTGGGACTAGAATTCAACAATTCCTATCTGGTTCCTGTAAACCACAACATCAAACTGGCTCTGTAATCAGTTTTTAACTCTTATATATTTATTAAAAAAAGAAGTTGTTAGTCCTAGCAGTAGCAGCAATTGCCTGATTCTTGTTCTTCTCTCCAGTTATGATTCTGGAAATTTAGCATTTCCACAGATACATTTTCTCAGAAGACTTGTAAGAAGTCCCCCTTAGAAGCCACATCATTGGCATATTACTGTACAGGTAGCTTCTATAACAAGGTTACTTCACTAATGAAGCCCCTCCAAACCGTACTTATGCAATCCATTTTATGCAATCTCTGCAGTGGGACCATTTTGTGCAATAGGACAAGATGGTCTTTGAAACTCGTTCATCTTAAAATGCTAGATTCATTGTGAAAAAGGGAAATGTCCAAGCAACTGCTTCGTCATTTAAAATGATAATAGCATTATGTAATCATTACTTTGGAGAACCTGTCATTGCAAAGGGTGTCATTGCTCAAGTCCCACCTCCTACAATACTAGTCAAGATTTATTGATGCTTATCTTAACACAATGTAATTTATCTTTTCGCAAATCTTGAGTCATAAGCTTTCATGGATCACAGTCAACAGAAACACAATCTTTATGTCATAATAAAATGTGTTTTAAAATTAATTCTCAAATAATTCCCAACAAAAGAATCCCATGTAATTGAGGGCTCCCTAATATGAAGCAACCATTATCATTTGGGCACATCTTTCTTTGGAATCTGGCTCATCTCCAGGTAATTGCAACAGTAGAAATAAATGATTTCCCAACATCAGTCTCTTACCAAGTTGATTATGATGATGATAACAACGCTAAACCTTTAATTATTGTGGAATAAAACTAAAAAGCATTGGTATATATTAGTAGCTATGTACAGGTAGTCCTCAACTTAATTTGGTGATTGTTCAAATGGAAAAAATGGCTTAGGAAAAGCCCTCACACTTACGAGCATTGCAGCATCTCCATCATCATGTGATCAAAATTCAGATGCTTGACAACTGGCATATATTTATGCCGGGGTAATGTGATCTTCACCTGCCTAGTTGGCTTCCAATGAGCAAAATCATTGGGGGGGGAGGGATAGATATGTTTACTGACTGTGAGATTCACTTAACTGCAGTGATTTGCTTAAAAACCATGCCCCCAAAATAGCAAAATTGAGTACAACTCCCTTAATAACGATGTTGCTTAGCAACCAAAATCCTGTACCAGTAGTGGTATTAAGTCAAGGGTCATCTGTATTAGTAACTCAGGTCTGCAAATAACTTAGCATCCACTTGTATAGGAGGACAAATTTAGTAAAACCTGGCTTTATATGGTGAAAGATCATGGTAATAATATCTGTCCATGTAACACACACCAATTCCTTTTGAGGATGCAGAACCAGCAACTTTTCTTCTTTGCACTTACCACATTGAACGATACTCCGGAATCGAATATCACAAGCTGGTCCAATTCCATGAACAACAAAAACTAAATGATCAATTTGCGTTGGTTCCCCTGAAACAAACAACCAAGAACCTACTCAGGGTGTTGATTCCAAAAAGATACCAAATCTTATTATATCTGGAGTGTCTCAGTTTTTTGCAAATTAAAAATGCTGGAACTAGATGAAACATTAATACTATTCAAGATTATTCCAGTTGGTATTATTTTTACAATGTAATGGAATGGGGATGGGGATGGGGATGGAACGGAATGGAACAGAATAGCTTAATTTGGCCAAGTGTGATTGCACACACAAGGAATTTTTCTCCAGTGCATAAGCTCTCAATGTATATGCAAAACAACAGAATAATCAATATAGCTGGAAGGGACCTTGGAATTCTTCTAGTTCAAATCTCTGCTCAAGCAAGAGTCCTTATATCATTTCAGACAAGTATCTGCCCTGTCTTTTCTTAAAAACCTCCAGTGATGAAACACCCACAACTTCTGAAGGCAAGCTGTTCCACTGGCTAATTGTCCTCACTGTTAGGAAGTTTCTCCTTAATTCCAGATTGCTTCTCTCCTTGATTAGTTTCTATCCCACCCTGTGGTGCTTTGGAAAACAAATTGACCCTCTCTTCTTTGTGGCAGCCTCTCAAATACTGGAATGCTGCAATCATATCTCCCCTAATCCTTCTTTTCTCTAGATCAGCCAAATCCAAATCCTGCAATCATTCTTCATATGTTTTAGTCTCCAGGCCTTTAATCATCTTAGTTGCTCTTCTTTGCACCTTCTCCAAAGTCTCAACATTTTTTTTGTAACATGCTGACCAAAGCTGAATGCAATATTCCAGGTATACTCTTTCTAAGGCTTAAAGCGGTACTAATATTTCATGTAATTTTGATTCTGTGCCTCTGTTTATACAACCAAGGATTGTATTAGCTTTTTTGAACTGCTACCACACATTGCTGGCTCATGTTTAAGTGATTGTCCACTAGGACTCCAAGGTCCTTACCACAGTTACTGTTTCTGAGCCAGGTTTTACTTAATCTGTACTTGTACCTTTGGTTTTTCTTGCCCAGGTATAAAACCTTGTTTTTTTCCACATTAAATTTTGTTTTGTTGGATAGGGCCCATTGTTCAAGTCTGTCAGTATTTTGGATCCTGAACTTGCCTTCTGTGGTGTTGTTGGCTATTCCTGCCAACTTAGTGTCATTTGCAAATCTGATGAGTTTCCCTTCTAATAATAACCATAATAATGATACCAAGAAGAGAAGGTAGTATAAATATGAGAAGGATAATAGTAAAAGTCATACTACATGCATAAATATACTTTAAAAAAGTTATACAGATTCTGCTACTCCTGTTCCTTTCCTCTGTTCTCTTCTCTTTACTCTTAATAATCTTGCTCAGAATAATTTTCTAAAAATATGCAATACTTTCTTAATGTTTTAGTCTCGTGTTTCTAATTTGTGTTAAGAAATAATCCCTGAGCACTCCTTGAGCAAAAGCATATTAAACAAGGAAAGTATGTTCCAAACAAAGATGAAAATAACTATCCACCATGAGGGATTTCAACAGATATGTTGTCCACTCCTCTCTTCACAGTCCTTGGCCGGCCTTGTTCTGCAGGACTCACACCCCAGTCATCTGTGACTGTTATTGGTTGGTAATGTACCATTAACTTAAAGAGGGAAAAAAGAAAAACAAATCAGATCAATTAATCTGATAACAAAATGGAGACAAGCATTAATAAAAATCTCTGTAACTAAGCAAAGAAACTAAAGAAAATCCTAATGGTCACACAGACACCAACCATGCAGCAGCTTTCAGCCTCCTGCTATTGATTATGTTGTGCTTTGATTTTTGTAACACCACAGAGAGGCAATTGAGAATGTTCCAAGGGCAGGTTATGAAACAGCAACAATTATTCAAATATTTCTTAAATCCATTTAAAAACAGCAAACAGAATTTCTGCCTCCCAGTCATTTCCCAAAGCCTGGCAGAGCTAAAAATAAAAATTTTTGCTGGTTTCCAAAATGAGACCAAAGAGCAATGGAAAGAAAACACTTGAACAGCATTCCACAGCCATAGAGTCACAATAAAAAAGCTCAAAGTTTAATAGAAACCAAGTCTTGGAAAGAAAGCAACCTCAGCTGACCTGAGGATCCTTAGGAGAAAAAGAATCCTCTTTGCTCTTGTCCTACTAGGTTAGTATCGTAGTAGTACAACTTATAGTAGGCAACTTATAGTAATCCAGACATTGCTGAACTACACTTCCTAGCATCAGTCCCAATTGGCCATGTCCCTGGGGATGGGAGGAACTATAGCTGTCAGGCGTACAAGTAGTCTTCAACTTACGACCACAATTGAGCCCAACATTTCTGTTGCTAAGTGAGAGTTGTTAAGTGAACTTTGCCCCATAATATGACTTTTCTTGCCATGCTTGGTAAGTTCATCATTGCAGTTGATAAGTTAGTAACATGGTTGTTAAGTGAGTGTGGATTCCCCCACTGACTTTGCTTGTCAGAGGGTCACAAAAGGGCTTGACCCCAGGAAATAGCAACCATCATAAATATATGTCAGTTGCCAAGTGTCTGAATTTTGATCACATAATGATTGGGATCCTGCAACGGTCATAAGTGTGAAAAATAGTCATACAGCAGCACTTTTTTCAGTGCTGCTATAACTTTGAACAGTCGCTAAATGAACTGTTGCAAGTTGAAGACTACCTGTATAGCTCAGGCAGCTCATTTGAGTACCATAGGTTGCCAACTTTTTTCCTAGAATCTTGCAAGTCAGTTTAATAACTAAGTTAACCTTTAAAAATGGAGCATATTTATCCTCTCCTAACATGCCCCATATAATTTCTCTCCCTTCTCTATAACCTTAATACAGAATAAGGAAAATATAACAAAATATATACTGTACATATGCTGAGCAAGATATTATCTCACTCCAATTTATCAAACATTTTAAGTTAATTATTTTTAATTTATTTTTTAAAATTTATTTAATTTTCATTTAATATAGAATGTACAAGAGCTCATGCAAGACCTCATTCAGCTCAGGGATATATACATAGAACACTTTCCTTCTACTTTTCTTACAATACCTCTGTAAACTGCCAGATGTAATTCTAACATGCATTTCTAAGCTTGTTAACTGCAACTGGAAAGCTTATGACCTTGGGCAACATCACAGACCATTAAGAGATGTTTCCTAAAGGAAATAAAATATCTCTTGGCCTATGCACAGGAAAATTCTTCCCTTCCGCCCCAGAGCTATTCCTTGGGCACACAAAAGCTTGTGTTGTATTACGAAAACTTTCAGAAGTTTCCCTAATACAATTCAAATTATTAAGAACAAGCAACATGTTTCTTGGGAAGAGAAAACCATTAACTTTACCATACCTTTGGGTTATGTAATATGATTACTTCTCTGTTTGGAGATTCCAATTTTTTCTTCCATTCATCTAAGGTCACACAAATCATATAAGTGTCCTTCAAAGGAAACCAGAATAGAATATTGTGAGAGTTAACATGTTTTTTACTTTTACATTATAAAAATCTAACTCTATGTAAATTTTACTCAGAGTTGACTACTCTAACTTATTACATAAAGCCAAAAGTGCTGCAAATGACTGTCAATATCATCTTCTCTACATTCACAGGTCAAACAGAAGATGTATGCAGAGATAATGGAATGGAATGGAGAGAGGAGAGGAGAGGAAAGGAAAGGGAAGGGAAGGGAAAGGGAAAGGGAAGGAAACTAGGCCTTGTTTTCCATGCAATGTTCTCTAATATGATTTCATGTTTGTTCAACAAGACTACAGCTACAGTTTAAAAAAACCAAGAGATCAAATTGCTGCATGTTTTCCAGCATATGTGTAGTTAGTCACAACAAGATCTTCTTCACTAATCATGATAATTCTCTGTAGAGAAGTTATTACTTCTTTTTTTGTTTGTATGGATTACTATTTCAAATGGCTTGATTCCACTTTCATTATTTTGGAAGCAATTTATATTTTGATTCACAAAATATAAGACTTAAGGTTTTGGTTCAGCTTCATATCATTAGATATCAGAATCCACTAGTTAGATTTACATGCTTTCCATTTCCAACTGGAACATACTACAAAATGTACTGCCTACTATCAAACAAATGTTTCTGTTCAAATTCAGCTGATGGAGGTAATAAAAGCATTTCTGAAACTATGATGCTCATCCAGAATATCAACAAATTAATGTCTAGGAATAATATATACTGTAACTAGATGAAGGTTAACAGAGAAAAATGTGTATCTCTTACTATTACCTACAGTTCTCAACTAAATTCATCACAATGAATTTTTCCTAAAATGTCATTTCCCTCTCAAAGGATTTGAGTAGACTTGTCCTAGCTTCCAAACAAATATCCAGAATGAAGCAGGTATTTTGTAAGGAAAAGGGGACTCAAAGAATATAATGCAGCAAGAAATTGGAATATGAGCCATCCTGAGGTAGATAGATCTATCAAGTAAGCCACAGTTGTTCCTTGTAGTGTAGTGGTCAGCACATATATTAGGTTCTAAAAAACAGAGCAGAAGGGCAAGGTATCTTGGAAAGTCAAGACTGATTTTTTTAAAACTGGCATTTTCAGATAATACCAAATTAACTTGGTCATGAAACAAAGAGAAGAGAAACTACCAGTAACTAAGAGGATCCAACTGCTCCAATGTGATGGAGAGGACTGCTGAAGAGGCAGCTCTCATAACAATCCAAATATTTCAATTTAAAAGGCCTTCTCAGTCTCCTTTGGATCAGAAAGAGCTGATGAATGACCAAGGACTAAATTAGATTCAAAACAGCTGATTCATGAACGTGGCCTCCAAAACCAAAAAGTTAGTAAAATATTTTAGAATTTAAAAGAACAGTCCTTGGAGGGATCCTGATTTGGTTCCGGGCAGCGGTTTTGTTGATTTAGTGGTGCCCGGTTATTTACCCACTAGAGAGCCATGGTGGTGTAGTGGTTAAAATGAGATATTGCAGGCTAAGTTTGCTCACTGCGAGGAGTTCGATGACTGACTGGCTCAAAGTTGACTCAGCCTTTCATCCTTCTGAGGTTGGTAAAAGGACTCAGATTGTTGGGGGCAATCTGCTGACTCTGTAAACTGGTTAGAGGGCTGTAAAGCACTATGGAGTGGTATATAAGTCTAAGTGGTATTGCTACTGCTACCCCACTTAACAAAATAAATAGATATGACAGCTCTTACCACATGTTCTGTGGAAGAAATATTTTCCTTCCAGGGAAGTGGGAACATGTGGCAGGATGAATTTAAACTGGGAAAGTATCACAGAAAGAACTAGTCCACACAGCACTATGAGTCTAATGGAAGTTTCTTGACTGATATTTATATTTCCAAATTACATAAGAGATCCTGGTCACAATGTCCCCCCGGAAAGTGTGAAGGGCATTCCCAAGGAAATCAGAAAGATTTGCCAGAAATAAAAGTGATGCAATCAAGAATATGACTCATATTCTTAATCAACGTTACCTCTAACTGTTCACTGAAGTTTTCAGCATATGGAATGTATCTGTTGTCTTTATCGCCCTTATAAAACCAAGTACAGCGTCTTACTTCTGATTCAGCTTCTTCCCAGTAAACAGCATAGCGCACTCTCTTCTTTAAGTGGACATCATACCGGCCCCCTTCGGTCGGCACAATTAGCTCCTTGCAATGCTTGCCTACAGAACACAAGGGTAACCATGAAACTAGCTGCGTACTATCAGTAGGGCTTTGTTAAAAGGAAAAGGCTGAAACTGAATACAAAGATGTAGGCGTGTATGGAAGACCTCTAAGTCAAAATTCATATAGCTGACAACCATATTATTATTATTTTTAGAAGACACATTACCTAGATGGGAAAATGTCCAGGAAAATACACTGGATCATATTTACAAAAAATACATCAGAAGGCAAGCAGCAGATGTCTTGTCCCTTCATTGTGGCCTATAGTTGGATTAGTCCATTCATTTTATCTTTTCCTGATGCCCTGGAAACCTTAATTTTATATACAATGTACTGTAGATTTCCAGTTTAAATGATGGCTGATCTAGCCTGAGAATGTCTGTATCTCATAACTATGGTTTATTTATTTTCATGCATTTGTAATATAGGGAAGACATGGACTCTGCACAGGGTAGAGGAGATACAGTTATCAGTTACTGATGGACTTTAGTTGCCATCACTCATGATCACTGGCCACACTGGGTAAAGCTAAAATGCAACCAGATCCACTTGTAAAAGGTCCAAATCAACATTTCATGGTGTCAAGAATCTCTCCAGACTACTTGGCTTCCCCAGGAACAACCACATAAAGATTCATGGAATTTGGGAAATGTCAGGCTTATGCTTTTTGTGGCTGCACAATGAATCAAGGATAGTACCCTATTTGACCCCCCTCCTTTCTGCCTAGACAAGAGTTTCTCAACATAAAAAAATTACAATCCAACAAGATGTAGAGAGTACTAAGCTTTTGCTTTAAATATTTTCTCCCAACAGAATTAAATCACATCACCCAGCAACAATTAAAATGCAGAATTAACTGCATAAAATTTTTGGGACATCACATTTCTACTTACTAGACTGATAAGCTGTTTCCAACTTCTCTGAATCTTGTTCACTGAAGGGAATCCATTTCTCTCTGGAATCTACCATCCTGCAGTAAAACCAGTGAGGAGAAACAGGTTCATATTTATTGGCTGCTTCTGCTTCTACAGCTTCGTAGTAAGTGGATGAATTTGAATTAGAAGATGGAGAGGCCTCTGTTGATTGTTGCTCTGTTGTGGACATTGTACCGCCTGGTACAAACATGAAAATGAAGCAAACAAGCCAAGAAAATATCATGTTAAAAACTTAATTCATATTTCTCTCAGTAAAAACTTACGATTTTTTTGTGAAAAAGGCAAGTGTTTTTTTGTCAGAAATGAGAAAGAAATAATACTAAAAAGCTGCAAATGAACCAACAGCAACTGCAGATGACTCACTTTAAAAAAAAACCTTGGAACCATCTACAAATATATAGATATGGACAACCTCAGCAACCTTATTACCAAGCAAGGCTGGAATGAGCAAACTTGTGTAATTTTAGCTCAACTGGTTGTGCCCCTGTGTCTAATTCACATATCTTTGTTGAAACTAAGCTAACAATGCAATCCTACATAAAAGAAGTTGCTCCTGAGTTCACTAGATTGTACTTTCAAATATGCACAAGATCAGCACCTAAATTGTGTTTTATAAGAACATGGAAGAATACTTTATCCTTAGCAACAATCCAAAATGACTTTGATACTCAACTCTGTATTTCACATACATGTGGACTATACATCTTAATATATTTTCCTCAACAAGGAACATTTTAACATTTAACAACTAAGGGCTCCACAATTTACCCCAGTGCCCATAAAAAAAATAAAAATAAAGATGAACAAAGAACATCTACTGATTGAATTGAATTTTGGCACAATTTATTTGGAGTCAAGCAACACAGATCTCATTAAACAATGGTTCATGTGCCAAAAGATGTGTCTAATAATTTGTCTGCTCTTTTTCTGAAAATTAATGATTAGTGTTAATTTTCTTGTTTTCTATTCAATTTTTTGCCTGCTTGTCCTGAAGTAACAAAATTAAAAGATACCACATGATTAGAGTTTAGAAACTTATAACTTCATTTGTAACAAAAAGCAATCTATGTATAACTCAAACTTTCAGAGTTCAAAGTTTACATAACAAACAACTTTGGGAAGCAACTCAATTACAAATCATATACTTTATAAAGTAACAAAATAGCTAATTCTGTAAAGCTGTTAAAAATTCAGGAATGGACAGATTTCATTTTTTCCTTTCCAAAAATGTGTGTTCTTTTTTAAAGGGGAGGAGACAGTATTCATTGCATCTCATTTCTGGAAATGTTACATTTCTAACTGTGCACTATCTCACTAATTCAATTTTTATTTTTGTCACTACAGATTATGCTTCAATTAAATCATTGTTATGTCTGCAAGGTCCTCCAGATTTTTTGAACTACTTCTCCCATATCACTTTTCTATAGTGATATTTACAGTGAGAACTTCAGTATTAATACGGTACCCAAATATCTGCGATACTCCAGATCTTTATGAAAAATCAGGGTGTGATTTACATACTATGCTAACTGATCATACAATCGACAAATTTATAGTTTTCAACCAATTTCCTGATCCCATTCAAGGGTAGGCTTTCGCTGGCAACAGCCCAATGATAAATGTGGATAAATATGAAAAATGTGGACATTTACAATTCTTGCTCCCAGCTTCATCAAACACATTGTGCAGTGCCAGCACACAATGTGATGGATTCAGCCTGGAGAAGGAGTTGGAAGAAACATCCTTCTGTCACATTGGCATGTGCCTACTCCCAGCCATTGTTGATGTTACCAAAGCCCCATTCAAGGTTTCCTTGCAACCCTGGCAACCATCCAATCCACTTTTTCTCCTGCATCTGATCCATCAGGAGCTTCTCCAGAGGTCACGCCTACAGCCAAGTGGATGACCCATGACTTTTCAGTAAAAAAACGAAGCAGTTGGGCGGGCAGCCGGAGCCCCTTCTCTCCAGGGGTCTCCCTGCCCCCATCCCCATTTATCTCCTCCCATTCTAGATAAGATATATATACAGAGAGAGAGAGAGAGATCCTTTCCTCAGCATTTTGCCCCTGTCAAGCATCTCCGGGGACCTCCATCCAAGGTCGCTACCCCACATGACCTGCCCCCTCCTTCCCCGGCCAGGCGGAGGAAAGCCGCATCCCTTCCCCACACGCACCCGATTGAACGTCTGAAAGCGCCAACCCGGAGAAGGTATAATTTATGCCTCTTCTACCGCCCGCCCCCCAGTCTTTTTTTTTTTCTCTCTCTCTCTCTCTCCGACGCCAGAGTAGCCTCCCGGCCCCGGCTAAAAGCGCCTTCTCCCCGCCTCACCCGGGTCGCGAGAGCCCGAGCAGCAGGCCTCGCCGCCTCCTCACCGCCACGGCCGCCGCGGCTACTGACAGACGCGGCGGCCGTTGAAGGTGGGTGGGCGAACGCCGAGCGATGGTCCCGCCCAGGAGGCGGGGCCTAAAGGAGGGGACAGGGCTTCGGGTCAGTTTCCCCGTCATGCGGATTTGTGCTGGGCGGTGCCAGAGAGGCTCCGAAGCTCCGCCCCTTGGAGGCTTCAGGGCACCTTCCCCTGGCGAAGGCAGAACAGGGTAGGGAAGAAGGAAGGGCGGGAGGGGGAGTCAACACGTGTCTTCGGGTAGTCTTCAGAACCCAGCGCTCTTGAGGGGCCAGAGCCAATCCTAGGGTTCCACCCAGGTTGCACACTCCACTTTCACCCCCTTTCCAGGCAGAGCATGAAAGTAGAGTCCCTCTTTATTAACTCAGCTTTCCTTCTGTCCCAAAGGTGCTTTTTCAAAAGGCAGGTGGACTTGGGGCTTCCTTGGAGAGTTTGGCTTTTTCATCCAAGAAGCTTCCTCAGTTCTGAAGTCATAATTGAAGAAACTTGTTGGACGAGAAGTGAAAAGTTTAAACAAAAAACAAGAAAGTCCAGTTGCCTTTTGAAAAAAGCATCTTTGGGACAATCATGACATGGATGATTGAGAATCTCCATAGACATTCACCTTTCCTTTGTACTTTTTTTTCCTTAAATGTCAGAACAGAATAACAGTTGGAAGGGACCTTGGAAGTCTTCTAGTCCAGGCCGCTGCTCAGCCAGGAAACCCTATACCATTTCAAATAAATGGTTATCTAATTCTTAAAAATCTCCAGTATTGGAGCTTTAACAATTTCTGGAGGCATGCTGTTCCACTGATTGTTATCAGGAAATGTCTCCTTAGTTCTAGGTTGAAGCTGGAACAGGTAATCCTCTGTAATGTCAGGGAAGAGTTTGTAATAAGAGTGGTTTATAAAGGGAGTGGAAGAGAACAGAAATAAGAGTTTCACTGACAGGGATTAAAATGAGTTCTAGAGAAAGCCAGGGACCACTCCTGAGAAAATTGCCAAAACCAAGCACCATGGAGATAATTCTACAGTTCATAGCATGGGAAACTCCCTGCAGTTTAGCTGGAAGAGTAAAGATTCTAAGAATAGACCTGTCCGTTGAAGAAACAGTTGTATTCAGAAGCCTGCTGACCCTCCACATACCATAAAACTGTTGAGTAAGAGCTTTGCACAATGGGTTGCTTTTCCCCCAATGTCTACAACCCATTTAAAAAAAAAAACATTTTGTGACTGATGCAGTCACCTACCACATGGCTAAGCATGAGACAGTTGTACAGTACATAATTGGCTGTAAGAGCAACACTTCTAAAAATAGGAATTGTTTCTCCCAACCCAGGATCCAAAAACACTGGTTGTGCTGGATCTTGTTTAAGCAGATAACTAAGAGATAATCTGAATTATGTGCTGCCTATAGCAGGAGAATGTAGTTTGGTGCTCTTGGAGAACAATGCTTATTCTGCCCATGTTGGTTGGGGATAATGGAGAAATGAAGTCTGGATGACAGAAGAATGAATTACTAGATGACAGCTTGACAGACACTTGTAAGCAGCTTATTACTGCAGGCAGATGGTTGTAGCTGATGTGCATCATTGGCATTTATACACCTTACAGTTAAAAGCAGTAAATTACATCAAAAAAGTAGAAGTTGATCAAGTATTACATTAAAAGGTATGAATATGTGATGATCCATACACATAACATATTTATATCATGCAATATGTCTAATATGCTGACATATTGAGAGGATCTCCTTGCAGGTATAAACGAAGTATTGAAGACAGATCTTTTCCAGTAACTCAAACTTATTTCAATCAAAGATGAGTATAGAAAACAATTAACAAACTATTTAAAAGTAAAAAGACCAAACAAAACACAAGCTAGAATACAGAATATCACTCTATTTATATCACTAAAAGCTATTCAGTGGGGCAAAAAAATATTCAGTCAGCCACCAATTGTGGAAGTTCTCCCACTTAAAAAGATGAGAGAGACCTGTAATTGTCATCATATGTATGCCTTACCAATGAGAGACAAAATGTGAAAACAAATCCAGACAATCACATTGTCTGATTTGGAAAGAATTTATTTGCCAATTATGGTGGAAAATAAGTATTCGGTCACCTACAAACAAGCAAGATTGCTGGCTCTCAGACGTATAACTTCTTCTTTAAGAGGCTCCTCTGTCCCCCACTCATTACCTGTATTAATGGTACCTGTTTGAACTTGTTATCAGTATAAAAGACACCTGTCCACAACCTCAAACAGTCACACTCCAAACTCCACTATGGTGAAGACCAAAGAGCTGTCGAAGGACACCAGAAACAAAATTGTAGACCTGCACCAGGCTGTGAAGACTGAATCTGCAGTAGGCAAGCAGCTTGCTGTGAAGAAATCAACTGTGGGAGCAATAATTAGAAAATGGAAGACATACAAGACCACTGATAATCTCCCTCAATCTGGAGCTCCACGCAAGATCTCACCCCGTGGGGTCAAAGCGATCACAAGAACGGTGAGCAAAAATCCTAGAACTACACTGGGGGACCTAGTGAATGCCCTGCAGAGAGCTGGGACCAACGTAACAAAGGTTACCATCAGTAACACACTACGCCGCCAGGGACTCAGATCCTGCAGTACCAGATGTGTCCCCCTGCTTAAGCCAATACATGTCCAGGCCCGTCTTAAGTTTGCTGGAGAGCATTTGGATGATCCAGAAGAGGATTGGGAGAATGTCATATGGTCAGATGAAACCAAAGTAGAACTGTTTGGTAAAAACACAACTCATCGTGTTTGGAGGAGAGAGAATGCTGAGTTGCAACCAAAGAACACCATATCTACTGTGAAGCATGGGGGTGGCAACATCATGCTTTGGGGCTGTTTCTCTGCAAAGGGAACAGGACGACTGATCCGTGTACAGGAAAGAATGAATGGGGCCATGTATCGTGAGATTTTGAGTGCAAACCTCCTTCCATCAACAAGGGCATTGAAGATGAAATGTGGCTGGGTCTTTCAGCATGGCAATGATCCCAAATACACCGCTCGGGCAACGAAGGAGTGGCTTCGTAAGAAGCATTTCAAGGTCCTGGAGTGGCCTAGCCAGTCTCCAGAGCTCAACCCCATAGAAAACCTTTGGAGGGAATTGAAAGTCCGTGTTGCCCAGCGACAGCCCCAAAATATCACTGCTCTAGAGGAGATCTGCATGGAGTAATGGGCCAACATACCAGCAACAGTGTGTGTGACAACCTTGTGAAGACTTACAGAAAACATTTGACCTCTGTCATTGCCAACAAAGGATATATAGCAAAGTATTGAGATGAACTTTTGATATTGACCAAATAACTTATTTTCCACCATAATTTGCAAATAAATTCTTTCCAAATCAGACAATGTGATTGTCTGGATTTGTTTTCACATTTTGTCTCTCATAGGTGAAGTATACCTATGATGACAATTACAGGCCTCTCTCATCTTTTTAAGTGGGAGAACTTGCACAATTGGTGGTTGACTAAATACTTTTTTTGCCTCACTGTACATAGAATTTAAAAAATCCACAAAACTGTCTAGACATTAAGACAGAAAATAAAATTATAAGATAGAAATTTAGATTGAAATAAAATAAACTGATATCTACCTTATTCAATATTCAATATTGTTCAAGTATAGTAACTGTACCGTAATATTAAGGGATGGAATTAGGCAGCTTGAATCTTGTTTTACTGGCAGCATAAAGACAAGTGGAGTCCCTTAGATCAGAAAGCAGAATTAACTGTAATGGCAGATTGCTGGGCTGATCTTTCCCCACCATCTATAACTTCTGTGTAAGGGTTATAAAGGATGAAAAATCCAAGATTGCCAGCCTTCAGCAGTTTAATTTACCCCTCAGTAATTTTTCTGACTAACACTTATGACATCAGGGCAGGACTTTGAGATTGAAATCTAAGTCACATGCCCCAGGGATGGGTTATCATTTTTAGTGACTGTGAATACATAGTACTATCTGAAAAGAGAGACACATAAAACCATTTACATCCAAAGTCTAAAAGTTCCTCCTAGTTTTCTCTGCTGGGCCTACATAGATAGCTCCCCTAAGATACAGATGGTATTGAAGAAAAGAATTGCCAACAAATATCAAACGTGAAGGACTAATATTCCAGCCACGTTTTGGAAATTTTAATCCAGTTTTCAAAGCAAAGTAGTCATCATCTTCAGCGCTAATTCCAAGTAGAGTCATTTGATACGGACAACAGTGGTTGGTTTAATTCTTAATCCAATGTATACTGTATGTTGCTCTATATTTTTCTGACGACAACCTTTGTGAGGTAGGTCTGAAGGTGAAGCGTCAACTAGATTAATATAGAGCAACAGTGAGCTTCTGTGTCCAGTGATGGAGTTGAACCGTTCTTGGCCAGCACCATAATTACTGCATCATGTTTACCGATCTCTAAAGAGGAATTGAAGGAAACTTCTTTTATCTGGTGTCCTTCAAATGTCCTTCAAATGCATGAATATCATTGCTCCAGCGCTGTTCAGAATTATGCAATGATGGTGCCTGCCAAGAACTGCAGTTCTACAGCATCTAGGTCAGCTTCCCTATCCAGGTTATACAAATATATATTTCTGGACCACAATTTTATGGAAACATCCCCAGGGTGCTAGGCTCTGCGTGCAATGCCACATTTTGTCATTCACCAGCATTAGTGTCCAAAGGATCCACAGCATGGCTTTTAACCAAGATTATGTTCACTTCTTGCGCAGTTTAATTGAATGGCAAGGACCGTGAGCAGTGGTGTTAGGGAAAACACCTTGCATCAATTCACCTTACACCTCCAGGTACGGCATGGTGTATGAAGTAGAAACATCTTCCACTTGCTGCAGCCTGGAGACAGACAGCCACACCTTTGTAACATGGGTATAAATCCATGGGCTTAGATTTGATGCAGTAAATGCCCTTCAGGATTTATTTCTAAAGCTGAAGATGAGCAACCAATGAATGAATGGACGGCCTTTTCACCACACCCCCATATCCCATTACTGTTAGGACATTATATATGGACAGTCCTCGACTTACGACCATAATTGAGTCCAACATTTGTTGATAAGTGAAACATTTGTTAAGTGAATTTGCCCCATTTTATGACCTTTCTTGCCACAGCAAACCACTGCAGTTGTTTAAATTAGTAACACAGTTGCTCAGTGAATCTAGTTCCCCTACTGACTTTGCTTATAAGGTCGCAAAAGGTGATCCCATGACACGGGGACACTCCAACTGTCAGAAATATGAATCGGTTGCGAAGCATCCACATTTTGATCACGTGACCATGGGGATGTTGCAGCAGTCATAAGTGTGAAAAACTGTCATAAGTCACTCTTTTCAGTGCCTCTGTAACTTTGAGCAGTGACTAGATGAAATGTTGTAAGTTGAGGACCATCTGTATAAAGTTATGACTCCTAAAACAAAACTCCATTTCAGATAATACCCTGAATACATTTATCCAGGAAGCAGTTTGGAAATGGTCTGACATCCCAAATTAGCCTACTGTATTGGTATTATGTGGCAATTTCCATTCCAATTAGGTAGCCTAGCCTCGGGCTGGTACTTCCACTACAACATAATTAATAAATGCTAGTCTTATAACGTAATCCAAATTGCAGCCATTCCCTCACAGATACAGATAGTCTGACTTTACTACTGTACCATCCTGGAACCGGAATGTTCATCACCAAGCGATATAGTTATGTGAACTGTGTCCAAAACCCATTTTTTGTTGCGGTTATTTGAGCAAATTCAGCTTCCTCACTGACTCTGCTTGTCAGAAGCGTCCTAAGAAGGATGCAAATGCAGATCACGTGACTCTCAACTGTCATAAATACATGCCCATTGCCAAGCCTCCAAATTTTGATTACGTGACCCATGCAACACTGAAATGGTCTAAAGTGCAAGGAGTGGTCATAAGTCATTTTTTTCAGTGCAACTTTGAACAGTTGTTAAGTCGAGGGCTAGCTGTTATTAAATATGCTAAAGCACATTAATTACAAACCAGGTTTTTGCATTGTCTTGCTAATGAGATGAAGAACAAGTTAATCAGAGAACCAAATTTCGGCAATTACAAATGCTCCTTTCATGTAACAATTTAGTCACACATTTTTTACTACATTTCTCAGTTACCGGTATGTGTAATACTTGTATGCAATCATTACCTGGGTAGCTATTGAAACATTCTGTTGTTTAAATTATGAATACAAAAAAAGGAGAGGATTTTTCAGAATTTAAAAACCCAAAACTATGCCATATATAAAATACAGCAAGTAAGAAAACATTTTTACTGAGCTCAGAAAGCAGTGAAGGAAATTAAATGGTTGGGACATAGGGACTTAAATGAGTCATTGCTGCAACTTTAGAACCCTCCACCCAGGACTTTTATGCCAAGTTTCTCAAAAAGTCTAAATGTTGTCAAAGTATACAGTATATACTTCACTTTGGTGAATGTATCTGAAAGGGCCAAAACATGACAGGAGCTGCATGTTTTTAAAGTACTCTGATCATGAAGTCCATAAAAATCTGCTACAGTGCTAATATGCATGAGATTTTAAATGTAAAGCTTTCTTAGCCTTTAAATCCATAGCCCTCAGGCCACAGTTTAATATATGGGATGAGACATCAGGGTGTTGCATGTAGTCTCCAGACCCAGCCTCCAGTCAGAAAACTGGAGTGCACAGCCCAATTAATGTTGTACATACATATCAGATGATACTTTCTTTCAAATAGATTGCACTATAAATTCTTAGATTCTCCATTAGTTCCCCAAACACAACAAGCCACTCTCAGAAATTATATTGGTTAAACTGCCAACTGGCAGAGGGAGTTTGTATGGATTGTACGGATTGATCCTTGTGCCAGGGGGAAGATCACAAAAAAACAAAGAACAAGAGGTTTGTAAATCAAGGTAATCACTTCATTGAGAAAATTCTATATGACAGACATTGCATTTTGCTAGCAGAAACGTTCCACAAATAAGCCATAATTACTGTTATTGCATGCACCCTTTGATAGGGATTAAGAATGGCAGTAATTGAGAATATGTTGTCTTAAAAATGGAAGGTATAAGGTATGTGTTCCACTTACCTCTAGCAACCACAAAATAGGGAAAGAGATCAGGAAGTATGCCTTGATCTTATTTAGATTCATTTCTGAGCAATTGACATTGTTTGTTTAAAAACAAATGTAATTAAGCTGTTTAAAATATTAAGATGCAGAAAAAGTAGAGTTTACAAGTTCATTCAAGTCAGTTCATTCATACTGCAAAACGCAGTATAAAGTCAAAAGTTCAATTTCCTTCAGACAGTATTCAACTGCAAAGTGATGTAAGATATGAAACATACAGTACTTATCTACCATCTCTACTGTTTCTATGACTGAACATAGTCTGGAGTCCAGGAGGGAGGGACTATCTCAGTGGGCAAGAAAGCAGTGGAGCTTGGAATATCTGGTAGGAAAGAAGAGGAGTCTCTCTTGCAGTTCATAGAGTGTATTTATAGTTATGCAGATAGTCATTTTAGTCTGGCAAAATTCTGCCTGTAGGCAAACAATAAAGAAGCTGTTCAGAAGTAAGTCATCTTTCTTGTTTTGTGCGGCCTGACATCAATCTTGCCAGACTACTACTACTATTTGCATAACTACAAGTACATTCTGTGAACTGTTTTGGAGGGTCTGTCCTTGCTCTTTTCCTGCCTACCAAATACTCTGTTTTTTGTCCTCTGCGAAGCAACCCCTCCCTCCTGAGGCTCCAGACTACATTCAACCACGCTTCCCTAATTTATCCCAACAATGCTGCTAGGCAGGTTTGGGCTGAAAGAAAATGCCAGATTCCAAACTACTTGGGATTATTGTTTTTCCTGGTCCCAAACTGTGGTTTGTTTGTTTTTTTTTTAGTAAAATATACACACAATCTAACATTGCAAACTTAAATCAATCACCGTTCTCCCATCTCTAGTTTTTTATTGTTTTTCCACTTGTTTTTTAGTTTCACATGAAAGCCCGAGAGACTGTACCCTGGAACTGATTCAAATAATTAAAGAACAAAATTTAACAGGAATTTCTTTGGATAAGTTGAGAACAAGAACAAACCTAACTACAACCATCACACAAATTAAGTGAAGTATGTTTTTGTTCTCCTTATGCAATAATATGGCTTTCCATATAAATAGTACTATTGACTCTTTAAAACAAGTAAAAATATGAAAACTGAACATGGTTTTTCCGTGAATGTTTCTTTCCTACCATGGAGAAAACTGCATATTCTTGTGGTTTTCTTATCCAATACTTTCACAATAGAATTGTTGCACAGATCTTTTTTAATTTGGCTGATCTGTTCTTTTATTTGTTGCTGAATATTATCTTTATAGCATATTCCCATCCTGATTTTATAAAGTTTATAAACACTTCAGATTTACAGCAGAAAAAGACCATGCAATATTTTTTTTTAAAAACCTACCAGCATTTGGGAGTTTTGAGTTCACTGCAACAAACAGTATCAACTAGGCTTTAAAATTTAAAGAAAGAAAGTCAATAGCTAATGTTACAGCCAAATCACTTATTTTTCTTGCTGCTGATATTCAGAGCACTGGGGCACAAGAAACCAGGAACTACAATACCATATTTAAGATATATTTTCTGTATCATTATGTACAATTGTCTTTTAAAGCAGCTATACCCTGCTTTTCAACCAGAAAGACTTCTAAAGTGGTATACAAGTCTTTTATATATTGTATGAAGTTCTCACTAGAACACTTCTAACATTTATTTTATTTTAGCTATTGACACAGAGTTCTTTTAAAAAAAAAACTCTTACAATAAATACCTGTTTTTTAAAACATTAAAAGATGTATTTCTTGCCTTTTTGAATCAGGGACACACCGTGAAGGGTTGATGATACATGGTGGTATCCTTCCCTGACCTCCACAGGTATGGGAACTGATTATTTCAAATCAGCTGTAGCAGATTAAACCAGAATATAAGCAACTGTAATACATAAAGTCTATGTCACAACTAAGTATTTATCACCAAATTTTCCTGATCCAAATCCTCATAATCAGTTTATTAGTTAAAAGTGCGAGCAATTCAAGCATCTTCTAGGTTCCTTCTTCTTATCCCATTTTTTTAAAAAATGTGGATTATATTTGCATAAGGGATGAGGGAGAAATAACATGAAAAATGCCTGTTTTGGTTGCCCTAGTGATATACATGGCTTATCAGCATGGTTGCACTTGAACATATTATATTCCAAAAGATACTACACAATTTACATGATGAACAGGAAGAATCTATAAATAATGTACAGGAAAAATTAGCTAAAGAGCCCGAAGTCATGACTTTACTGGTGCTGCATTGCAACTTAAAAGATATGTTTCTACCTTTCAAATATGACAAGTAACTTGCTGAAATCCTTGAAGGTCCAGGAGATTTTCTGAGATGTAAATCCCAATCTCTTTTTGCCAAATCATTTCTCTTGTAGCTGGTAAAACTATGCAATGAAACCCTTAAAACAACAAGGGTCAGCATTTCATCCCTTCTTACTCATTGAATGGGATAACCACCATACTAGATTCTAGATCTGACCCATTTGTTAAATCAGATCAAACTTACCATGCTTGATTTCCTAAAGTCAAAATGCACATCCCCACTTATTGCTTTGGAGGTCAAGAGAAAAGCCAGAGACCTGTATTAATTTCAGGACTGGATTTTAACACTGTCATTCACATTAAAGACCCTTCCTTTCCAGTTCTTCCAGTACAGCTTGGATTCTATGAACTGCCTCTTTCCTTGCCTGGCGCACATTGTCCTGACCACCTGTCTCTACTGAGTCCAGTTCCAACAACTTCTTGGTCAGCATTTCTTCCAGCAACCAGTAGTCCTTATCTGTCTTTTTACCTACAAATTCATCCACTTCTTCTTCCAACAGTTCAATTCCCTCCATAACTTGTGCAATCTTCTGTATTCCAGGCAGCAGATTAGTTGAAGGCTGTATGTTTATTTTAGAAGCTGATCCACTGTTAATCACAGATGGTTTCTTATGCACATTATCATACAGCTGGGGCTGTGCACTATACTGCACTTTGGGGTTGGAAGCAGATGGCTTAACATCAAGCTGTGCTGGATTGTAGTCATTCGTGGTCCCAGAAGGCAAATTATTGGCTTCAGGAAGATAACCATGTTGGTTAATTCCTTGATCCATTTGGCTAAGAGAGTCCTAAAGCAGAAAAAAAGCAATTTCAACAACTCTATCAATTCCATTTCCCCCCATCCTGTCTCGAAAATGCTGTGAAAGCAGATCCCTAGATGGCCAATATTGCCAGCGTGTTTCTCTGCATATTTGTAAGATCTGCATGCTCAAGATAACAGTGTAAAAAGGTTATAGTACTGAAGGCCACTATGGGTAGGACCTGACCTTTGAACCTGTCAGGATGACATCACAATGTGCCATGATCCAATAGCCTCAAACCTAGGTGACCTTCTCATGGGTTCTATAACACAGTAAGCAGTTTCCCAAAAACAAGAATGTAAGAGCTCACATATATACATATGTGTAAACTCAACAGCTACTACACTGAAGACTTGTAAGTTTCAATTAGGTTTCTTTTTAAAACTTTATTATTTTATTGTTACCAATTTCTGCAATATCAAAGCATTTTAACTATGACCAAACAAGAAGATTTATCCAAATGCTCTTGGCAAAATATTTCTATATCAATACTTGTTGAATATTAATCACCTTGCTTTTTTAAATAATTCTTTGCCTCTGCAATTCTGCATCTATAAGAATCTCCTCTAGATGTACTATAATAGCAATAGCATTTAGACTTATATACCACTTTATAGTGCTTTACAACCCTCTCTAAGCAGTTTACAAAGTCAGTATATTGCCCCCAACAATTTGGGTCCTCATTTTACTCATTGTAAATAATAATAATTAAATAATTAAAAAGTATAATGCTGTACTACTCCATTTTTTTTAACATTTAAAGCCTGAGTCTGAAAATTTCCTATTAAATCAGACTAATTTCAGATAATACACCTAATATAAACTCATACTTTGTTTCTCAGATTGAAAGCTGAAAATAAATCAGAATAGATTTTTATTTTAAATAAGTGTTGCCTTAACTCTAGTCCTTTACACTCCAAACACTTTCATTCTTTTTATATTAATTTCCTACTGTATGTTAGTGACTTTATTAATACAGAACTCATTTATGTATTTGAAAAAAATTACGTCACTTTCTTGTAATCAGTATTTTTGCACAAAACTGTCTTAATTTTGAGCTTTTTTATTGCAAGTTAGTGATACTTTGACATGTTTATTTTAAATTAAATTACTAAATAATTTATTTAGTAGAGTGATTGTTAGTGTTTCAACCAGTTTCAATTCTATGGTATTTTGAAGACACAACCCTAAATTTTCAGCATATTCTTTAATATTTTGCATTAAAGATAAGTAAGTACAGCTACTATGAATTAGTATTACAACATTCAGGATTTTTAAATAAAACAACTGTCCCAAAACAGGTATTTATTAAACAGCTGGTAACAAGCACGATTTTAAAATTTTGGCTTTTGCTCCAAGAGAGTTAGAAAGATACTGTATCCAATGGGATTCTTCCTATGATATACTTGTAGGGCACAAATCCTAAAGCAGATGAAAATGGAGTTTTTCAATAAATGCACTAACCCCTTGTGTATTTCAAAGACATACCTTAGGATTGTTATTTGGGGGGTGTAGAGTAGACACATCACTGCTGGGCCAAGATTCTGCAACGTACAGATTCCCTTGTGCCGCTGGGGGAGGGGGCCAACCATAGGGAGGCTGCATTCCATAAGTGCCAGGTGTTTGCCAAGTGGCATCTTGAAGTCCTGGTTGAGAAGGAGGTGGCCTCTGCTGTGGAATGTTAGGACTGCAATCTCCGTAGGGATAGGGTGGGAATGGAAAAGCTGGGCCCTGTAGGAAAAGGAGGATACAGAGACACTGTTTCTTTAATCGTCCCAGGAAAACTCATCACTTAATAAAACATTAAGACATTTCTAGTAGCAGTATTTCCATGGTGCTAATTAATATTTTAATAGAAAAACAACATTCCTGTTCATGCTTCAAAAGACCGGGCCCTTTTCTGACGGGCATATCTGATTATGGTCCATCCATGTGGAGTGTAATACAGCTGAGTAAGCAATGGTTTGCCCTCCTCCATTTCCTTATTCTCATGAGGACACATGCCAGCACTTTAGAATAGATGCTTCATAATATCCTGTGTGATCTCCCCTTCTTTCAGTATCCGAACGCTCTTTTTCATTTACTGTTTCTATATCTTCCACTTAAAAAGAAGAAGGGCAGCAATTGAAACAGACAAGCTGGATGGTGACACTGTGCCAGCCACTCTTTACAATCAACCCACCTTATAGGTTTGTTGTTAGGGAGAGACTAAGAGGCAAGAAGATTAGGTATGTTTGTTGTCTTAAGATGACCAAATACACACATACGCAATGATGATTCATATTAGATATTTACTTGTGGAGGGGAGTAGCCTGCTACCTGCCTCCTCACCATGGAACCTTCAGCTGGACAGTCTGGAGGGGGGTAATTCCAGTTTGATGCCGATGATGGAGTTCTATATATACTAGAAGTGTCTGTAGAGTAAGTGGCAGGAGATTGCTCTGAAGAATAGTATGTATTTGACTGTGGGAGACTTGGGTATGGCGGCCCTGCCCCAGGAGCTGGATATGAAGGTCCATAGACACCATTTGTGTAAGAAGAATCAATTCCCTGGAGGACAAAAAGAGAAGCTATTTGAAATGGCTAGCCTAGCTTAAAAACAAGAATTAATTGGGATATCAATACCTTATACAAAGACAGTTCCAGAATTATTTGCTTAAGCAACCTCAGTAAACAAAATGACAGCTATTAAGATTTTTTGGATCTTGCAACTTTTAGTTATGGACAATATAGAATATTTCTTATAAAAAAGCTAAGAAGGAAACAAAAAGACCAGAACATATTCACGCCAACAGTCAACACCCAGATAAGTAGAGATTAACACCAAACCATCAAGCAGAAAACAATACCCTAATCAAGAAATTATTAAGGAGAAAACCACACCCCCACATTGCCAGAAGAGACACTACTATACATAAAAAGAGAGCAAATCCCACACTCACTTGCACTGATGCTACCAGTTGGGTAATTAAATGTTTGCAAACAAGCAACCAAGCTCAGAAAGCACCAAGGATTTCATAGCAAAAGAAACTGTTAACATTTATTACTGTTTGCTTGGTTCTGCTAACAATAAAACAAAATGACCCAGTTGGGTAAGATATTAAAATCACTGATACCTCTATATAAACTATTTGTATAAAACAAGAAGTCCTGTGATCAATGATGACAGGCTAATAAACAATTTGAGATAGATTTTATAAACTGTCATTTAGGGCAAAATTTCAGGTGCTTAAGTTTTGTGCCCAGGTAACGCCTAAATTCTTACACAAAATTTTACAGAGCAGAGAACCTCTGAAATTTATATGCTGCATTACTTAATTTGATCTTTTTAAAATCGTGTTATATATTACCAACTCTCAAACCAGAAGCTTAATTATTCTACAAGAAGTCATGTTGACAAAATGCAGTATGTTATTTCCTATTACTCTACCTGGCCTTGAAGCTCTGATCCAACAGGATATGGATTTGAATAGGAAGCTCTTGGAGATGAATTCCAATAATTGGGGGCATACCCAGGATAAGGAGGCTGTTCCTACAGGAAGAACCAATACATTTAATTTCTGTAAGTGATTAGGCTCACCTGGAATATTTCTAGAATAGTATATACGGTTATCTAACTTTTGCATTCAAGCTGAATGTTAGACCATCAATAGGAAGTTCAACAGAATATTGCTGGAAAATGTTCTTGCCAATCCATGGCTACTAAGCTAAATTCAGCAGTCTGCTTGTAGCAACATATGTGATTTCTGTTGTAAGAAGATCCTTGTAGCAGAGGAATCTCTAAAAAGTAATGGCTTAACTTGATCAACTCTTGGTGACTGTCTGGGACTACTGGTACAGCTTTCTTGGCTACATTATAAAAATGGTCAGCCTCTTGTTTGAGCCAACTAGTTTTTCAACTTCACAGGGTAGTTTACCATCCTTGTATTCCAGAATTCCACCCACCCACCAGCCCCTTGGTTGGCACGCTCTCGGGCTCCGTAGGTTCTTCAGCACAGGTGAGTTGATTGTCCAAACAGCAGAGGCAGAGATACGGTGGAGGGGGCAGGGGATCCGGATGTGCTGCGCAGCTGCGGGAAAGCCAAGAATCTATGGGCCAGGGGGTTGTGGGAGGCTCGTCTTCGTGCAGCGGCACCAGGAAGAGGAGGCAGAGCCATTCGGCTTCCCTGCAGCCTGTCCAGTGCATCCAGATTCCCTGCCTCAGCTTCTGCCTGCTGCTTGCATAAGTACTCAACTCACCTGTGCTGCGTTGGCTGCTGCTACCAGATATCGTTGGCCCGCACACACTCGCCGCCTCCTATACTGGTCACGCCCATCCCCTTCACTAGGGCTTATTTTTGGGATAGGGTTGATATTAGGTGGTGCACGTCAAAAACCAGGCTGAAGCTTATTTTTGGGGTAGGTCGTATTTCGGGGAAGTATGTGTGTGTGTGTCTGTGTGTGTTTTAAATGGTGACTGGCAGACAGGCAAGGAAGTCTTGTTTTATTGATGACACATTAAGACTCATAACCACTGGCAAAAATAGGATGAGCATATTGTAGAAGACTTCTAGTCTTTTCAAGGTCATATCAGGAAATGGAAAGAGCAGGAGCTTCCTTTTTCATAATGCAACACAATTTATATTTATATGAACATACAGCTATGATTAATAACAAATGTAAATTTTACCTGCAAAAATCAAATCCTGGGAGGCAAGTGAGTGAGTGAGAGCAGGTGAATGAAGTACTCTGCACTACAACACTTCTAGTATTATATTTCTGAAACAACACCTTAAAGCTGAGCTCATTCGTTGGATGATCTTTACCAAACACAAAGAATTGGAAACTCTTGTGGTGTTAGGTAAATGGCTACATATTACATTCATGGAAGGATATTATAATATCTGATAGGAATGATCTGGAAACAGTGGATATATAGTAATGGTTTCTTCCAAGCAATGACTAGAAAATCTGTAATCTTCAAATGATAAGAGCTATGAATAAGGAACACATCAGAATAACCAATGTGTATCCTAACAATACCTAAACACAAGCTTAAAATGTTTAGGCACACCCCAGAGTACAAGAATCTAAAATTTATTTAAGATTCAAATAATTCGCTCATACTATATCTTTAATTTTATTTCAATTATATAACAGTGAGTCCGACAGTAACAATAAATCCTCTAAAAAATCCTAGTGGCATCTGAAAGACCAACCAAATTACCGCTGCATAAACTCTTGTGGATGTCCATTTACTCTTAATAGATTTTGAGATTGAGCTGTATTTTTTAGAAATGGAAAAGTTAAGGTGCTGCACGAAATATCAAGAATTATAAGTAGATACATATATAAGCATGTTAGTTTGACGTGAGATTGATATAAACTGTGAGCAACGACTATGAAAGGATTGTACAAAAGATTCGAAACCAACTGACACACTGTATGTATATAAAATGGAAGATGGTTTTATGTTTTTATGTATTGTTTATGTATGTTTGTCTTAAAAAATAAAAACTTTTTATAAAAAATATTATAAGTAGATACAGATAGAAAGATTATAAAAATACCATCCTCCTTTTCTTAAAGAAAATAGTCTCAGCTACTATCAATTTTTCTTTAACCAATACAATTTCCACCTCATATTTTATGAGACTCCTTAATGAATTGTTTAAACTTAAATATTTTGCACTGGTAATTTTAACCATCAGTAGTAAAATATCAAAGTCTTTCAGGGCCTATTTCACCGATTGAGCTATTAATTTAAGTAGTATCAAAACAATTTCAAATAATTGTTTTTACATTTTTAATATCTGCTGATATTTGTGATGCATTAAAATAACATTGGTAAGCCTCTGTATGTTTAATTTAATAATCATCTGGGCAACACCTTTCCTTTTACACTTTACAGACTATTTACTGAATGGCTGCCAGGACTGACTAACAAAAAGCAAGCTTTATCTTAAATCTCTCTTCAGCAATCGAACTAATTAAAAATTTGCCTGATACTCTTATAAAGAATTCTATTCTATTATTCATAGCCTATCAAACTGTCCAAGAATTTATAGAATGCAAGTATAAATAGTTTGTCATCTGTCCTCAATGTGGTTTAACTGGAGGCAATACATATTTAATTTCTTAAAATTCCAAAAACTAAAATATTTTCCCAGAACAGGAAGTTAATAATAAAACAGAACTTAATTTTGTTAGTGAGTTAAAACATTAGTGAGTTTTAAAATACATTAAAGTTATTTCTAGTCCAACATTAAAATAAGGTGTCTAGAATTATAGTAATAACATTGTATTGCTCTACTTACATTCACTGGTTTCACTAACTGATGCTTAAAGCTATCTCATCTCTACTTGTCTAAATTTTGTAGCCACATGCCTCCTCTTTTCAATGCCAAATGTCTGTACTAAAACTAATCTCCCAAGAAATAGAAAGAAATTCAGATCATACCTGCTGCTTGTTAAGAATTTTCTAAGTGTTAAAGTATATTAGACAAGTGCTCACAGTTTAAATTTAGGATTTCTTTGCTCTTCATTCAGAATCTTTATCACTCTTTTGTAAATCTTTTATTGTTACAATCTCAATTTTTAAGCTGGGAAAAAACTTGGGTACAATAAACTAAAAACAGATGCTTCAAAATAGCATCTTCTACACAATACTACCACAATTCCAGTATGAACTACTCAAAAAAAAAAGAACCCTATCTGAATCTGCTTCAACGTTTTGACGACTATGAATCAAGTTCCAAAACAGAAAACTACCTTAAAAAGCAGCTAAGAGCCAGCTAATCCAACTCAAGCTTTGAAAATAAGCTGTATTTGCCATGTAATATAATGCTCAATGAACGAACCTTCTAGGAATACAAAACAAATCATTTAAAGACGTTTAAACAATTTCTCAGAACCTACCTTCATGACACAGAATTGTTAAAGAGAGTCTGGAGCTGTACCTAGCCCCAAAAGAAAAGACCAAACAAAACAGACTTGCTTTATGTTTTCCCCAGATTTATGCAGCAGTCCCTCCCTTCCATGTTATGTTAGCCAGCAAGTCTTTTTCCAATATAGGAAAAAGCACTCACCAAAAATATTTCCTGAGTCTCTGGGCTCCTTTTCAAGAATTAAAGTCTATACGATTTTCCTGAGGAGAGACAAGGATGAAAAATTCTAGATAAAAACAAGAGGACATTTCATACAGGACTTACCATTTTTTCAACTTCTAACCAATCCAAGGCTCCCCCCACCCCTCTTTTTCTGACTTAGCCGAATCAAGGGAAGGTTTTTGTTATGGCTCAGCTCCGGCATGCGTGCATTTGGAGGAATGCATCAGACAAGAGTCAGCTAAGCGATCATTAAAACAAATGGGAAGGAATAACGAGGGGACAAAACAGAACTGCCTTCCTTCTCAGAGTAGACGCAACAAGACTAGACAGAGCACGTGGCAGCACTTCGGGGGAGGGGGAAGAGCAAAGGAAACAGACGGTGGCCTGGGGGGGTCAATTACGTCATATAGCGTTAATAAATGAGAGAAAAAATAGGGGTATGGACTGGGCCGTTACCTGGGAGCCGCCCTGAACCGCGCTCTGCCCGCTGCCGCGGTGCTGGGCACACCTAAATGGTGCCATGCCCCACAACGGTGGGGGAGGCTCCGGTTCAGGCCGAACTCGTTCCACTTCTGTTCCGCGTAACCTCCTCAGCGCCGCCGCCATTACGGACTCTCGATTAGTATTTATTTTCCCCCTTGTAAAGCAGTGCGCCTGTTCACCAAGCGACCAATCACAACGATCAACACACCTCTTCGCCTTCGATTGGCTGTTTGCGATATTCCCGGATGTGGCGGGAGCGGGAGGGTTTTGCTAAAGAAACAAACGCTGCTGCTGACGTGAATAAGCGGAGACCATTCTCCAACGTCACTGGGAATGTTATCCAATCAGCTAGTCTGATTTAGAAGAAACTTTCAATTAACTCTTAAAGCGCCGGGAAAAAAAAAAGAGAATTCGGATTTTGTTTACAGCCCAGATGAGAATTTTGCCTTTTGTCACGTTATTTATTTTACATAGCAGGCTTTACCTTCAAACTTTATTTCGGAAGAGGAATATTGTCATGGGTTGAGCGTGGTTTATCCCACAAATTTAGTAACAAATTTGGAGGGCCAATGGAGAGTCCCCATCAAAACAAGATTGGGGACAAAACAGAAATTAAATAATATTGTACAGGTTGTATAACTGTCCAGGCATTTGAAAAAGAATTTTGAACGGGGATTTTATGCCCAGGAATATTTTTATATTATTTTCTTTTAAATAGATTTAAAATATAGTTGTCTCTATTGTACATGTTAAAGACATTCAGCAGGCTTTCAATTAACCGAGTTTGCAAGTAGTATTTGAAGCCATTTTGACCGTTACATATATATCTGCGGGAGAGCAGGTTTGAAAAGTTGCATCCAGTCAAGGCCTTCTTAGGCTGAACACAATAGGACAAATTGCATACAAATATTTAAGTACGTTTTTTGCCTATTTTATCCTTAAAATGAGTTAGCATACAAATACTGTACATATCTTTACATCAATGGTAGACCAGTGTTAATAAAAATCACAAGCACTTAGCAATAATAAAATCTATGAGATACAAATACCTAAAATTTAGGGTTATAAGAATGTAATATAAAACACTATTTTAAATAAGAATTTAGTTTTTGTAATACTATTGAAAAAGTAAGAATATAAAACAGAATAGAATAGAGCCAGTTTGATGTAGTGGTTAAAGGCACTAGGGAGATTGTAAATTCAGCTTCCACCCATGACCTAGGGCCAGTCCTTCTCTTAGCCCTAAGGAAGGAGACAATGGAAAACTCCTTGAGAAAACCATGCCGAGAAAACTGTAGGGACTAGTTCAGGCACCATTTGGAGTAGAATAATATAAGAGCAAAAGGATAAAATAAATGTGCAATAATAATCCAAGGTCACCCAGTGATCTTCGGGCTGAGTTAGGATCCTGCAAGCTTACATATACATCATAGTTTTAGAACTGGGATCATAGCATCCTAAATTGTTTTGTTGAATAAAACACATTAGGTGAACTCTCACATTCTACAGACCAGAGTATAGCAGGCTTCCCACAGCAAACCAGGTTTGCACGTGGTTTACTGATCCCGCTGAAGCCCAAATCCCGAGTGGGGTAGGAGTTCTTGACCGGCGGGCGCAGGCGAGCTCCCTTTCCGATCCCGTCTTTGATTGCACTCCAGCCAGCCGGGCGCGGCCGCTCCCGACCCCTCCGCCCTTCCCTGGCCGCCTATTTAAGGGTCGAGGCCGGCGCCGCCAGACTCACTCCTGGGAACTCCCATGCGCACCAATTCGCCGCCGGGCACGGGTCCCCCTTTGTCTCCCCGCCCCGCCGGAGCTTGTGCTTCCGGACCGGGCGGGGAGAGAGCAAGAGCAGGTTCCGCTTCTCCCAGGGCCGATGCAGGCGGCGGAGCTTCCGCTGCGTCCGGGGAAAAAATGAATTATATGCCGGGCACGGCTAGCCTCATCCAAGATATCGACAGTGAGTTGCGCGCCAGGCGCCCCGCCTTAGTACGGCGTCCCTTTTCGCCTGGCGGGTGGCTCCTTGCAAAACCAGCCGATCTTCTCTTCTCGGGTTTTGAACCAGCTTTCTTTCCACTTCTCTCCTCTAGATAAATGCCTTTGCTTTAGGAAATGGCATTGCACTAATTTAAGCTCCGCTGCTCTACAACCTGGCTGGTATGCATGCATGCATGGCGGCAGCAGGCTGGGGTAGAGCCGTGAATGCGAAGGGGAGAGACCCCCCTTCCCAAAAATAGAGGCGTGGAGCGCTGCGTTGTGGCCGATTTCGGTTTGAAGTATTTGCGGATGGCGAACGTTCTGTATAGTAGTAGGGACTCCTCTCTCTGTTTTGGAGGATGTGTGGCGGATCCCTTGGCACTATCTTCCTGGTTTTTCTTCTCTTTTCTGCCTTGAAAGTGGCTCATAAAGACTTTAACTTGACTTGCTGAGGGCTTTGAGCAAGTTAATTGAAATCATTGTTAATGGGATAAGCTACAGTTGGGGAGTTTTGCACAATACCCTAAATTGTAACCCATAGTTTCAAAGGCACTGGTGAATTTTTACAAAAATGGGAGGGTTGAAGCCTAAGTTTGTTTCCTACCTACCTACCAGAGACATTGAAACATAAGTCAACCATGTTTTACATTAGCAATGTTTTCATGATAGTTTCCTTCAGTGATACATTTGTGAGTGGCTTTTAAAGGCAAACATTTATCCTTCCAATGCAATCAAAAGATAACCCCATTTTAGATATATTTTTACATAATCACCTGAACCACAAAATAGCCGATAATATTTTTAGACTAGCATGTTGTATATGTGCAGTCCATATGGTATGTTTATGCTGCACTGTGCAAAAGAACCTCTGAACACTGAGCTGAGTAAACCATAGTTTATGGTGTGTTATAAGCATAAAATGTGGCAGACTGTTAATACTGTAAAACCCAACATTTTAAAATAGTGTGAACTGAGTTTTCAGTTAAGTTAGAGCCAATGAGGAAAGAAAAGCAAGCAATGAAAATCAAATCCAAATAGGCTAATTGGATTCCTGCACCTCTGCTTGTACAGTGAATCTGATCATTCTTTATAATTCCAAATAGCAAACCTAAGCCACAAGCATTTTTATAGAAAACAACAAAGACAGTAAATGTGTTTTGCAAAACTCCAAGGCTCATAGATTTTCAGAAAGAAAAGCTCTCTAAAAAGCTTTTTTATTTTTCTTATATGTATCCGTGCGTTCATAACTATGTTTTTACTTATACCTATTATCTTGTAAGCAATCGACAAAAATAAATAAATAAAAAATAAATTAATTAATGAGATTTTCCTCTCTTTTTTCCCTCTCCAGAGAAACACTTGGTCCTCCTTAGAGATGGCAGAACACTGATTGGATATTTACGCAGCATTGATCAGTTTGGTATGCCAAACCATTCTCTTTTCATTTATGTACCTTTTGATGGTCCTTCACGCAGTAATATTTTGCCAAAGCCAGGAGTTCAAAGAAAAAAAAAAGATTGAGGAAAGAACAGGGAGGAAAAGAAAAAAAAAGTGATATTTTATTTTGAATGTACTTAATAGCGCTTATTGCTGACAGAATATAACTATATAGAATCTGTTTGGTGTAATGTGAAGACATCAGGAGTCTGTGAATTTTAGTCCTGCCTTAGATGCAAAGCCAGTTGGGGTTTCTCTTTGCCCCAGGAAGGAGGCATTGGCAAACTACTTGCAAAAAATTTGCTAAGAAAACTGCAAGGATTTGTCAATGGCATCAATGGAGACCTGGCATCAAAACTGATTCAAAGGAGAAAATGTCAAAGACATTCCTGGATTAAAATCAAAATAAATGATTGGCTTCTTACGGTACCTTCAAAATAAGTTTTCCAGCAAATAATTTTTTATTCTGCCTTTGCTGCAGGAATTCAAAACAGTGTATATGGAATTCATTCTTTTTTTTTTTTTTGCTCCAAAATAATCCTGTAAAATTTTGCTTCATGGCCTCTGGGGAAAAGCTAGGGTTCGGAAATCATCCTAGGCTCCCCCAAGCTTAGTTTTCATGCAGTATTATTGTTCTAAAATTCTAAACCATCAGATGACCAGAAAGATTGGTCAGAAATCTGAGTATTCAACATCGATTAATACAGCACTGGATTAGTGTGAAATGGGGGAAGAGAACTGCATTCCAATACCCTTTTTTGACTAATGGGTGTGAATATCCCCACAAATCATGTCATTGGAATACAGCAGCAAATAAAAATTTATTTTTGAAAGCAGGAGTGACTTTTGAGAGGCAATCTTCTCCCCTTTAAAATCTGTACCCGGCCTGACTTTGTGCTACTGAAATTCAGCTGCTTTGCTATGGAATTTGATTTTCAGCTGTTAGCTGTTAATTCAGGCTTTTATGTACACAAATAGATAAAAGTCCAGTTTGCTGCTGAATTCTGCTGTACCGCTAGAGGGTAGCAAATGCTACAGAAGATCAAGACTTAGGCATGCTTCTAATTGGATTTAGAGAGTTTCATTTGGACAATCTGATTGTAAGAATTATAAAACTAGTTTCTGTTCTTAGATTAGAAGTGCATTGCTATGGGGTTATTTATCAAGCTTGTTTTTCTTTGTGCAGATTTGAAACATCTGTAAAAAGAAAAATAGGCTCAGAATACCAACAATTCAACAATTCAGCTCTGAGCGACATATAATCCCCAGTATTGTATACAACTATTTTAGAGCTTAGACTAGTTCCGGTATACTAAGAATTGAACAAAAATAACAAGAGCCAGGATTGACCCAACTCTCAGATTTAATTTAGAAGTCTGTATTCTTTGGCAGAGGCCCAATAGGTCCTCGTCCTTCTTTTTCTCTATTTTTAATTTTTCTTTTCTGTGCTGGAGAAAGTGTTTATATAAAGAGGCATGGGGCACACTCATTTGTATGTCTATAAGCAGTATAATTGTCTAACAACTGAATAGAATGGAACAAAATTGGGTGCAGGATGAGAAACTGCTAAAAGAAATACTGAGTTTGAAAATGGATTAGAAAAAAGGGAACTGCAGAAGAAAACGACTTCCTGTGTGTCTCTGTGATATTGGTCAACGGTTGAAATGTTTGCTACTGGACCATTCTAAGCTGCTATGGGCATAGGACTTAAGGCTCTTCCTGTGTTTACCTATGTAAGCATCCCCACAAAAGCATCACAAATGGAGAGCAAAACCCACATAGAGATGCAACATATATTTGTTTACATTTACAGAATAAAATGTTGACACTGTACTTTTATGGACATTATCAGCAAAGGACTTGGAAAAGAATTTCAAAAACCATGTTCTGTATGGTTTCCCTAACTTATTCTTTAATTTATAGTGGTTTGTAGTCTTGGTAGGGTTGACCAGAGGAACAGAACTAAAATAGTATATTGTGCCTATTTTCTGGAATGAGAATAAGTAGTGGTGTTCATATATTTCTGTGGCCTGATGTTAATATTTGCTATAAGGTCATGGAACAGAAGTCTTGAAAGGTTCTCCAGATGTGGGATTATTAAATAATGCTTGTCTGCAAATAATAAAATCCCACTAGTGGTTGGGTAGGCATACCATTATTGTTGCGTTTGACCACATCTTTACAAGTAAACCTACAAATAATTGCAAGTGAGCCTGTACTGACATGCTGCGGTTTGGATTTAATGCTGAAAAAATGTTTTGGGATAAGCACACATAGTACATCTGTTGGAATCTCCTTATAGAATCTGCGGGTTTTGTTTTGCTGGGCTTACACAGTAGTGCAAACCCAGGAAAAACACACCAGTTAAGGAACACTGACATGTATATTTCAAGTATCTTGTTTCATCTTTCACTGTCTTCATAGGTCAAATCAGGGTGGATTTGATTTAAATCAAGTCGATTTAAATCACGAAATAAATCACTAGTAAAAAGGTTTAATTTAAATCAACTCTATTTAAATCATAATTTTTAAAGAGCAACTGTCATCTCTGTCCCACAGCAGCTCCTCCTCTGATCTGTCCCAATATTGCAGAATATACAGCTTCATGCTACATAATTAAGCTCCATTTCATGCTGAATAAACTAAATTATTAATATATCTTAAATAGAAAACTATCTTTAGATAGATTTTTACTCCAAAAGCATTTTATTAAGATAAATTTAATAAAAATTTAAAAATCCAATTTAAATTTTAAAAATCCATTTTTTAAAAAATCGATTTTTATCTACCCTGGCTCAAATGCATTTTTTAATGGCAATATATTGTACGAGCCCAGAGAAAGATACAACTGCTTAACTGCCAACAGACGTGGATGCATCTCAATTCCACTTTGCAAAATCTTTTTGGCTTCAGATCCAATATGTACGGTATAACTTTTTTCCTGAACAATGCCTAGCATTCTGCAATTTCATGCAAGCCCCCGACCTACATCCAACGTGGAAGCTGATGCTGCTGATTTGTTTATAGGTTAGTCCCTTTTGGTGGGCTGAAAGAATGGGAAACATTGTTCTGTTATCAGCATGTTTATTTGCACATATGGAAATCCTGCACATCTTTGGCTAGCAGATGAATTGGAGGGTAAATTTGTGTTAGATGCCAGACAGAGTTTGGATTTGCATACCTCTGTACAGAATAGACTTCCTGTTGGAAAAAATGAGGGATGTCAACTATGATTTTGATTTTGCTATGCATATGAAATTCTGAAGAAAGGCAACTTACTCAGTGAGAAAAGCATAGAAAAATAGACAGTTGGGATCTGCAACTGAAACAATCACTAAGTGAAACTGTGCTGATCTTCCTTCAGCTGTCCTTTCCTTTACAGCCCCAAAAAGGTCATTAATGCAAAGGCTGGTTGTAAAGTTAACTTTTGCATCTTAAACAAAACAGTTGCTAAATGAGGCAGTAACTAAGCAAGGACTACCTATGGTATATTCTTTCTGATTGTACACCTCTACAAATGAACCATTCTTTGCTAAGACCTTATTTGTAAATGGCCACATTTACTTTCATGATCCTATAATCTCCTGATTACCAAGCTGAGAAGCTTTTGTAAATGACTTGTTAACACCTTTAAAAAATGATGGATTGTTCTCAGATCACCAAAATTGAATGCTGGCGGTGTGTACTTTTGGATTCACAAGAAAATTTAATTCTGACTTAACATGGAATGTCACTTCAAGCTATTGTGTTTATGACTTATTATATGAACTGTGGATTATTTAACAAACGGTAGTCAAGGGAACTCTGATTTCAAGCAATGTGCAAAAACAGACACTAGTCTTGACTTTCATTTCATTACCCTAGAATGTAAGTACAATATTTCCTATCTACAACTGTTTACCAGAAAGTTAGGGGTCATTTTTAGCCTTGTTACTGGAGAGCTGAAAGCTTGAGATGGTCCTTTCTGCCTGTGTTCTGTTCTTGAGTTTGGATCCTTGAAAACTCTTGAGTAATGCAATATAAGTTGAGGAATCTTTGGTGCTCTCTGAGCTTGGCTGTTTTTTCGTTAGACACTGATGATGTTATCTAGTTGGGATAATGAAATGTTTACAAGAAAACAACCAAGCTCAGAGCAAAAAGCCCCCCTAATTTCAACCCTGAGCTACAAATATTCTCCTTTATTGGGAATATAATATAAGCTACATATATGACAATGGCATGCTTTTAGGGACATATCAAAAGAAAATGAAACACCATCATGTTTGCAAAAAGAACTATAAAGGACATCTAAGGAGTGTAAACTATCTCATGGTATTGTTGGATGAATAAAATAAGGTGAAGATTCACTTCTTACCTGTTGGAAGAAAAACAGAGGTCTCATAAGTGCTAAATAGAAATAATGCTTCCAATGCCAGACAACAAAGAGAAAATGTTTGCTAATTAGTATTATTTGCTTACCTCTTTAGAACACAGTTGCACAGAAAACGCAAAGGTGGAAGGTTGTAGATTTTTTCTTTACAAGCAACCACACATTTCATCACTGTTTCCATCTTTGTTTCTTTCTTTCTCCCTGAACTTTCAGCAAATCTGGTTTTGCACCAAACAGTGGAGCGCATTCATGTGGGCAAAAAGTATGGTGACATCCCTCGTGGCATCTTCGTAGTCAGAGGCGAGAATGTTGTGCTCCTGGGAGAAATTGTAAGTCAGCAACTTGTTTTTCTTTATTCAAAGAATCACAGGCCTCTCGGAGCAGAATTCTGGGAGTTGAAATTCTTACAGCTTAAAGTTGCTATGGTTGAGAAACACTGCTACAACTTAATTGATATTAGCTGACTTAAATTGGGATTAAAAGCACTTGTAGGTTGATCTGTCTGGAGATCATAAGGTTGCAGAAAAATTTAGATTTTTTAGGAGTTTTTTATTCTTTAAAAAGGTAAAGATTTCCCTGTCCAGTTGTATCTGAATCTAGGGCATAGTACTCATCTCTATTTCTTGGCTATGGACCCAGCATTGTCCGAGAACATTTTCAGTGGCCATGTGTCCAACATGGCTAAATGCCAAAGATGCACAGAATACTGAAATGGTACCTATTTATCTACTTAAATTTTCATGCTTTCAAACTGCTAGGTGGGCAGGAGCTGAGGCAAGGATGGGAGCTCACCCTGTTGCACAGAGCTTGGGCCTCAAACTTGGGCTGTCAGCTCTCCAGCTGACAAGCTCAGCATCTTTAACCGTTGAGTCATCCCTCCGCCCATTTTGCTTTATTTTTATTATTTATTGTATGATAAATTATATCTTTTGGTGATTTTTTTAAAATTTGAGAATTGTTTGATAATGTAGTGTAGAACAGAGGCACTGAACATACCTGTACAAATTCACAGCATATGTGTTTTGTGTCTCAGTTTCAAGCCCTGAAATATTGACTCTTTTTCTACTGCAGGACCTGGAAAAGGAAAGTGACACCCCTTTGCAGCAAGTCTCGATAGAAGAAATCTTGGAAGTTCAACGGGTAGAGCAGCAAACGAAGCAAGAATCAGACAAGTTAAAAATGCAAGCGCTGAAGGAGCGAGGCCTCTCCATTCCAAGGGCTGATACATTAGATGAATACTAAGTATTTACCTGAACTGTCTCCCAAAGATTGAGGAGACTGTGTACTGAAGGGCCCAAGTGATGGACAACTATTTTTATTATTATTATTTCAGATTCCTTCCCCAGTGCAGAAAACGGTTGGATCACCATGATGTAAACCATAGTTCTTCCCATTTCACGAAAAATCATTTTTGAAGATTAAATATAATCCAGCATGATGAAGCAGTTGTAAAAGAGAAGGCTGGTTTTAGGACGTTTCGTTTATTATTTTTTTAAATACAGGAATGATTTCTGGAAAAAGTGGGGAAGTCACACCCTCTAGCCTGTAAATAAAAGGTGATCCTAAACACTGCTGTAAACCAAGGTGACAGCACTACTGAGAATTTGTCTTTTTTGGTCAGGGCATTTTTCTAGGGGGACAGAGAAGTGACAAAAAACACTTTTGTCTTGTGAACTGGGCTGATGGAGACTTTAAAACCCTCAAATAGGAGGGGGAAGGTTTGACAGCATCTGAGTTCTTGTTTGTGAAAAGTTCTTAAGAGCCTCTGAGCTTGATGGTTTGCTTGCAGATGTTTCAGCATAGAACCAGGTAACATCATCGATGAAGAGTAACATCTGCAAGCAAACAACCAAACTTAGGTAGCACCAAGAATTCCTGAGCTACAGATATTCTCTTCTATTTGCTTTTATCTGTAAGATTGCAGAATGAGAATTGGAAGAGACCTTGGAGGTCTTCTAGTCCAATCTCTGCTCAGGCAAGAAACCCTATACCATTTCAGACAAATGGCTGTCCAGTGTCTTTTTAAAAGCCTCCAGTGATGGAGTACCCACAACTTCCGGAAGCAAGCAGTTCCACTAATTAATTGTTCTCACCGTCAGGAAATTTCTCCTTAGTTTTAGGTTGGATCTTTTATTTATTTATTTATTTATTTATATTCAAATTTGTATACCACCCCCTCTCCCTAAGGACTCGGGGTGGTTCACAGCCAGATAAAAACATATAAATACAAATATAATAATTTTAAAATAAATTAAAAGAATTAAATAGATTGGCTTTAAGAGTTAAAAGTGGGGAATTAGAAAAGTTAAAAACCATTTAAAAACCGAATTTATAACCATTTTATATAACTCTAGGCCAGACCGGCTAGATGGAATAGGTGGGTTTTTAGTGCGCGCCGGAAGGTCAACAGGTCGGGGATGGTCCTCATCTCCAGGGGCAATTCGTTCCAGAGGGAGGGAGCCCCTCAGAGAGAAGGCCCGAACCCTTGGAGCCGTCCAGCCGGTGGTACCCCAAGGAGGCCCGCTCTATGAGAGCGCACTGGTCAGTGAGAGACTGACCGTGGCAGCAGGCGGTCCCGTAAGTACCCAGGTCCCAAGCCATGGAGCGCTTTAAAGGTGGTCACTAACACCTTGAATCGCACCCGGAAGGCCACTGGGAGCCAATGCAGCTCACGCAAAAGTGGTGTAACATGGGAGCTTCGAGGAGCCCCCAAGACCACCCGCGCGGCCGCATTTTGCACCAGCTGGAGCCTCCGGGTGCTCTTCAAGGGGAGCCCCATGTAGAAAGCATTGGCATAATCCAGCCGGGAGATGACGAGGGCGGATGTGACCATGCGAAGTGCGTCCCGATCCAGAAAGGGCCGCAACTGGTAGATCCTACGGACCTGACAAAAAGCCCCCCTGGCGACAACTGCTATATGAACTTCTAACGACGGCCGTACGTCCAGGAGGACACCTAAATTGCGTGCCCTTTCCGTGGGTGCTAGAAATCCCCCCTCCCCCCCCCACGGCCAGTGAAGGAGTAAGCTGGCTGTATCAGGGCGCTGGAAATTTCCATCTGTTCTGCCCTCAGATGCGTTAGTGAATAGGCCATCCCCTCTTCTCTGTGACAGCCCCTCAAATATTGGAAGACTGCTATCATGTCACTGCTATTCACTAGACTATATGTACTCAGTTCCTGCAACCATTGTTCATATGATTTAGCCTCCAGACCGTTAATCATCTTTGTTGCTCTTCTTTGCACTCTTTCTAGAGTCTCAACATCTCTTGTATTATGGTGTCCAAAAATAAATGCAATCATGCAAACAGCCATTGACCAGAAAGCAAGAAGTAAGATGGTTCCTGCCATTTCTTCTAGCCCCCAAGATCCCTGTTAATTCAATTTAGTCTTATTTTCTTGGCAATTGAGCTCACTTTCAAACAAAGGCAGGTTTCTTTTGCTTCCCTTGCTGTATCCTGAGAAGACCCAGGAGCACTTTAAAAAACAAGAGTAAATATTAGAATTGACATGTCACAGCAGGTCAGTGTCTCATTTGCTTTAAACAATGTTTTAAACAGTGAAAAAAATAAATAAAAGCCGGGTGAGGCAGAGACTTAGCAAGATCCAAAAACTGATTTTACGTGGAAAAATTGACACTTCCCCTTGCAGTCTGTTACTTAACACAGCAAGCAGTGAGTGTCTACTTGAGAGTTGTGGCTTTTGGTTTCTGAAAATCAGTCATAATTAATCTGCAAAAGTAGCCTGAGGATGAATAAGATCTTTAGGAAGCAAAATGCATTGTTTTCCTTAAGCAATGCCCAAGATGTGACCCACAGGGCAATATTGATGGCAAAGGACCTTTTGGGGTTGAGATGGGAGGGAAATTTCTTTTTACAGGTTTTTACTGCCAAGCAGCAGGCCTGTGGTGTTCTCTGCTTCTCAATTTAGTTTAATTTAGTTGATGCCTAATAGCCCTGAATGCCCTCTGAATGGAACGGGAAAAGATACATGAATAATATATAAGCTGCCAGTGTGGAGTCCTGCCTACTTTTGCCTGTGATAGTTACAAACATACATCCACAAGTTAAAAAAAAAAGTCCACGGGGAAATCGAGCAGCTTGGAAACCTCTCATTCTCTCTTGGTGTATATTGAAGAGATTCCTTGTAGCCACAGACCTCAGGCTGCTGTTTTAGCCTATATGGTATCTGTAGGTTGTTCGTTTCTGTGCCCAACCCAAAACGGCATAATTCTGCATGCAATGGATCAGAATGCATCGATTTCCTCAAATTCTGGTTTTTGTCTTCCAAATTGTGCACTTCATTAGCTTCATTTACTTCTCTCCTTCTCGAGAGCGTAATGCATTAATTTTCCCTCCCCTTCTCATTTCAAATTAGTAGAAAAAGAGAGGAGTGTTCCATTTGTATTACTATCATTGTATTTAAGGGCTTCAACTTTAAAACATTCTAGTTCAGACTGAACATGCTGCTAACTCATTAACCATGGTTTGCCCATTGAATAAGGACCCATTGAACCATCTATTCATGTTTGTGAACCAGCAAGTTCATAATAGAATCTTGATAATCCCATATGTAGCAAGTTAGTCTCAATTCATTCCTTTACAAATGGGCCTATTGTTCAAGATCTCGCTGGTAATCTATAACACCTTCACAGCATTGTAGGAGAGGTGTGTTAGGGCAACCTGGCTGTGGAATTCTGGGAATTGAAGTCCACATGACCTCAAGTTGCCAAGGTTGAGAACGCTGATCCATGGTGATGAAAAATCAGGAAGAGCCTGTTAGTACTTTTTCTGATTTAGCAAATTTTGTTAAAAGCACCTGCCTTCATGAGCTGCAGCAGATGCATAGATTGGCTAGACTTGTTCTTTAGCATATGAGAATATCACAAAAGTAAACATATACACATTTCATGCAAGTATGTATAAAACTTCCACAGAAATAGATGTCAGTGGCCTCATAACTGTCCAGTTCAGCTATCCAGGCAGTTGTCTCTCGAGTTGTTTCATCAGATTTTCTAAGGAATCAGGTAATGCTCATTCCTGGCTAGGCTTGATACTGGCATCTTTGACTTAACAACAGTCCGTATAGTGTAGTGGTCGCCAACCAGTGGTCCCTGGCCCACTGGTAGTCCATGAGAAAATTTTGATGGCCCGCAGAGAAATGTCACCCCCAAAGCAATTAATCCAGGCTGCGCAGGAACACAAGGTTGCGCTGCTCACATGGCCTGTGGGAATACAAGGCTTGTGCCGCTTGCATTGCGAACAACAAGAGGTAGTGAGGGGAGTAGGGAAGGGCAGAGAGGGGGAACTTGGCCACCAGGCTGTTGCTTTCCGCTTCTTTCTTCTGCTTTTGTCTGCACACAAGGAAAGCAACAAAAGTCTTTCTCTCCTTGAAACTCCACCACAAATGAGTTTTTGAGACCCTGCAAGGCATCCTACTCCAAGAGGCTGAACCGGCAAAGACTATCTCTCCCTCTCTCTCTCCCTCCTCCTCCCCACCCCAGAACGGAGCTGGAGATGGTATCCTGCGATCCCAACTGATCGATCGGTAGGAAAACAGGGTGGGGAATTTTCCTGCAGCCTTTTTTGGGGATTTTCCCAGGGTCTCTGGTCTGCGGGATTTAAAATTATGAGTTTAGTGGTCCCTGAGGTCCAAAAGGTTGATGAGCCCTGATTTAGAGAATGTTCAAAGTTACGAAGGCATTGAAAAATGTGACTTGATGGCTGTTTTTCACAGTTACGATCTTTGCAGCCTCTCTATGATCATGTGATCAAAATTCAGCTGCTTGGCAAGTGTTTCATACTTATGACTGATGCTGTTTCCCAAGGTCATGTGATCGTCTTTTGCAACCTGAGAAGCATAGTCGATGGGGAAGCCAGATTCACTTAACAATCGGATTACTAATTTATCAAGTGCAATGATTCACTTAACCACTGTGGCAGGAAAGGTTCATAAAATGGGGCAAAACTCATTTTTAACAAATGTTTCACTTAACAACATAAATTTTGGGCTCAGTTGTGGTTGTAAGTCAAGGACTACCTGTACAGGATTAAACCTAGGAGGTTGCTTTCATTTTGTCCCTGACTTGGAGCTGATGATGAAGGGTGTCCTTAATCTGCAACCACACTAGTGTCAAAGTAGCATCCTCCTCTTTATTCTGATGTCTGCTAGCAGCCTAAATGTCTATGACAAATTCTAGGCTTTGTCATTCATTATTTTGGAGAGGAATTGGGACCGACCAAGAATGGAGACAGGAATTTAATGCCATTATTATTTTGTATTGACTTAATAACAGGTGCAATTTTAGCACAAGGGTGAAAGAGGTGGTATTCTGCAGGTTCTGACCAGTTCTGGAGAACCAGTAGTGGAAGTTTTGAGTAGTTCAGAGCACTGGCAAATCCCACCTCTGACTGGCCCCGCCCACATCTATTCTCTGCCTTCTGAGTCCCAGCTGATTGGCTGGGTCGTCTTTGGTTGCCCTGCACAGGAGAACGGAGCTGGAAAGCAGGCTAGTGGGGCGGGGAAGGAATGGGGATTTTGCAGTATCATTCCCCTGCCATGCACACCAAGCCACGCCCATTGAGTCATGCCATGCCCACCAAGCCACACCCACAGAACTGGTAATAAAAAGTTTTGAATCCCACCAATGGTGAAAGGTCCTCAGACTTGAGCGGATAAAGCATAAATGGGAAGATCCTTCAATATGCAATTAAAGTCAGAGTTATGGGGCTTTCTGACACTAGTTTGCAGACCATTGTAAACTTGAGTGTGCGCTTTTATGCAGCCATTAGAGCAGGGGTCCCCAACCTCCAATTCAGGGAAAAAAACTCCACGGAACCGGTCCTGGTGCCCAAATGTTTGGGGCCGTTGCATTGGAGCAAAGCAGAGGTGGTATTCAGCGGGTTCTGACCAGTTCTGGAGAACCGGTAGTGGAAATTTTGAGTAGTTCAGAAAACCGGCAAATACCCCCTCTGACTTCCCCTGCCCCTATCTATTCTCTGCCTCATGAGTCCCAGTTGATCGGCTGGGTCTTCTTTTGTTACTCTGCACAGGAGAACGGAGCTGGAAAGCGGGTTAGTGGAGTGGGAATGGAAATTGCCACGCCCACCAAGCCAAGCCAGTCCCACCAAGCCACGCCCACCAAGCCATGCCAATCCCACCAAGCCATGCCCATAGAACCAGTAGTAAAAAATTTTGAATCCCATCACTGGAGCAGAGGTCTCCAAACTTGACAACTTTTAAGACTTGTGGACTTCAACTCCCAGCACAAGTCTTAAAAGTTGCCAAGTTTGGAGACCCCTGCATTAGAGAGCCAACCTTTGCTTGCCCAAACTTTCAAGCCCTTCCCTGCCAAACTACATTTCCCAGCATGCACTCGAGAACCAATTTTTTTTTTTTTTTATAAAAAAAAAGGGTGGGACCGAGGCGATTACATAATTCTTTCGAACGTTGACATATCGGAGCCCTCCCCGCCCCCCCTCCCACCACCACCCACCCCGTGGGTGGCGACGTCACCAACTCCGAGCTCCGCCCTCTTGGAACGTTTTGTAGCCCGTTTGCTCGCGACGGGCTTGTTCTAGTTTCCCTGCGATTTCCTGGCTGGGACAGAAAGATTCCAGAGGTCTTTCCTTTCGCTTCCCACCCTCGCCCCCCCCTCTCTCTCTCTCTCTCTCCGCTCTGCGTCGGCGGGAAGAATATTCCCTTTGAACTGGCTTTCTCCCGTTTGGAAGGACCCCCCCCCCCGATCGGTACTTCTTTGGGCGGGAGGGGGCGCGAGAGGAAGGATCGCGCGCCCCTCAATTCCGCCTGCTGCACATCGACCGGGGCTGAGCCTTAGCTAGTTTTCCCCCTGCCGCCCCCCCCCCCACCGTTCCCGGCCATGCTTTGCCGGACAGGAGGATAAAGGGCGGGGGGGAGGGATTTTTTTCCTCAGCGTGCTGCCGACCCCCTCCGCCCGCCCCAGGCGAAGAGCTTCACCGGCGCCGGAAAGCCGTGGGTACGGCTGGCGGAGGGGGGGGGGGCGCGGGGGGAACGAAGGAGCGCGGCTAAAGACGCTTTCTTCTCCTGCCTGGATTGCATTGCGGCGGTTGTTCCAACGGTTGGGGGGAAGAAGATCCTGCTTCCCCCCCCCCCACCCCCCCCACCCCCCTCACGCCCTGCCGGATCTCAGTTCGACCTTCCTGCGAGCAGCCGAGAGCCAGCGCTGGGCTGGAGGGATGTGATACCTGGAGGTCCGGGATGCTGGCGGCCTCTTTTTAAAAAGCCGGAGGAGAACATCAGCCTTTCGAAGTACGACTGCGGAGGAAACAGCCGGTTCTCCCCTCCAGCAGCTTGATTTTCTGCTCCGGTTTCTCCTCCTTCCCTCCCTCCCCCCCCCCCCCAACACCTCCCTTCCCTCCTCGCCCCTCTGTTGTTTCCTTTCGGGATTCTGTCGCACCGCAGCATCTTCCAAGCTGGAGCACCATGGAGCTGGAGAACATCGTAGCCAATACAGTTTTACTGAAAGCCAGAGAAGGTAAGAGAGTCGGGCAGCCGAGGCGAGGCAGAGGCATATAGGAGTTGTTGTTGGGGGAGTGGGGGGGGGGGAGGGGAGGGAGGGGAGCTGGTGGCGGTTTCCGAAGAGCGTCGCGCAATTTGAGTAGGGTTTAAAAAGTTGAGCCAGCGTACCCACTTCTGGCCGACCGAGTCTCTGAATGGAGTTGCCTTCTGCAAATGTGTTAAAGGAAATGAATAATTTGTGGGATATTTGCATTTTTTTTTTTTAAAAAAAGGAAAGCCTTGTGTGGCTGCCCTGGAATTTACACAACTCTTCCATCATCTCCTGAGTTTTATTTTCACAATGCTTCTGCAGGGTGGGTTGCTCTTAGAGGTAGAGAGTGGTCCATCGTCACCCAGTAAGACTGAGGAGGACTGGCATCAACATTTCAACCATGATTCTCACCGAAGGTCTCTGCAATCATAGAAGGGCAGCCAAAGCAATAGATCCATAGTGGTGGGGCTGTTGGTGGGGTACATAATTTAAGTCTAGAACTGGGGGGCGGAGAGGATTCATTTGACTTTGATGTGTTGACTTCATTTTAATGATATTCATGGATATGAATTTATGAATTATAAAGTTACTTTGAGAGTTAAATCCAAAGGGATATATATGCAGTGCATATTCTTGAAAATTCCAAATGGAAGTACAGTATGTTAAAAATCTTTAAAGGTAGTTGCTATGTTCTATAGGTGTTCTATAAGTGAGACTTTAACTAACTAACAGGTTCTTAAACATACGCACATCCTCTTTAGATTTGCAGGCTTGTCAGAAATGCCCTGGCAAGATGCTACAAAGAAGTCGCTTTGCGGTGAGATGGGCAACAAATAAAATATGTAGTAGCGTGACTTTAATAATAGTAGTGATGATGCTGTAGCCTTATTGATGAGCCATAAAATTGAAGAGCAAACTTCATTATCTTTTAAAAACTGTTTTAAATTAAGAACGTTGGGTAAAATGTTGAATTTGTCTCTGGATCTAAATCCCAGTTTATTGATTTATGCACAAAATGCTTAGCCTTTATTTTGCCAATGGGAAGGCGAATTGCCTTTTTGGAATGGTGCCAAAGATCAGCAAATTAAAGGCTATAAAATTAATTGTTCCAATAGGAGAGAATATATGCGGCTCAGGGTTGACCTGTGGAGTCCTTGGTATTCTCGGAGTTTAGTTATTTTCTTGCAGGTATTTCATTACACAACTTGCTAACATAATCAATGCACTGATGTTACCTAGTCAGATAATGAAGCATCTGCAAGCAAACCACCAAGCTTGGAGAGCACCACAAAATAGTTAGTGTTCTAAAATGTATTTTTCACTATAAATATCAATTTTATGCTGTTGTCTCTGTTAAGTATATAAGAATAAAGAAGCCTACAGTATCTTGTTCAGAGCTGAACTCAGTTCCTGTGTGTGGCCAAGATTGAGATGTCACATGTGTTGCATTTCCATGGTGTGTTGAGATATCTCTGCTTTACCCAGATCGGTAGAGTCATATTCAATTCTTTCTCAGCGAGTCTGAAAATGTCAAATAAACAGCAGCATGCTTCAGTTCAATATAGACAAAAATACTCTGTGTGTATCTTCAATGGTGGTTGTTGGGGCGTGGGGGGGAGGGGTGAAATCTCAGATGCCATTACGTGTCAAGACTGCATTGCTGTTTATGTGAATGAGTAAACCACAGGGTGGCCTTTAGAAGGGAAAGCCCAGACCTGTACCTTCAAGGCTCCTGCAGTTGTTTTTCAGCAAGGTCATAAAACTTTAGGGCAAGGGGAGCAGGCCTTTATTGAGGGGGGCAGAAAAAGCAGAGAGACCACAGAAAAATACATGGTATAGGGTAGGAGTGTCCAACCTTAGCAATTTTAAGACCCGTAGACTTCAACTCTCAGAATTCTCCAGCCAGCCATGCAGGCTGGGAATTCTGGGAATTGAAGTCCACAGGTCTTAAAGTTGCCAAGATTGGACACCCCAACGTAGGACTCATCATTTACAAGCTACAAAAGCAGATATACAGGTAGTCCTCAACCTATGGCCACATTTGAGCCCAAAATTTCTGTTGCTAAATGAGACTGTTTTGCTCCATTTTACGACCTTTCTTGCCACAGGTGTTAAATGAATCACAGCAGTTAAGTTAGTGATGTGGTTGTTAAGTGAAACTGGCTCCTGCATTGACGTTGCTTGTCAGATTGTTGCAAAAGGGGATCCCGTGACACACCTCCCCCCCCCCCGGGACTCTGCAACCATCATAAATATGAATTAGTTGCTGAGCATCTGAATTTTGATCACAGAACCATGGGGATACTAACGATGGTTGTAAGTGTGAAAACCAGTCATAACTCACTTTTTCCAGTGCCATTTGAACAGTCAGTAAATGAATGGTTGTAAGTTGAGGACTACCAATACCAGGAGCTGCTTTGCTATAATTTGCTGCAAACTTTTTTTGGATGAGTGAATGAGGCAGTTAGTAGATCTTCTCAAGAGAAATCTGGAACTCCATAGCTCAATTTCTGGTCCTACAAGAGGATAAGAAAATATTTCTTGAGAGGTTTGAATGAACAGCACAGGAAGACACAATTCAGTGACGAAAAGCTATTGTCCTCACATGCCCTTTTCTTTTGTTAAAAAAAATGCACATACACAGTTGCTGAATTCCTAAGCCCTTTGTAATTGTAAAAATGTTGTAAGTCAGCCTGGGAATGATGAGTTTTGTTGAATGGTTACAGCCCTTCAGTACGTGAGATGTTTTCCCCACTCCTTTCCTTAAAAGCCATAATGTCATCCATATGTTGATAAGAATCAGAATATATTTTCCTTAAAAGCCATAATGTCATCCATATGTTGATAAGAATCAGAATATAGATGGAAGGGACCTTGGAGATCTTCTAATCCAGCCTTCTACTCAAGCAGGAGATCCTATACCATTTCAGACAAGTGTCTGTCCAGACTCTTCTTAAAAACCTCCAGTGATGAAGGGCTCACAATATCTGAAAGCAAAGCTGTTCCACTGGCTAATTGTCCTCTCTGTTAGGAAGTTTTTCCTTCATTCCAGGTTGCTTCTGTCCTTGATTAGTTTCTATCCATTGTTACTTGTCCCGCCCTGTGGTGCTCTGGAAAATAAATTGACCCCCCGCTTCTTTGTGACAGACTCTCAAATACTGGAATGCTGCTATCATACCCCCCCTCGTCCTTCTTTTCTCTAGACCAGCCAAACCCAAATTCTGCAATCATATGTTTTAGTCTCCAGGCCTTTAATCATCTTAGTTGTTCTTCTTTGCACTTTTTCCAAAATCTCAACATCTTTTTTTTCTAATGTGGTGACCGGAACTGGATGCAGTATTCCAGATGTGGTCTTACTAAGTATTTATAAAATGGGACTAATACTTCATGTGACTTTGATTCTGTACCTCTCTTTAGAAACATAGAAAAAAGTAACGGTTCTAGCCGACCACAGAATTTAAGGTACCAGAGGGGAAAGGTTTGGGTTTTTTGACCCTCTTGTAACTAGGCTATATACAGGTTGTCCTATGGTCACCAGAATTCCTGTGGCTAAGCAAGGCAATTTTTCAGTGTGTCACATCTGACTTTACAACTTTTTTTTACAATGGTTGTTAACTGAATCACTTAATGGTTGTTAAGTGAATCATTGTGAACTAAATCCTTCTTCCCCCTTTGACTTTGGTTGTCACAAGGCTGCATAGTCTGCAAATGGCGACCCTGTGATCCCAGGATGCTGCAATTGTCATAAATATGCTGCCTTTCCAATCAGACAAATTCTGATCAATTGTATGTGGGCATGTTGCAATGATTGTTAAGTGGAGGGATAGGGTATACCTCACTTTTTTCCCCCACAACTTTTGTTAGCTTCCAAAGGTCACTAAAGAAAGAGTTGCGAGTCGAGGACAACCTGTAATTCTATTTCCAAAAGATGACTGAAAAGTGAAACTACATCAAAGCAATTTTACAAGAAGAAAATAAGATCTTGTTAGAAAAGCACATTTCCTCTGTTTTAGTTCAGTGGTGAACAACTTTGATACCAGCATCAGGAGCAACATTTGGGACAAAGAAGTGATGCTGTGCAGATTTGATTGTTTCTTTAACTCCCATTCCCTTTGGACTTTATGGCTGTTCTTAAATATGTTAAGCTTCTTTTAGGAATATTTGCGTGATTCTGGCCTTCAAATAGAAGAAACTCTTAGAGGCATTTTTGATCCTGGGCTTCAGGTTGCTTACCTCTGTTCTTCTTCAACCCTGGCACATTTTCAGATTGAAATTGTCCCTCACTTACAATTTAAATTTGGAGGTTTTTTCATATAAGTTATATAAGTGATCCTTTTTGTACCCATGCTTCATTTTGTGGCACTAAGGTGTATTCCAGAATCTTGATCGATGTTCCTTAATCAGACAAGTGGATTCTATTGTTTTGTGGATGTTTCAAGGCTTAGTGGGGTTTTTTTTAAAGCAGGAATCTCCATGCTTAAAACAGCATTCACACTACATGTCTGCAGGATGCATGCTCTTTCCAGCATGTCTGTTAACATTTAAAACAATGAGGCTATTTATCTGAATATACATTAACGGAAAGCACACTGTGTACACTTTAAAATGTCTCAGGATAAAATGGATAAAGAGAACAACGATTACAAAATGTGCAATTCCATAAGTCCTAGCTGGTTATAAACATCCTCAATTTTTGAGAGGTTAGAAAGAAAGAATCTCTATTATACTTACTAGATATAACATGGGGAGAAAGTCAGAATTCTTTAACTTTAATTTGTTGAACAAGCCAAATTAACAGTGTTTTGGGATTGTTGTGGATTGGTTTTCCACTATTTTTAGCCACTGTTATGCACTTCTATAAATTGGCAGGGGCAAAACACAGAAGCAAATTGTAAACCATCATTTCTCATACAACTGTATGAATAACAAACCCTAGTTTAGTTTTATGTGCATGAAAGACATGATTAGCTTTGTCTGGATGCAACTAGTTCCCTCAAAGAGGCAAGAAAAGTTAGAATAAGTTGGGGAATTTAGATTGTTGTTTCTGATAGCTATTGTTGACTAGGGAATTCTACAAGTTGATATTAATATATCTGCAAGATGTCCACATTCGTCTAGACCAAGTTCTCCAGTATGTTGTCTTCTAGATTTTCAGATAAGGATTTTCACTAGCTCCAGACAACATGACCATTAGCAATAAAAGTTATACCCAGGTCATCAGGGAGAGGGGAGGGAAAGAAATGATTGTTGATATATGTAAACTTTTCCTAGTATACTTCATTACTCTTATGACAAGCTTAAGAGCTATGTTGCCTCAGGAATGGTGGTTCCATCTGGTTTGGTCCTAGCCTAGGTTCAAATATGTGTAACTTAAGAAAGCTGTTGTAGTGGATAATAGATAATATTGGACTTTGTCCAAGGTTGGGATTCAAAATTTTTAACAACTCGTTCTGTGGACGTGGCTTAGGTGGTGGGCATGGTTTGGTGGTCATGTGACTGGTGGGCGTGGCTTGGTGTTCATGTTATTGTCTGGGTGTGGCCAACTCAATATTACTCACATCGAAACACGCATCTCCTCATCTGGCCTCTCATGACTGTGGGGATGCTGCAACAGTCGTAAGTGTGAAAAAGGGTCATAAGTCACTTTTTTCAGTGCCATTGTAACTTTGAATGGTCACTCCACACAAGCAAAGTACCAGCAAAGGAGGGGAAAAAAACTCCAGAGAAGTTCCTGAGACAGGAAATCTAATCCTGCCAAGAATGTAATAAGGGTTAACGGAGAGGCAGTTTCTGTAAGCAACACCAGAATGTTTCCTTCCTGCCTTCCTTACAGGATTAGGCCAGTAATTTCTTCTAACAACTGGTTCTCCGAACTGCTTAGAATGTTAACAACCAGTTCTAGCGAATAGGTGCGAACTGGTAGAATCCCACCCCTGCGTGCACGCACACACACGTGTGCACACTTTCGGCACACGATGAGGCAAATGGTCATAAGTCACTTTTTTCAGTGCCATTGTAACTTTGACTGGTCCCTCCACACAAATAAAGTACCAGCAAAGGAGGGGAAAAAAACTCCAGAGAAGTTCCTGAGACAGGAAGTCTAGTCCTGCCAAGAATGTAATAAGAGTTAATGAGAGGCAGTTTCTGTAAGCAACACCAGAATGTTGCCTTCCTGCCTTCCTTACAGTAATTTCTTCTAACAACTGGTTCTCCGAACTGCTTAGAATGTTAACAACCAGTTCTAGCGAATAGGTGCGAACTGGTAGAATCCCACCCCTGACTTTGTCCAGGAAAAATCAAATTCGGAATACCAGTGCAGGATCCAATCCGGGTCATTCACCAGAACCAGAGGTTTTTTTTGTCTTCCAAGTTTTCAGACTCGTGCCCATCCTCTTCGCTCTGTGACACAGAAAATTCCCTGCAGATGGGCTCCAGCACTAATCCAAAATCTTGGAAGACAAAAAACCCCTCTGGTCCCAGTAGCCCACTCAGATTGGATCCTGCAGCACACATAGTGGCCTTTATTCATCAGATTACCACTGAATAATGACTATATCCGGGTAATCCTAAACTATCTCTCAAGTCTTCAGAAGCATCTTGCAGGGATAATTGAGGAGGCAGATTTAGCAGACCTTGTATAAATTCCTAATCACCTAAATGGTGGAGGGAAATAGGAAAACAAATGCCTACGATTGCTTTAAAGAGTAGATGCAGTCAAATAGTTTGGAAAAAAATTCCTTATAAAAGGTCTGGCTTTAAGACAGCATTTCTTGACACAGTGAAAATTGCCTAAGCAAATGGAAACTAACTTTTTTACAAAAAAATCTAGAAGGTAATAAGTGTTCCTAATGAGAACCATGCACTGCTGGAACTGAACATGAAATCATTTGAAAGCTTTTTCTAGATGGGTTTTAAAACTATTGGGGAATTTAGGGAATTATTTTAGGTTGAAGTTTCTATTAAAATTCTAAGCACAAAAGGCTTTTTTTTTCATATTCTTTTCAATTTCTAGCCAATTTTCTTCTCTCACAAAAAAAAAGGCTTCAGTTTTTCTAAAGTTGTTTTAGAATCTCCTAAAATGTGTCTTCTCTGTGATTCTTTCCAGACTCTTTGCATTTTCCTCTGTTGTTTCTCTTTTGTCTCTTATGCATGTCAAAGCTCTTTTGGGCAACTAAAATCCAAAGCAGCCCTACAATCTGGGGCATTTTAGAGCTTGTTGGCTGTATCCTAAAAGGAATTGCATTATGTTTGCTTGATTCAAAACAGTGTATAGTACATTTATTTAGTGGATTATAAGAAAAAAGAAACAAAAGTTAGAAAACTGAGAGAAAGAAAGAGAAAAGTGTAAAGAAAAAAGGAGGAAGGATCTCTGATTTTTTTTCAGTGCATTGAAATACAAAAATAAAAACTGCAACCTCAGATTTTTGCCTTATGTTTCATATCATTTAAAACTTATATAATAACAGAATCATTTGAATCATCAAAATCTAAAAGCAGTTTCATTTTTTTCCGTTTCAAGCAAAAAGTCTAGAAGTTTCTGGGTAGAAACAAAACTAGATAAATTCTGTAATTAATCTCTGCTAATTCCATCAATTTTATCATCCAGGCTTCCATTGTGGGAATGAATGTGCCTTTCCATCTTTGTGTGTTTAAGATTCTCACTGCTGTCAACCTATATAGTAGCTAAGTTCCAAATTTTCTTTCAAGCTCTTTGTCAGTGTGATCCTTTTTTCTAAAGCAGTTTTTCAGATTTGCTGTCTATTTGGTGCACCGATGTAGCCTGGATTATCATCTTACAATGCTCCATTAATCAGTTGATCAGTTAACTTTAATCAGTTAATTGATCAAAGGCCTTTATGCAAAAATTAAAAAAAAACAGTAATAAAATGAATATAACTTTCCTGGTTGGAACCATAGCTGATTTTAACCAGTGAGGTTTCTTCTTATGAAATGTAAAATGTGCAGCTGGGATGCCCATTTTAAAATTCCGATCTCTTTTCTTATTTGGAAGAAACTGTGCAGGATGCTAAATATCCCGATTAATAAAAAAGAGAGGATAATTTTGCAATGTAACACAAAGTTAAAGATGTCATCACTTCTTGGTTAACTCTTGGTAAATGCATCCATTGGAGTTGTGGAAGTGATTTGATATACCCTTTTTCAAGATTTTTCTCTCAATCCATTCACCTAGCTAACATCCCTAAAATTTTCAGTTTATCTGAGTATTATCCAACACTGCCTGAACTAATCCTGCTTAGTGGATCAAGATCAGCCAAAGATGGTCTAGCTGCTGCAACAATAAAAATATCAAAAGATCTGATCTATAATTTGGTTGGTCTAAAAACCAAATTATAGATCAGTAAACTACAGCTCCTTCACTTCGGAAGTGAAGGATTTATAAATCCACTTACAGATCCATAGCTACACTAGGGTAGAGAAATTGTGTTTTTCACTAAAACCAGAAAGTCCACCATCTAGACTTGGGAACAAATTACAGATAGTCCTTGACTTACAACCATTCATTTAGTGACCATTCAGAAATACAAAGCACTGAAAAAGGTGACTTACCGCTGGTCTTGGCACTTCCGACTCTCCCTACAGTCACGTGATCAGAACTTAGATGTTTGGCCACTGGCATGTGTTTATGATGATTGCCATGTCCCAGGGCCGTGGGACTGCCATTTGCAACCTTCCCAGCCGGCTTCTGAGTCAGTGGGAATTTGCTTAATGATCACATGGTTCACTTAAAAACTGGAGTGATTCGTTTAACAACAATGGTGAAAAGGTGGTGAATGAGTCACTTAATCACCAGCGTTGCTTAGCAACAGAAGGCTACCTACAGTATCTCAAGTAGGCAGATTTAAAATTACTGACCATCTGCTCAGTAGCTCTGCCCTTGTATGCTCAGGATTTTGCTTCTCTTTTTTTTTCTCAAAAGCTTACTTAAAACAAACAAAAATGTGGGTTTTTTTGGGGGGGAAATTGTTCTCTAACCACGGAACGTCAGAAATTCTGACCCATCTGCCTTAGAATATTCTGGTTCCTTCTCAGAAGATCCCGATTTAGCATCTGTCGTCTGTAATTAGGTCATCTTCAGCTTTTTCTGACCCCAAAACCCTATTTAATTTCAAATTGCCAAATGGTATCAGAGAGATTCCCCATGTGCTCTTGCTTTTCCTTCTTTCTAGATTGATCAAAGACATAAAGAAAAAAGTGCACTATTTTATTCTTAGTGCCAAGGGAAGAATTAGACTTGTCTGCAAAGTATATTTTTGATAGGAAGAAAGGGGATGACCTGGTTTCTCAGAATAACTTCTTTGGTAAAATTAATATAAATACATTTGTTGCCAGATTAGGGTTTAAAAATCCCACAGGAAAAGTTCATCATGTGTCTTCAATGGCGTTTAACTGATGTCAGGAAAACTGAAAAAAGATAACAGCATATATGCTTCCTTGGTTCGCAGACTCCTTGCTCTTATAATGAAATAATAGAATTGTTTTCCTCCCTCCCTCTCTCCCTCCCTCCCTTTCTTCCTTCCTTTCTTTCTCCTGCCATTCCTGATTTTTCTTCTCTTAATTAATTTCATGTTTGTAGAATCAGTGAAGATAAAATGAATGATCGGCATGAGTGAATCCTAAAGTCTGAATGGGTCTTTCTACTCCTCAGTGTACATGTAGCCTAGACATAAATCTAGCCTCAGTTCAGAAGAACAGTTTCTGCAAAGAGTTAAGGCAACAATCAAAGTTGTGGGTTTTTTTGCAGTAGTTGGTTGAAATAAGTCTTCTACAATAGGTGTCTCCAACCTTGGCAACTTTAAGACTTGTGGACTTCTGGGAAAAGTCCACAAGTCTTAAAATTGCCAGGTTGGAAACCTCTGTTCTATAAAACGTAGTTATATAGTTGGTTCATTTTAGCCAAATGGAATTATGGTGACTTACAGAATAGGGTTCAAACATAAAGTTCTGTGTATCAGCCTTCCCCTCAGTTGTGCAGGTGATTTTGCAGCCAGTCTAGATATTACTAAGAATTCTGGGAATTGAAGTCAATATGGAAGCACCTCGATTGTAAAAGTTGATATATATAGTATGTCAAGGATCTCAATTTATTTATGTATTTAATTTCTGTGGCTACCCATCTCAATCAAATGACTCTGAGCGGCTTACAGTTCTAAAGCGATAAAACAGTTAAAACCAATTTTCTTTCCATTCATCTTTTCTGCTCATCAAAGATTTCTAGTCCAAATTATTTACTGTAATTATAGAGTTTGTTAAATGAGAGAGATTGTGTATCAACTTCCTGCTTGGGTCTTTCACAACTCTGATGTTTTGTAAGTCAAGCTTCATGACTTTGAGAAAATAAAGTTTTATATTCGGCTGAAAAATCTCTTGTCCATCTCTCCAATTTTTTTTAAAGGCACTAAATTTAATGATGTTAACATGGGAGGATGGATTTGTCTGTCTAACAGACACAATTTCCTTTTGTGAGTCTTCCTTTCAGTTATGGACTGAACTACATGTTCTCTTAAAAATATGCCTATGCGCTACGGGATTATCAGCACTGTGTGAAAAAGAAGATTTGTGTTTCCTGCTGTGAAGCTGATTTTTAAAAAAACCATGTCCGCAAAGATGCATTTTCCCCCCACAAGGAGGAAGTTTCTGTTGGTGTGAATATCACATGGGAGAGAATTAAACTGTCCGTGTAATGTAGCCTGAGCTCTTCAAGGCAGCAATTTTTAAATTAACAGATTAACAGAGTTGGAAGGGACATCAGAGGTTTTCTAGTGCAACCCCCTGCTCAAGCAGGAAATCATATATCATTTCAAACAAATGGTTGTCCAATCTCTTCTTAAAAACATCCAGTGTTGAAGGACTACAACTTCTGGAGGCAAGTCGTTCCACTGATTAATTGTTCTAGCTGTCAGGAAATTTCTCTTTAGTTCTAGGTTGGTTTGAATAGTAACCTAGATACATTACAAACAAACAGGGTTTAAGACAAGGCTATTTAAACTGCATCCAGAGTGCATGAATAAATATAAAATGATCACTGTTCACATTTTCTTTTTGATTTGGAGGCCTAAAGAAGTATATTATTCCTTTAGCCCAGTCCTTCCAATTCCTATCAGTTATTTGGATATGAGTGATTACATGTTATCACCAATAATGCCTTGTGTTGCGCTCACAGCCTTTATATTTTTAAAGCATGCCATTGTCTGCAAACTACTACTCATTCCTGGTTTAAAAAGTAGACCTTATTCAGACATGATGCTAAACCAGAATCTAGCATCTTTCAGATATTTGGGGCAATTTCATCAACCAGCATTCCCAGTTACTGACTATCTGAGTGGATCAATGGGACTGAAACATATGGAGGAATGACTGCAATGTATGGTCTAGTATTGCATAAAACTAATCTGGGCAGGTTAATATTCTTCTCCTCCCTCCTGTTGCTTGGTTGCAAGAATGAAACTGAGAGATTTGGTTTCTGTCCGAATACAAACTGTGGTTAGCTAGTTGACAACATAGGCTGCAATGATGGAAAAGCAAGATCTCAAGGTCATTGAACAGTTTTATAATCTAGCTCACTCTTTGCATGAAGCCATGGTTTGTCGATTAAGCCAGAATTGATCGAGTATGAGTTATATGCACAAACTTTCTCAAGACAGGCATGTAAGTTGTGTCAACAAGCAACCATTGAACAGCTTTGAGGCTGAGAAAGTCCAGGGCAAAGTGTCCATTAAATCCTGAAAGGGTGGGAGAAAAAAGTCAATTTATAACACAGCAAATACAAACAAGGAATTACTCCTTGATGTTGACAGAAGGCTGTCAATTGTTTGAAGAAGAAAAAAAATAAGTGTGTTACCTAGCTATATGCAATATGCAGACAGCCTTAAATGATAAAGCCATGCTGGGTATTTAGAAAATTCTGCCAGGCTCTTTTCAGCAAGCCTGATAAAGCCAGGCAATCTCTGGTGCTCAGGTGTTGCTGAACAACCATTTCCAGGCTCTGATTAGTGATCCTGATTTCTTGGAAGTTGGAAGTTGCAATTCAGCAACATCTGGAGAAGTACAGGTTGCCTGTCTACTCCATGCTGAACTGAAATACTCTACAAACTACAGGGACTAGGTCTGCACAGCATGCTGAGGCTTAGTGCAATGACTACACAAATAGTCCTTGACTTACAACCACAAATGAGACCAAAATTTATGTTGCTAAGTGAGAAATGTGTTAAGTGAGTTTTCCCCCATTTTATGATCTTGTTTACCACCTTTGTTAAGTCAATCAGTGCAGTTGTTACATTAGTAACACCGTTGTTAAATGAATCTGGCTTTCCCATTGACTTTTCTTGCTAGAAGGTCGCAAAGGGAGATCACGTGACCCTGGGACACTGCAACCGTCATAAATATGAACCAGTTGTCAAGTATCTGAATGTAAATCACAACGCTGCAATGGTCGTAAGTGTGAAAAATGGTCACAAGTCACTTTTTTCAGTGCTGTTGTAACTTCGAAAAGTCACTAAATGAGCTACTCCTAAGTGGGAGTAAGTGGAGGACTCCCTGTACTAATCATAAATGGTTCAGGACCATTTAAATCTACTGAGTGAACAATTGCTAGGATCCCTAAGCGACTTAAGCTAGTTGTCCACAACTCTGATAAAATTGCATCCCCATTTTAAACATAACATTTCCACTCTTGAGAAGTTACTTGGCTTATTTGAGTTGCTTGATCTCAGAAAATCAGAGACTTCAGAAGATCTTCGTTCCCCATCCAGATGCTGTCTAAAACCACCTTGCCAGACCTGGAAAGGTCACATCTATTTCCTTTAAAAAAAATGATTTCCCTTCTCCACAACCAAGTTATCTTACGCTGAGGCTTCTCCCCTGGAATTAAATAGATTAAATTAATCAACAGGGTCCACAAATTGAGGTGGAGGAATGGAACTTTTTGCCCTATTGGTAACCTATAAAAAAACATGGTAAAAGCAGTAGTGTAATCATGGCTTGGAGAATACTTTGTGTATAATCATGAAAATAATTATATCATTCAAGCTTTGAATTATTTCTTGGGTACTGTCTTCTATTTTTAAATCCTGAGTAGCTGATGAAGCCCTGTCCCTCACTCTAGCTTCTGGGGCTGGGAAGCTGCTTTCAGTGGGAAAGCCTTCACATATTATGAACATAGTGCTCCTTACAGTATAATCAGAATGCTTACTTCTTCATCCTGTATGTTCTCATTTCCTGAAGCCTTGCAAGTCCTCCCCCCCCCCCCTTCTCCATCTAGTCAAACCTGCTGTTTTAGCTGCAGGGCAGAGCATAAGAGGTAATGGGGATGGCGGAGTGCCAGGGCAGAGCAGGAATGTGGTGCTTAGTACAGGTTGACACAGGAAATTAGATGAGCTCTGGAGTAGGGAGGAACAGCTGACAAAGCCCACAAGTACTACTGTGTTTCCTAGGGAATGTGGTTCATTCCTAGAACATCCAGAGAGCACACCCATCAACAGATAGGAGGAAACTATGGCTCAGACACAAAACCTATGCTTTGCAAGCCAAAGTTTGCACTTCTGTTAGGATATCAATTTGTCAATTGTTTCCCATTCACTTCTATGGATGGGAAGAACGAAGTAATAACACTTATACTTATATGCCGCTTCACAGTCCTTTACAGCCCTCTCTAAGTGGTTTACAGAGTCAGCATCTTGTTCCCAACAATCTGAGTCCTCATTTTACCGACCTTGGAAGGATAGAAGGTTGAGTCAACCTTGAGCCTAGTGAGATTCGAACTGCCAAATTGCAGTCAGCTGGCAGTCAGCAGAAAGCTGCTTCTGTTTGACTGATCCAGATATGCAAATAAACAGACCTACAACAATGAATCTAACCCTGTAAAATTAATCTGCAGAGATAATTGAAGTAAGTGTCTTCTGTGCCTAATATCTTCTACTACATCTTCTTGAGTGATTATGTGCTGTCAAAGTTCCTTTAGACCCCTACTAACAACTCATAGATTTTCTACATGAGGAACCATCCCTAATCTGATTTTTATTCCACATATCCTGCCTTCTCCATTGTCATCAACAAAGAGCTGTCTAGTCGGCATGAAGAATTTGTATTCTTTCAAAGCTCAGTCCAGTGTAATTAAAAGGAAAGGATATTCTCTGATGTTCTAGATTAAATTTTGTTAGTTAATTAGCACTGTCGTTTTATTTGTCTTCATAAATTTATTCTGCCTGCTGGGGTATCTTCAGCTACTTTCTTGTGACGGCCTGTGAAAATCTGTGTGATGCAGGTAGCTCGATTGAGAGTGTGTATCTGCTTTCAATGAACAGAGAAGGAACACTGCTCAGGCACAATGACAGCACTCAAAATGATATGAGATCAGAACTTTTGGAAAGAATTGATCAGGAAATTGTGTGTCAAAAGATTGTAAGAACTATATTTTATTGAGCATTTCTGTACGGAGACTGTTCTCATGTGACCTACCACCTATAGCTGGATGCCTGATTGAGAATGTAGTGTTCTGTGTTGTGTTCATCAATTGTGATAATTAAAGCGCTGTAGAAGAATCATGCTTAAAAGTAATTATGCATGATAGAATCTTATACATGTCAGCAGTGCTTCTGCATTTGCTAACAATCATATGGGTGATGTTGGGTGGCATGGGGTAGAAGAAAGGAAGTCAATGTGATATGAGATGAAAAGACACCGTTGTGAAAAAGGATTGTAAAATCAGGATGAAACAAGAAAGATCTCAAAAGTACAAAATCCAAATCACTTCTGCTTTAGACCTCACCTGTGCCACAAATATAGGACTTCACTTTAGAAACACAGCCCTTACCATCTTTTTACTATCCCCATGTAGATGCCTAGACTGTGGCTGGGTTCAAACAAACGTGCCAAACTTTCAACCTGAGTCAACAAAGATATACAACCCTAACTATGATTATATATGATTGCATGTTACATAAATCAACCAAACAAATAGGAACAGTGAATTTGTGGTTTATTTAGAACAGGGATATCAAACTTGATTTAATTGAGGGCCACATCAAGGTTGTGTTGACTTCAGGGCGGGTGTGGCCAGCTCGATATCACTTGTTGAGGCTCCGTTTTCGGCCACAGTGGCTTCCTGCAGCCCTCTGCCAGTGAAAACAGAGCTCAGGGTGGCTCAGGCTCCCCAAGCTCTGTTTTCTCTGGCAGAGGCATTGTGGGACGGTCCTTTGCTGCTTCCAAGGTGGCCCCGTGGGCCAGATATAAGCACCCTATAGGCTGGATCTGGCCTGCGGGCCTTGAGTTTGACATACCTGATTTAGAAGTTTTGATAACGGTCTCTACCCTACTGTATGTTGAATTACAATGCTGCCAATTCCATTTTAGCTCGAGATAATGCATCACACATTTAGAATAATAATGTTTTACATGGTGGCTTTATATAGATTTCTCCAACCTGGGCTTGCCAAGCATGTAGAATTCAATGTTCCTCCTTCTTTCATATGCTTATTTTACTCTCATAACTAATCTGAAGGGCTGTTTAAAAAAATTAGCTCCAGGTCACCCTGGGGTATGTTGGAATTTGAACTTACATTACCAAATTTATGTCTCTTCCTCATTAGTGATTTATTTAAATATGATTTATTTCCAGAAGTTGGGGATGCTCCACCACTGGAAATTATTAAAAAGAGACTGGACTCTTTTGTCTGGAATGGTATGGGGTCACCTGCTTGAGCAGAGGGTTGGACTAGAAGACCTCCAAAGCCCCTTCCAACTCTGCTATTTTATATTCTGTATGCTATAGTGCAGTGGTGGCTAACCTTTTTGGGCTCCTGTGCCAAAAATTATGCACGCGCACTTGCATGCCAGCACTCAGAAGGCAATGTGCACACCCCCACAACTCCCCCTGCACAAGTGCGGGCAATCCCCTCCACCCCTTACCTGCACTGCACCTCACAGCTAATTTTTGGCCTCCCAGAGGCTTGAAAAAAGCCTCTGCAGGCTTTGCAGGCCAATTAATAGGCCCATTTCATTACTTCCAATATTTTCGGAAATACAGGAAGTGATAAAACAGGCCTATTATTCTCCCTGCAAAGCCTACAGAGGCTTTTTTCAAGCCTCTGGGAGGCCGAAAAAGGCCTCAAATGAGCTGAAAATCAGCTGTGAGGCTCACACATGCGCAGTGAGGTAAGTTTGCCTGCTGCTCAAGTGCTGGCACAAATGGCTCTTTGTGCCACCTGTGGCATGCGTGCCATAGGTTCACTGTCACAGCTATAGTGTCTCTCAGTTACTGTTGTGACAATATAAGCCTGCCTGATACCTCAGCCAGCCAAATATTGGTAATAAATCCCTAATGAGTGAATGGCTCTAGTTTGACTTTCTAGTCATTACCCCATCTTAAGAAAAGAACAAGTATATCACACAAAACTATTATCCATGTTAATGTGATCCAAGTGCCTGGGCTTACACAAGATACTGAACTATAAAGTAACCATGCAGATTAGGTCAGAAGAACTCAATACTATATGTAAAATATGGGTGACAACTTTGTGTTTCAATGTGCTGGGCAAACGTAGTCATGGAAGGTCATTTTATCTTGCTTGGATCTTAGCCCTTGGATTACATACATAATAGAACAAGATGGTAGACTTTGGAGACTCTCTCTCTCTCTCTCCTTCCCTCCCTCTTCCCTCCTTCTCCATCCCTCTCCCTCTCTCTCTCTCTCTCTGTCTCTCTCTCCTTCCCTCCCTCTTCCCTCCTTCTCCATCCCTCTCCCTCCTCTCCTCTCTCTCCTCTCTCTCCTCTCCTTCCCTCCCTCTTTCTCCCCCCTCTCCCCTCCTCGCTCCATCCCCCTCCCCTCCTCTTCTTCCCTCTCCCTCTCTCCTCCCTCTCTCACTCCCTCTCTCTCTGTCGTCTTCTCCTCTCTCTCTCCTCCCCCCTCTCCTCCTGTCCATCCCTCTCCCCTCTCTTCCGCCTCTCCCTTGTCTCTCTCTCTCTCTCCTCCTTCCTCCCTCTTCCCCTCTCTCCATTCCCCTCCCTCTCTCGTCTCTCTCTCATCCTCCTTCCTCTCATCCCTCCCTCGTCCGCTCCCTCTCTCTCTTCCTCTCTCTCCTCCCTCCTCTCTACTCCTTTTCCCTCCCTCTTCCATCCCCTCCTTCCCATCCCTCTCTCCCTCTCTCTTTCCTCTCTCTCTGTCTCTCTCGTCTCTCTCTCCTTCCGCTCCCTTCGTTCCCTCCTTCTCCCACTCCCTCTTCTCTCTCTCCTTCCTCTCCCTCCCCTCCCTCCTTCGCCCCGTCTCCTCTCCTCTCGTCTCCTCTCTGTCTCTCTCCGCTCTCTCTCCTCCTCCCTCTTCCCCTCCTTTCGCCATCCCTCTCCCTCTCCTCTCTTCTCCTCTCTGTCTCTCTCTCTCCTCTCTCCTCCTTCCCTCCCTTTCCCCTCCTTCTCCCTCCCTCTCCCCTCTCTCTCTCGCCTCCTCTCTCCTTCCCTCCTCTTTCCCTCCTTCTTCTCCATCCCTCTCTCCATCCTCTCTCTCTCTCTCTCTCCTCTCTCTCCGTCCCTCCCTCTGCCCTCCTTCCTTCTCTCCATCCCTCTCCCCATCTCTCTCTCCTCTCTCATCTCACCTCCTTACCCTCCCTCTTCCCTTTTTTCCCCCTTCCCTCCTATCACCATTCCCTCCCTCCCTCTCTCTCTCTCTGTCTCTCTCTCTCCTCTCTCCCTTCCCTCCCTCTTTCCCTCCGTCTCCATCCATCTCCCGCTCTCTCTCCTCTCTCTCTCTCCTTCCCCCCCTCTCCCTCCCTTCTCCATCCCTCGCCCCTCCCTCTCTCTCCTCGTCCTCCTCTCTCTCTCTCTCTCCTTTCCCCTCCCTCTTCCCTCCTTCTCCTTCTCTCTCCATCCCCTCTCCCTCTCACATCATCTCTCCCTCCCTCTCTTCTGTCTCACTCTCTCTCCTCTCTCCTTCCCTCCCTCTTCTTGCCTTTCTTTCTTTTTCCCTCCTCTTCCTCCTTCCATTCCCGTCTCCCTCTCTCTCTCTCTGTTCTCTCTCTCTCTCTCTCTCCTCTCTCCTTCCCTCCCTCGTGTCTTCCCTCCTTTCTCCATCCCTCTCCCTCTCCTCCCGCTCTCCACGCTCTCTCCTCTCTCTCTCTCTTTCTTATCTCTCTCTCTCTCTCCTCCTTCCCTCCCTCTTCCCTCCCTTCCTTCCTCCATCCCTCTCCCTCTCTCTCTCGTCGTCTCGTCTCTCTCCTTCCCTCCCTCTTCCCTCCTTCTCCTCCCCTCTCCCTCTCTCTCTCTCTCTCTCCTCCCGCCTTGCCCTCTCCCCTCCCTCTTTTCCACTCCATCTCCCTCCCTCTCCCTCTCTCTCTCTCCCTCTGTCTCTCTCTCTCCTCTCTCCTTTTCCCTCTCTCCCTCCTTTTCCCCTCCTTCTCCATCCCCTCTCTCTCCTCGTCATCTCCTGGTCTCCTCTCTCTCTCTCCTCTCTCCTCCCTCCCTCTTCTTCCTTCCTTCTCCATATCCCTCGCCTCCCTCTCTCTCTCCTCTCCCCTCTTCTGTCTCTCTCTCTCTTCTCTCCTTTCCCCCCTCCTTTCCCTCCTTCTCCATCCCTCATCCCTCTCCTCTCTCTTCTCTCCTCATCTCCTTCCCCTCCCCTCTGCCCTCCTTCTCCATTATCCCTCTCCTCTCCCCTCTCGCCTCTCCCTCTCTCCCCTCTCCTCCTTCCCTCCCTCTTCCTCCTCTCCCATCCCTCTCCTCTCTCTCTCTCGCTCTCCTTCCGCTCCCTCTTCCCTCCTTCTCCATCTCCCTCTACCCTGTCTCTCTCGGCTCTGTCTCTCTTCTCTCTCATCCTTTTTTCCCCCCTCCCCGCCCTCTTCCACTCTTCCCTCCTTCTCCACCCTCTCCCTCTCTTCGCTTCTCCCCTCTCTCCCTCGTCCTCCTCTCGCTCCTTTCCCTCCCTCTTCCCTCCTTCTCCCATCCCTCTCCCTCTCTCTCTCCTCTCTGTTCTCTCTCTCT